>JALIGW010000002.1:85626792-86044292 GCA_023053685.1 Diadophis punctatus similis | reverse complement strand
CCAAAAATTCATTAAAATTAATGGAAATAGTAGCAGCCTTGCAGGGGGGCGGGGTATTTTGGGGGGAGCCGTCCAGAATTTGACATAACTGGGTGGCTATATCAATGTTTTAAGTACAATGAATAAATTTGCCTGCAGTTCTACTTAAATTTGGCCACCATTTTTTGTTCAATGAATTTCAGAAAGCAGCATCTGAAGGGGGCAGGGAGGCATAGAATAATAAGGATGCTAATGTTATCTGTTGAGAAGGAGCAGATCTGAGGTTTGAGTACACTGTTGACCATTTCATGAATTCTAATCAAAAAATCAAACACATTGTGGACCATTTTAAGAATGTTAATCCGATTGTTTTGCTTACCGTATTTTTCGGAGTATAAGACGCACCGGAGTATAAGACACACCTTAGTTTTTGGGGAGGAAAATAGGGGAAAACAATCTGCCTACCAGGTATTCATCTGGCTAGCATCCTTAGTCTGGTCAGCTTCAGCACATTATTTTATCCCCTGGTTAGGACTTAAAAAAACCTTCTTCTGAGAGAGTAACAATGAAATAGCATGCAAGCCAGTAAGAGCTGGGAAGATCGTTAGCAACTAGTTAGGGCTAGAAAAAAACTTATTCCGAGCAGCTCCAGCACATTATTTTATCTCCTGGTTAGGACTTTAAAAAACCTTCTTCTGAGAGAGTAACAATGAAAGAGCCTGCAAGCCAGTAAGAGCTGGGAAGATCATTAGCACCTGGTTAGGGCTAGAAAACAACTTCTTTGGAGCAAGTAGAGCAATGAAAAAAACCCTGCAAAGACTTAGGGCTGGAAAAACATTCTTCTGAGAGAGTAACAATGAAAGAGCCTGCAAGCCGGTAAGAGCTGGGAAGATCGTTAGCACCTGGTTAGGGCTAGAAAACAACTTCTTTGGAGCAAGTAGAGCAATGAAAAAAAACCCTGCAAAGACTTAGGGCTGGAAAAACATTCTTCTGAGAGAGTAACAATGAAAGAGCCTGCAAGGTAAGAGCTGGGAAGATCTGTTAGCACCTAGTTAGGGCTGGAAAAAAAAGCTACATTCGAAGTATAAGACGCACCCCAATTTTCAGCCACTTTTAGGGAGGAAAAAGGTGTGTCTTATACTCCAAAAAATACGGTATATACTGTATATCTCTAATTAAACAAATCTCTCTTAACTCGGTTAGCAGTATGTTCTATTAAATTCTGCCATTTTGTTTTGAGAAAATTCCTCCTAAGATTGAGAACAAATACTAGTTTTAGTTTATTGCCTCATTTTTTTCCCCAATCCCATGTTTTCCTTAAGAGGAGATGAGGACAGTCCTGGAATCATCAAGCTGGCAAGGGTCACCTAGATTGTCTTTTGCTTGAACACATCTAGTGAAAAGCAGCTCATTTGCATTTATTTATTTCGTCAGGCATGTATTAGATAACAGATGTACAGTAAGTATAAACATAATTATAAATACATGAAATGGATACGAATAAAAGGGAACCTTAGGACAGGGACGGCAGGCACGCTGGTGTGCTTATGCACGCCCCTTAAAGACCTCTTAGGAATGGGGTGAGGTCGACAGTAGACAGTCTAAGGGTAAAGTTTTGGGGGTTTGGGGAAGAAACCACAGAGTCAGATAGTGCATTCCAGGCATTGACAACTCTGTTACTGAAGTCGTATTTTCTGCAATCAAGTTTGGAGCGGTTTACCATAAGTTTATATCTATTATGTGCTCTTGTATTGTTGTGGTTGAAGCTGAAGTAGTCATTGACAGGTAGGACATTGTAGCAGATAATTTTATGTACTATGCTTAGGTCGGACCAAAGACGGTGAAATTTTAAATTGTCTAATCCCAAAATTTCAAGTCTGGTGGCAGAAGGTATTCTGCTGCGAGCAGAGGAGTGGAGGACTCTTCTCGTGAAATATCTCTGGACTCATTCAATTGTATTAATGTCCGATATGCAGTGCGGGTTCCAGACAGATGAGCTGTAGTCAAGTATTGGTCTAGCAAAAGTTTTGTATGCCCTAGTTTGTAGTTCAATATTACTGGAGAAGAAGCTACGCAAGATTAGGTTAACAACTTTTAATGCCTTTTTGCCAATGCTGTTACAATGAGCTCTGGCACTTAGATCATTTGAGATGAGTACTCCAAGGTCCTTGACAGAGTGAGGGTTGTCTACAAGGTTGTATCCGCCCAGATTAAATTTTGTGTTCTGATTTTTTTTGCCAATGTGTAAGACAGAGCATTTGTTGGTTGGGATTTGAAGTTGACAATTGTTTGACCATTCTGACAGATAGTCAAGGTCTTTTTGTAGGGTAGCAGCATTGTCGGTGGTGTTGAATAGTTTTACATCATCAGCAAAGAGAATGCAGTTGCTTATAATATGATTGCAAAGGTCGATTATGTAAAGTTTAAAGAGTGTGGGTCCTAAAACGCTTCCTTGGCAATGGAAATCCCCATCGGGGATTTGAAGAATGCCATCTAGCAGTGCCTGCAGTACAGTGGTTATGACAAAGCAATCCTTTGCACATGTGTGTAACCTTGATCCATGTAGAAAAAGGCTGGGGCTTCAGTCATGATGCTGCTATGCCATCTTGACTTTTTTTAACCTTTCCCCATACCATGTTTTCCCAAAAATAAGATGCTGTCTTATATTTTTTTGAACCCTGAAATAAGCATTTGGCCTTATTGCCAGGCACTCAAGAGCTCGATTGGGCTTATTATCAGGGGATGTCTTCTTTTGGGGAAAACAAGGTAGATGTTACTGGTCAGTGGTGACTCCAGGAAAGAGACAGAAGGGGTTCAACAAGATAACAGCAGTGTTGTAAGGAGAACTTTCATGACAGAACAATTAATCCATGGAACAGCTTGCCTTTAAACGTGGGTGCTCCATCATTGGAGGTTTTAAGAAGAGATTAGACAACCATTTGTTTAAAATAGAATAAGGTCTCCTGCTCTCCCAGGGAGTTGGACTAGAAGACCTCCAAAGTCCCTTCCAACTCTGTTATTCTGCTATTCGAGTATTTTGATCAATTTTATATCTAATGAAGTCTGACTGTGATCCTATAGGAGAAATTGATGTAATACAAGCCCTGATTGCAATGTTGAACCCAAAAGGAATAGAGTTTGTGATGTGATGCCATGGTATGGTTTTTGGCATTCTATTCTAAAACACTATTTCTTCATTATGGAGTCAAGGAGCATTTTCAAGGTTTTATATTCAATGGCCAGACAACTTGCCTCAAATGGGCATATCAGCCATGTAAAAGATTAAGAAATTATTTACTGGAAACTTTCCATGAGGTAATTTTCATATAACTAGCAAGATACTGTTATAAGGAAATATCCTTTTAGGTTCAGTTCCAAGTGGGGAAAAAGACACTGGATTCATGAAGGTTGCTTGGAAGGAAGGTTTAATGGTGGACAGGAGCACATGGCAGGAGCCCCTGTACAGAAAAGGTAACTTACATGGTTCCAGGTGTGGTGAAGAGAAAAAGAGAAAGAGGAATGCTGAGTTCCTGGTTTTTATAGTCTAAGTTGGGTCCCACCTCTTAGATTTCCTTTTCCTGTATAGAAATGTATCCCATTGGCTCTCAGACCCCCCAGGGGCATGCTGGGGTGGCTCTTGGCTTTTGTCTAATCCAGCTTTGGCTGAAATGAAAGGGCCTTGGGCAAATCCTATTATGGTTTTGTTATGCAGAAGACTTTCAGCCAGGTGAGAGGAATGTGTGTGCTGGGCCCAGTCCTTAATGACCCATTTGCAAGGCGTGGGGGTTTTCCAAGAGGAGTCTTTTGTTTGTTTAAAAGCATGTTTCCAGATGTGTTCCACAGAATATTTCCTACATTTTAATATCTCCTAGGATATCTCATTTCCTAGGAGAGGGGTGGGTGCTAACTTTCTACAATCCCTCATTTTTTTTTTCAAAACATGTGAGTGCAACACATGTTTTGACACAAGCTTCAAATTGATCAGGTCAGGGAGATTTTATGGGTGTTTTCAATTTTCTCTGATGCAGAGGGGAAGATGTTGAAAGAGGCAGTTGAAAGAGGCAGCAGCAGGATTCCTTCAGTGGCTCCCAAAAGGAGAGCTTTCAACCATGATGGTCAATGGCCAGGGCAAAAGTTCTGGCAATAAATTTACAGTATCCAATTTTCCATGCCAATTATGTTCAGATGTTTGATAACACTTTCGATGAGCTCCCAGACAGGTTTCAAGCAAGCACAGGCCCCACAATATTCCCACAGCCATGGTTTACCTTGAAATCACAGGCTGCCCATTTCCAAGGGATGGTTCTTGAATCTGCCCTAGCTCTTACTTTAGTGCATCTAGGATTTGTGAGTCCAAATTGAAATTAGCCAGTGTGCAATCTAGGCTTTTCCTTTTTTTTTTTTTTTTTTTTTAGAATGAGCCCTGGGACTCTTACTCCTGAGACCACCAGTGCAAAATACCCTGCTTTACTGGGCAGCAGTCAGGCCTTGGGTTTTCGAAGATCCTTTCTGCTAGCTCTTCAAGTGGGGAAATTGCCTGAGGGGACCTGTCCCCTTCCCCCATGGAATTAGCAGGGAGATATGACTGCCTGGGCTTTAATGCCACAAAGCAGGAGTCAAAACAACAACAACAACAAAAAACAGCAAGCTAAAAGCAGCTTTGGGTGGAGGTAGGTGAAAAAGGGATAACTTCAGTCTAATTCTGAATGGCGTGTCTCTGTGTGTTTGTGTATGCAGCTACAAATTTACCTCCCACTAGACAGAAATCTAAAGTGTACAGAACTCACTGTGGCAACCACTCCCAATACAATTCTTACATGAGTACATTAAACTGATTACAATATAGATGAGACAAGAAAGAGAAACGTTACAATGAATTTCAGTGAATGAAGCAAGGAAAGAAAGAAAACAAAGAAAAAAACTTTACAATGAATTTCTGTGACTGAAGCAAAGAAAGAAAGAAAAACTTTACAATGAATTTCTGTGACTGAAGCAAAGAAAGAAAGAAAAACTTTACAATGAATGTCTGTGACTGAAGCAAAGAAGGAAAGAAAAACTTTACAATGAAGTTCCCCCCTCCCCCCTAGTCTTTTCAGCTGTCTGCTGGGGATTGAAAATAGATGTTTGGTCTTTATTTGTCCATCTCAGGGTCCTTTCATTCATGTCTGCTGGGTGGCCTTAGGTGTTGGTGGTAAGGCTGGTCAGTCAGGCTTGGAAAGATCTGCTCCACTCTGGTTGCTGTGATGACTAGAGGACTAGATTCAAACCCAATTCTGGCTCAAATGGATGGAATGTCTTTACTGGAGGCAGTGTCTGAGCCCATTTGCTCTGCTTCCATAGGCTTCAGGATCATGTGTGCAGGGCTGAAAGACATAAGAACAGGGTCCCTTCCCCCTTTTGCTGGTAATTCTACCACGAGAGGCATTGTAAAAGGATTAGAGATTGGGGGGGGGGTAGATAGCTTGCAGGCAGGGTTTGAGGAAAACAATCAACACATCAGTATCGCAGTTAAATCAATTATAACAAAATGGAGACATCACCGGGGGGAAAAAATGAACAGACATTTCCATCTTAGCAGAGAATTGGCATCCATTAAACATCACAGAAGAGCAATATTAAAACTGTTTGCATGTACATACAGTAAATGTAAAAATGAAATTTTCCTGTAAATTAACTTAAAACATTGTCCCTTAAATTTTGCCTTTTCTTAAAAACACCGAGAGGAATAGGAAAATTGAACTCTGTTCCTTGTCCCAGATCAGGTTGGCCAGTCCTAACTGGGCAAAGACATTTTCCTTTCTTTTCAGTGCTTTTAATTTTCTAACAATTTGAAATTCATATCTCTAGGAAACAGAGATATTTTACAGTTGCAATTACCTCGAGTGCGCACAAGACAAGACAAAGACGTACACAGACACAAAACATGGAGAAAGAGGATGACAGGACACACACACAAGTCCTTCCTGCCATAAATCTCAGTTAAAATTAGGGAAGGCACAAGTCTTAACAAACAAACCACGTGGTTACATATAAGAGAGAGAGAAGAGAGAGAGAAGAAACAACAAACACCTCAACATTTTTCCTTTTCTGTTTTCTTAAGTACCTTTATTTAGCCAAATTGGCTGTTTTGTTTTGTTTTGTTTCTCTGTGACATCCCTCAGCAAAGCCCATTTTCTACACAAGTTTCCTGCTTTTACTTTTGCACATTCCTGTCATACAGATATATTCCTGGTGTCCCAGGTTCCAAGCCCACACAAGGGTCTCCGCCACCCTCGAACTAGAGCTTCCCATGATCCTTTAAATGTAAGGTTCACTTTGGCTTAGCTAGTGACGCGCTCAACAGTTTCAGAGACTAAAAAAAACTCTGGGAAGGACTTCCGATTCTCTCGTAGAAGTAAGGCCCCCTTCCTGTAGGAATCTCTCTAGGTTTATCAGATCCAAAAAGGGGATCTGCGAGGACTAGCCGCCCCTGTACAGCTAGTACTAGGACCTCCACACTCACGGGCTTCACATTTAGAACTGAAAAATTCTGGGGTTTGCTTTTGGGATGTGCACATAAAAACGACAACAACAACAACAAAATTTGCTTTCCCACCCTTCAATCACATACATACATACACAGACACACACACACAGAGACATTCTTCCTCCTTCCCTAACAGAAGGTCCTGTGCTCTGTAAATGCTAAACAGAACTTACACAAATCAAAACAGAGAAAGAGAAGACATTGACACATAGGCTGGTAGATGAGAAAGAAACTCTATACTACCAAATGAGGATAAACAAAAATAATTCAATATTATGAAAAGCTGTATGAGCAAGAAGTTTCAGAAAAATAAAATTAAAGAATATTTGGAAAAAATGGAATTGCCTAAAGTACCAGAAAAGGACAAAAACTATTAAATGAATGAATATCAATGATGGAATTATCAGAAGCAGATCAAGAGACAAAAGAACAACCAAACACCAGGACCAGGTGGGCCAGTGGCAGAATTTTACAAAGATTTTACATAATGAGGTATTGATTGATGTAAAAGGTACCACATTCCTGAATGGGAGCAAATATTATTTTGATTCCAAAATAAGATTCAGATTTAATGCAGATAAAACTATAGGCCCATCTCTTCACTGAATGCTGACTATAAAATATATACTTCAATAATGGCAGCAAACTAAAAGGTTCCTAAATGAATTTATACATTCAGCTCTCTTAAGCTTTTTCTAAGAGACAGATTAAAAACAAAATGAGAATGATTTTAAATACATAAAAAAAAGGCACAAGAAAAGGATGCTATTCATTTTGATACTGGAAGTGCTAAATATAAATATTATGGCAGACACAGAAATTAAAGGCATGGAAACTTTGAAAACTAATTTTGCACCAAGTGAGAAATAAAATATGTTAATAACCAACCTTACTGACAATTTTGTTGTCCAAAAGGTAGAGAAGAGAACTAGAGGAGATAATTAAGTCCATACTTGACTTAATACTTACAAACAAAGAAGAAGTTGTAGAAGGATTTGAAACTGCATCATTAACATAACAAAAAACGATTCAACACAATTGAACACACTAAAGTCTTAGATTTTAAAATAAAGCTGACCTTAATAAACTCAAGAGAAACTTGAGAAAGATTCCTTGGATGAAAGTCCTAAAGGAAAGAAGCAACTCAAGAAGCTTTGTAAACTCTGAAAAAACTTGATTATAAAAGCCAATTGCACAAAAGCAATCAGGAAAAAAAACCAGAAATCCAAGAAACCAGCATGGCTGCACAAAGACCTCACTGACAAATTGAATGAATGAAGGACAGATACAAAAATGGAAACAGGGACACATAACTAAAGCAGAATATCAGCAGATAGCAAGAATCTGTAAAGAAAAATCAGGAAACAAAAGCCTTGAATGAACAACGACTTGCAACAAAGTGAAAGATAATATAAAAGATTCTTCCAATACATAAAAAAAAACAAGAAGAAAAATCAAGGAAACAGTTGGACCACTAAGGAGAGAAGGCAACACAGAGAAAGCCATGAGTTGCTTAACTCATTCTTTGCATGTCTTCTTGCAAAAAAGAAATGCAACCCAACTAACCAGAAATATAACTGGAAAGGAAAAATAAAACAGACTGTAAACTAAAGTTAAAATAATCAAAAACAGTAAGAGAACACCAGGTCCCAGAGTCCTAAAGGAGCTGGTAAATGAAATCTCAGAACCACTGCACATCTTTTAAAAAAAATCTTGGGACACGGGGACCACCTGAGAAACTGGGAAAAAGCTAATGTGGTTCCCATCTTCAAAAAGAAAGAAAAAAAAACAACTAGACTGAGCCCTATCTAATGCAAAGAAAAGTAAAATCCTACCCCTAGGTAAGGAAAACCAAAAATATAGATAACTATTATAAATTGGTGCAACAAATTAAAACAGATTTGGAGAAGTGGAAAAGAACCACCATAAAATGAGTATCCTGCAATGGCTAGCAGACAAAACAGGGCTGGGGGGGGGGGGGAGAAGGGGAGAAGGGGGGGAAGGAAATATCAAAGGATTTAGGAAGATACATTAACTTGGTTAAACAAAAAGCATGATTATTTTTTCCCTAAAATGATTTGTACCCAGACAACACACTATTCAATTGAAATTGGAATTTATATATGCCATAAAGTAAAATTAAAAAGCAAAAATTACCCCCCCACACACATACACACATGCAAACACACATTTCCCAGTTTTCTATGGTTTAAAGTAAAATTTAGAGGTAGGTACTCACCTTCTTTCCAAGCAGCCCTTGAATCAAAACCCCTTTAAAACCTACTTCCCAATGGCCAAGGCCTAATAAATTTATTTAGGCCAGGATCATTGAAGAGGTTACTTGGAATCCATCTGGCTCGCCAATTGTTATAAGGAAATATCCTTTTAGGTTCAGTTCCAAGTGGGGAAAAAGACACTGGATTCATGAAGGTTGCTTGGAAGGAAGGTTTAATGGTGGACAGGAGCACATGGCAGGAGCCCCTGTACAGAAAAGGTAACTTACATGGTTCCAGGTGTGGTGAAGAGAAAAAGAGAAAGAGGAATGCTGAGTTCCTGGTTTTTATAGTCTAAGTTGGGTCCCACCTCTTAGATTTCCTTTTCCTGTATAGAAATGTATCCCATTGGCTCTCAGACCCCCCAGGGGCATGCTGGGGTGGCTCTTGGCTTTTGTCTAATCCAGCTTTGGCTGAAATGAAAGGGCCTTGGGCAAATCCTATTATGGTTTTGTTATGCAGAAGACTTTCAGCCAGGTGAGAGGAATGTGTGTGCTGGGCCCAGTCCTTAATGACCCATTTGCAAGGCGTGGGGGTTTTCCAAGAGGAGTCTTTTGTTTGTTTAAAAGCATGTTTCCAGATGTGTTCCACAGAATATTTCCTACATTTTAATATCTCCTAGGATATCTCATTTCCTAGGAGAGGGGTGGGTGCTAACTTTCTACAATACAGTAACACACAATAAAAGGGAGGGGGCTTTTAAAGGATTCGTATCACTACCAGACACGACTGAAGATAAGTCCTAATTAGGGCACATGTGTGATCTGTTTGAGAGTATTCAATAATTAAGCTGACATAATTACCCATCCTTTTCTCTTCAAATAGCTCCAAAAGCAATGCCTTAATTAAAAGTGAATTTATGTCAGTTCCGAGCCAGTTTAGTTGAATGGCTGAAATTAAGCTTCATTCCCTTTTAAAAGCAATTCAGATTCTAAGACAGGCTATCCTTCTCTTACCACAACTGAGCACAGAGCGAGTTTTTTTAGTCCCGAGAATAGAGCTTTTAAACTAAGTTTATGAACGAAACACACAGTTTGGATGCCAGCATTCAGACTCATTCATTGAAACTAGAGAAAAAGAATGTATTCTATTACAGAAGGGGAGATGAGAAAGTGTTCTTTGTATAAATCCTTTCCAAATGAAATTCCCAGGCCTAATTTACACAGCAGGAAATGTCACTAAAGTTCTTCCTTTTAATGTTGTGTTGGAAAAAGAGAGAATGATGACATTCCCATTGGGACTGTTCTCCATTTTAAAAATTATTATTCTGTAGGACTGGTGATGTTTTCAGTCTTCTACATTCTAGGCATAGATATAATTTTTTTTCCTCAGGCAAATATCTGAGGAATATTAAGAAAGCAGGGATCATTTTGCAAAAGCTGTGACATTTTTTATGGAGCTTCACAGATATTAAAAGTCACTAGCGACGTTCAAGGTAAAGATTAAAATTGCATTCATGCTTGTGAAAGAGATGGTCAAAATTGGATGATTTCACATTTTTTGCAGTCCATTTGAGGGAAAGGGAAAAAAGGAAACTGATTGATAGCTGAAAGTACCTTTGTTGAAGAAGAATGGTGCCCATTGGGGGAGTCTCAAATATTAGCCCTCAGACCAATGTCATGGCAAAGTGGAAATGATGCCAGATTAAGGACACCACCAGTAGACTCACCTTCCATACTAATTGAAGGTTCCTTCGGTGTATGATGACTACTACTGGTTTACTATCCTCCTTCAACCTCAGTTGCCTTCAACTGAGGGCAATAGGCTACAATAGAACATTTGCACGTAGCACAAAAATTCTGCTCTTCAGCATGCCACCACTCCATCCTACTGAGATGGTTGCTTTAAATCTGCTATCTGAACTGATCGGTTTCCTCTCATGATTTGTTAGACCAATTCTGGAATACAGCTCACCTGTCTGGAACCCGCACTGCATATCAGACATAAATACAATCGAGAGAATCCAGAAATATTTCACAAGAAGAGTCCTTCACTCCTCCGCTCACAACAAAATACCTTATTCCACCAGACTTGAAATACTGGGATTAGACAATTTACAACTACGTCGCCTCCATTACATTTATGAAATGTAGTTCATAAAATCATATACCAAAATGTCCTTCCTGTTAATGACTACTTCAGCTTCAACTGCAACAATACATGAGCACGTAATAGATTCAAACTAAATGTAAAGTGCTCCAAACTCGACTGCAGAAAATACGACTTCAGCAACAGAGTGATCAGTGCCTGGAATGCACTACCTGACTCTGTGGTTTCTTCCCCAAAACCCCAAAACTTTAACCTTAGACTGTCTACAGTCGACCTCTCCTTGTTTCTAAGAGGTCTGTAAGGGGCATGCATAAGCGCACCACTGTGCCTACCATCCCTGTCCTACTGTCCTATTGTCCTCTTTTATTGTTACTTTTTACTTATGTTTATACAAATCACTACTATCCTATACATGTTTGACAAATAAATAAATAAAATAAATAAATGATATTCTACCCTTAGATGGCTGCTTTCATTTGAGGTGGGCGATTTGAAAAATTCAGGCTGAAAAATTTATATCTCACATAAGGTGACTTGGGAAATGTGTGTCTTAGAATGCATGCACACATAGTTCAAGGTCACACTATGGATCTTTGGATCTTTGGAGAGGGCTTAAGCTTGATTGGGGTGCTCAAAAAAGTAATTCAGTTTGAGGACCCAGATTGTTGGGGGCAATATGCTGAACTCTGTAAACCACTTAGAGAAGGCTGTAAAGTACTATGAAGTGATATATAAGTCTAAGTGCTATTGCTATTGCTATTTAATGATCAGAATAAGAATAAAATTTGGAAAGTTGAACTTTTTCTTCCCATAATATAGCATAGGAAAACATTGTAGGAGTAAATTTGCAGGTAAAATTGACCTTTGAATAGATGATGCATGCCAAATCCATCAGTTAGCACAGGGTTTTTGAGCTACAATTCTCTAAATTCTTACTATCCTTTAACTTAACTTTGGAGATAGAAGTTGACATGTGCAGTGATAGTAGTCCTTATGGTAGGGAATAGCTATGTCAATTTTTATAATATCTCCTGAATTAAGTGTTACATACCTAAGAATAAAAATCTAATCATTAGATCAAGTCAATTAATCCTTGCAGTTCAAGAAACATTATTACCCAGTTGTTGAAGATAAGGGCAGGAATAATGAAGAAAAACCATGGAACAAATGGTTTTTTTTAAAAAAAAATACAAAAACCCACACAATTTCATCCTCAATGAATACTTGAGGCTCAATGTTAAGTGGCAGAATCAACACATGATAGCTGAGTCAAAGTTAAGAGTTCTTATCACCACAAGAAGAGAAATCGAGCAAAATCAGAACATCTTCCAAGAGAACTATTTATTGTAGTTTATTGATTGCTACAAAGAACACGATTTGCCATTTTTATATTTTATGATTTCTGTGCTCCCTCTTCTGTTCCAGATTATTCAACATGAGTTTTGCTTTATGGTTTGCTAAAAGATGGTGATAGGTTGCCATGAAATGGGCAAAATCCAGAATTTAGAAGAACAGGAAAGCCAGACTCACATTTTCCAAGGCTGACAAATTCCCCGTTATCATCAACTCATCGGATGGCAGATCTTCCTAATTATTTTCTTCCTCTGAAGGGTTCTTAGATTCATTGTGCAATTAGGTTGATCACCTCATTCTGATTCATAGAAATATGGTACTCCCTCTTTTTCGTCTCCCCACAACATGGGGTCATCTGCCATCAGCCAACATTGGGAGACATTTCAAATTAACAATTTTATGGGCATAAACAAACCCATATAGTGAATAAGACAGAAATAAAGTAGTATTCTTTTTGAAAACTCACTGAAGGATTCAAAGGTGATGTTCTTTTGTAATTCCTCCTCTACGGTTGCATTATGGTATTGCCTTTTTAATATCTGAGCAAGAGGATGATCCTAGGCTTAGTGTATCCTTAATTGGTACTTGCTCACTGTTTATATTTTGATTGGGATACATCTTTTGCCCCATCCTTAGATTGAGAGAATCTTAGAGGATAAGACATTCCAACTTTCAAGTATATCAAATGCTTGAAGACCTTTTAAGACTTGCGAGTTCCAGATAGGATGAGGCTAAATATTGGAGCAATATTGTATGGAAGATTTGTCTCTCTGCTTCATTTCTACTAAGGTCCAGACCAGGGGTGAAATGCTACTGGTTCAGACTGGTTCAGGCGTACTGGTAGTGGCAGCTGCCGGTGGTTCACCGAACCGGTAGTGACGGCTGGCTGGCCACACCCAGCTTGCCTGCCTGAAGCACTGCACCCCTGATCTGCCTGCCAGGTAAGCCTGCAAAGTCATGGCCTACCTAGCTGCCCCTGCCCCCCTATCATCCCAGCCTGCCTTCCCTACTCCATTCTGCGTGGCCTGCAGCCCTGACATGCTTGCCTGCCTTCCACGCGGCCTTCCCAGTGTCCCCGTGGCCAGCTTGTGAAGGCAGGCAAGCGGAAGGCCGCGTGGAAGGCAGGAAAACATGTCAGGGGAGGCCGGCCGTGGGGAAGGGAGCTTCCCAGACCCTGCCTTGTACTGCAACCTCCTGAATTTTTGAGGTTCAAAAATTCTATTCTGAATTATTTTTATGTCTCTAGCCACGTCTCACATTACAAATCGCTTTTGGGCTTCTGAACCTTTTCTAATAACTCCAATTTTTCTTTGTATAATGAACTTCTAAGCACTATTCAGCAACCACTTTTGCATGGTATTTGGAGGAGCAGTTTGAGTTGGGATTTCGTCCCCATGATCTGCTGATAAAATGCTGCATAGATGCCGCAGCACAGCTGTGTCTCTGCTGTAAAACCCAAAAGGTCAGGTATTGCCACTAGGATATGCAGGGCTGTTAATTATTAAACTTTGCTGCATCATGTAAGATCTCCAAGAAAGCATTTGTGAAACACCAAGTGGATTAAATTCTTCATAAATAGTGAATTTCAAAATGTCTTCTGCAAAATAAAGCACTATTTTTTTGAAGCTGGCATAATTAGTGTCACCCTTAGAATAATCACCATAATTAATGAGGTACTATTTTATGTTATCTCATCTTCAGCCTTAAAGCCTTCAAGTCTGAAGTCTTTAGATCCAACTAATAGACCTAGGGCTTTGTATAATGGAAGGAAGTGAAACAGATCTGCAAAAGGAAGTAGGATCTGTTAGAGTGTATTGCTTCCTACTTCCATCTTTTCTATTGACCAGGATAGTTGGTCAATTAAGAAAGTTCCTCCCTCCCTCCCTCCCTCCCTTCCTTCCTTCCTTCCTTCCTTCCTTCCTTCCTTCCTTCCTTCCTTCCTTCCTTCCTTCCTTCCTTCCCTCCCTCCCTCCCTCCTTCCTCCCTCCCTCCCTCCCTCCCTTCCTTCTTTTCCTGCCTTTCCTGCCTTTCTTTCTCTCAAGGTAACTATTACAAACTCAGAGAATACCAAGGGGTTAGTCAACGTATTTTGTGGAGATATGGGAAGAAATAGTTGTTTGGGATCCCTTATTGTGAGCCAACTAGTCCATAGAGAAGTGGTTCAAACTAGTTACTGTGGTATTTCATTAAAATACTTTTTAAAATTTTCTCTTAGAAGGAACAATTCCAAGTCTTTCTTTTTAGATAATCAACTGGGCCTCTTTTGCAGATCCTATCAGCAGTTACTTTTGCTTAATCCATAGAAGGACCTATGCTATAAAACAATCATCCACAGGATGTGAAACATGACCTCTCCTTAATAATTTTTAGAAATGGATTCCAAACATACTTTTAATTATTTTTTTGGTTTTGTTATTTAACTCTTTAAATCGCTATGTTAAAATATCTTTTTATTGTTTTAATAACATGTTAGGGTTTGAATTAAGACCTTTTTGTAATCTTGCTTATAGTCTAAATAAAAAAAAATACTGAGCAACTAAGTGAGAAGCTGTGTCAGGCAACATATACTGAACTATACAAAGGGAAACATGAGTGTCACATAACCATGGCCAAGCTAGGATAAAATTCTGAAATTAGTAGATGATGCTATCTTAATTCTACCTTTGAATTAAGATTAATGTGGTCTTTTGTTCACTGGGGGACCATTTTATTCTCTCTTGCTGAGAAGGAAAATTTGTAAGACAGCACTTTTTCTACAAAGTAAGCATCTGTCTCAATAGTTAAAGAGATTCTTCAAATGTCAAGGACAAAGCAGAATTGTAAATTTTAGTCCTATGTCTTGTGCTCTGGATGCATACAAAGAGCCAAACTGCAGGAAGAGGGGGGGGAAACCATCAGGTATTGGATACTGGAGAGGCCCAGACTTCAATTCTATTATCAGGAAAAGTTAAAACAGAGTTTAATTATATATGATGCTTGGAAATATTTATAGAAAGAAGTTTCCATATATTTCTGTGGTCCAATAATTGCAAGTAAAATCTGACGGCACATTAGGAAAGCAGACATGGAACTAAAACTGGTGTTGGGGGATGGAGGGTGTATACCCCACCCCAGTCTAATAGTTGTGCAGGTGGACAATATTTCCACTTTATCAGATGGCATAGATAAATCTCATTTTGGGGGACTTGCATTTTTAGCAGAAAAATACTGCCAGAGATTTGTTCTTTTAAAAATTATTATTTCAATGCATTTAATGCAGTGTTGTCATTCTCGTTTTCTTGAAGGGTGTTCTACATTGTATGCATCAATTAAGCCAACACTAATGTAAGGCTGAGTGCCAAAGAATTGAGGCCTTTGAACTATAGTACTGGAGAAGACTCTTGCGAGTCCCTTGGACTGGAAGGGGATCAAACCGGCCAGTCCTAGAGGAGATCAACCCTGACTGCTCTTTAGAAGGCCAGATCCTGAAGATGAAACTCAAATACTTTGGCCACCAAATGAGAAGAAAGGACTCACTGGAGAAGAGCCTAATGTTGGGAACGATTGAGGGCAAAAGAAGAAGGGGACGACAGAGAATGAGGTGGCTGGATGGAGTCACTGAAGCAGTCAGCATGAGCTTAAATGGACTCTGGGGGGTGGTAGAGGACAGGAAAGCCTGGAGGAACATTGTCCATGGGGTCGCGATGGGTCGGACACGACTTTGCGACTAACAACAACAATAATGTTTGATTCCGGTGCTGCTAATCCCCAGCTAGCAGAAAGCTGATGGAGCACTTTTGCTTCAGGTGGCTCCAAACTGGGACTCCCAAGTCTTCAAATTATCTCAAATACCTCTTAAGTTGAACATCTTAGAAGTTGCAGAGGGAATGGATGGATGGATGGATGAGCATCACTTTCTCCAAAATTCTTAATCTTACCAAGCAAAAGAAAGCATTGAGCAACCCTAAAAATAACATCTGGATGTTCTTTGTGCATAGTTGGAACTGATAGTGGTCTTGTGCATTAAAATAGGTCTTGTACTTTGAGACGTAGAAGTACATGTTTCACTGTTTAGCATGCTAACCTATGCACTATATACCTCAACATATGACTGTGAAAGCTGGAGCATCAAAAAAGCACAATGGAGAAAATCTGATGCCTTTGAAGCCTAATGTTGAAGACAATTGTTCATTATCCTTGAAACCCAGAAGAATAAATAATTCAATATCAGATGAAGTAAAACAAGATAGCTCACTAGAACAACGAATCATAAAGCTTAAATATTTTGGGAAATAAGTGTCGAAGCAAAAGCTTTTGAAAAAGATCATATTGTAAAAAGAGACAATCATTAGATATTTTCCTGATACCACAAGCATGCAACTGACAGATAGTCCTGGTGAAATGATGTTCATTAGGTCATGAAGACTTCAAAAATGACATTCTGACTGAACAACAGCAGAAACTTTTTGCTAACAAGGTGCAGTTCTGTCCAAATTTGACACATGAAAATATGTCAAGGATCCAAATATTACTGTATAACCTTAAATAATTTCTGGCCAATTATTAGAAAACAGACACTCAAAGAATCCATAGCTCTCATTGTGTGTCACTTTTCCTAGCCTAGGCATTTTGTACCATCTTTTTCAAACATATAGTGTCTGTATGCATCTTTTTCCAAATAAGTATTTTTCTATCCATCTTTCTAAATTATATGCATTTTCCCCACTGCAAATGCATTAATTTTTAAGTACAATTTTGGGACTGAGAAGTATTTTGAGGTGAAAATGATGTTCATCCATCGTATTAGAAGAGTACCTTGACATCTCACAGGAATTGGGGGGGATGTCAAGACTTGCGTGTGAATTGGATTAAAGTGAGGGAGAGGTGCGCATAGTCAGCCTCACTCTCTCTTCCCAGATTCCATCTTGCTCCAATAGCAGGGCAAGAGTCGAGACAGTTGGAGATGGGCTGGGCGCAATGGTTGACGAGGGGGACTTTTATGTCTTGCCGTGCTCTTAGCGTACCACATCGCTTACAGAGACCGCCTTCATGACCGTTGTCCTATTCTAGTAGATTTCATCCGCTCAGTCCCCCGGAATCTGTCTTCACATGCTCAGGATCGACAAGTCCCTATCTCATTGAAGGTCAATGACTCAACGGCTACTCTCAACCTGGTTTGGCCAGCCTGTCGAAGCCGTTGCCCGGGGTGTGGCTGCTGCGCATGCTACAGCTGCTAGGAGCCACAGGTGAGAGCTGAGTGATAGGTGGGGACCAAAGGTGAACGAGCTGCCCTAAAAGCTGCCCTAAAATGAGCTGCCGTAAAAGGACATGACATGCCCCTACACCAGAGGTGCTACCCCTCCCTGAGCACCCCATACACCCCATGAGATGAAAATAGAGCCCTGTTGAATTATGTGTCCAAATGTATCATAGCAGCAGATCATAGCCTATAGTTTCTTTTACATTTCAGGTTTCATGCCAATGGTCATTTCTCCACTAGTGATTTATAGCGTCTCCTAAAATCACCCAACAATAGTTATGCCAAAATAATAAAGAGAGGCTTTATATCACTTCAGGGAAGGCTGGATAATGCTATGAAGATGCTATAAGGCACAAATCTCCCTCTCCCTCCCTCCCTCCCTCCCTCTCTCTGTGTATTGGGTGTGTGCTTGATGATGATGATTAATGGGTTTTATAAGCTCAGGAGGATCTCAGGATTTTATAGATGTGATTGAATGTAAAAACAAGGGAGCCAGCTCCTGTATGCCCTAACATTACTAATGTTTCACTCTCATAATTATATATGGGAAATATAAAATACGGCAATACTTTTTAAAAAGAGTTTATGAGAGAAAATTAGCTATTTAACGCTTTTTCCTATAATAAGAACAGGCAAGACAAAAATAATAGCATAGTAATAAAATGATACCTTTTGTTTTAATGGGCCTGACCTTAATAAGAATCTGCATGCACCTGGAGAAACAACAAAAATGAGTGTCCTTGCATATGAAAATAAATGAGTAACTTATGCAAACATCTCTCAGAAAGATAGTAGCCTAGATCCCCTCTTAAAATTCTAAACATCCTACAAACAGGAGAGAATCAGTCTGGAGGATGGAGGATTTATTGTATCATAAAAGAGCTGAGGTGGCGCAGCGGTTAGAGTGCAGTACTGCAGGCCACTTTAGCTGACTGTGATCAGCAGTTCAGCTGTTCAAATCTCATGGGCTCAAGGTTGACTCAGCCTTCCATCCTTCCGAGGTAGGTAAAATGAGGACCCAGATTGTTGGGGGCAATATATAAATATACATTGCTTACTGGTGTAAACCGCTTAGAGAGTGCTTGCACTGTGAGGCGGTATATAAATCTCACAAACAAACAAACAAACGAATGAATAAATGAATAAATCATTCATTCAAATTTACAATCATGTTTTCACTCAAAGACCTAACTATAAAAAATCATGGCACACACAAAAAGATAAAAACAAATAAAACCGTTTTTATTAACATAAATTAACAACAATAAACAAAAAGGTGCATATTTGCAGATTCTCTAATCACCAAGATAATGAAGCCATAAGATAATTTCCAAGTTTTTGTTTAATCTGAGAGCAATGTGGGAGAAGTCCCGACAGTTTCCAAGATGACCGGAAGGTAGTAGAATTTCTTGCTTTATTGCATTGAGATCATTTCCCTGAGGAAACCTTGGGGATTTTTGTTGAGGAGGGTAGCAGTGGCCAAAAATGACTAATTGTCATCACTAATGTCCTTCTCCAAGAACAATGAATGGGAATTTCAAGAAGGTCTCCATGCTTGTGCATTGAGCTCTAGGCACATTTCAGTTCAAATATACATGAAAACCATTCAGAAATATTCACTCATGTTTTCTAGAAATGTATGACTTTAATAGTACCTTAAAAGGTTTAAATCAGAGGTCTTCAAACTTGGCAACTTTAAGACTTGTGGACTTCAACTCCCAGAATTCTCCAGCCAGCATAGCTGGCTGGAGAATTCTGGGTGTTAAAGTCCAGAAGTCTTAAAGTTGCCAAGTTTGAAGACCTCTGGTTTAAATTATTCCATCTTTTAGGTGATGCTTCTGTCATTTTCTCAGAGGCTCAAAAACATTTTACCTTTGGGGACGATCAAGAAAAATATACGTTAGGAAAATACAGGGAAATTAATTTCAGATAATTCTATATCTACAAGACGTGCAGCTGCTGGCTACAGATGAAAAAAAGGGGGGGTCAACTTACAGAACCCCCCAGCATTCAAAGTACTCTGACATAGCATGTAAAATAAAAAATAAGGAAGATATCAATTAAAGAGGCAAAAGGAAGCGATGAGTATGACGAGAAAAATATTTTATTTTGTGCAATTGTGTGAATGGAAGTTTACTACGAAATCTTTGTTGGAACTGTTGGAATATTAAATGTGAGTTATGTACTTTGAACACATAAATAGCCCATGCAGCTATTTTCAGTATGTGCTGGTAAAACTAAGGACTAGCCATGGACAAAAAGATTATTGTAGGTTAGATTGGAATTTTTCTTAAAAAAATAAATCTGAGTGAAGTTAACTATTGTACTGTTGTCAAAAAAACCACCCTGTGTTGGACAGCAGGAGTTAAGATGAACTTGAATGAAATGATACCTCTTACTGTATCATTATACTACATTATTAAACATTATGGTTAAAAATGTTTCAATCTTCTGAGTCAAATTTGTGTTAAAAGCTTCAGCATTCCTTAAGCATTGCAAGTTTATAATATTTAACTACTAAGGGAATTAAAGTTAATTTGAACTTGAGGCAGTTGAATGCAGATCTTTGATAACCTCAGAGAGAGCCCCAACACTTGCGACCTTCAAGGAGAGAACTGCCATCTGTCTCAAATGGTGTAAGAACTCCTGCTTGAGCAGGGGGTTGGACTAGATGACCTACAAGGTCCCTTCCAACTCTAATAATAAATCTAAATCTAAACCTTCTATCAGAACCATCAAAGCCATAATGGAGACATGTTGAACTTGGAGGCAGATGTGAATGATAAGATTGTTTGCATATTTCAAAGCTTATGGATAATTTGGAGTGTGCATTCATGAACATCATAAATATATGTGGGAAGGGATATATTGATTGTGCCCAATATTATGTTCTAAATATATTTCAAGGTAATATGATTAATTAAATCTGGAGAATTAAAAAATACCCATTCATTTCTGAGAGATTGTCTGCCTAGTAATTATTGATTTAAACTCTGGAATAACTTACATACCTCTGTAGAATGATGCTTTAAACACCTCAAGTTGCAATGTTATTTTAAAAAAAGAAAGTTGAAACAACATGCATGGTAACCATATTTGGGTTATAATTCAATACTCAATTGAATGTTGCAGTTTGGGGGGGGGGAGTGAGAAATGCCCACCTAATAAAGAAATCAAATCAAATTTGAAGACAGAAGGAATTACTTATTTATTTATTTATTTATTTATTTATTTATTTATTTATTTATTTATTTATTTATTTATTTATTTATTTATTTATTTATTTATTTATTTATTTATTTATTTATTTATTTATTTATTTGTGAGATTTATATACCGCCTCATAGTGCAAGCACTCTCTAAGCGGTTTACACCATTAAGCAATGTATATTCACTGTATATTGCCCCCAACAATCTGGGTCCTCATTTCACCTACCTCAGAAGGATGGAAGGCTGAGTCAACCCTGAGCCCGTGAGATTTGAACAGCTGAACTGCTGATCACAGTCAGCTAAAGTGGCCTGCAGTACTGCACTCTAACTGCTGCGCCACCTCGGCTCAAATATATTTTATTGCCCTGTGTATCTCAAAGAAGTAGTGCAAAAACGGAAGATGTGGAGAGACCTGGTCCACAGAATCACCAAGAGTTGGACACAAGTGAATAGATACCATCATCATCATCATCATCATCATCATCATCATCATCATCATCATCATCATCATCATCCATCACAACTACAGTGATTCGTGGACTCCCAGCCCAAAAAATGCAAAAGAACCCCAAACAAAGTAATATTACACAATACACCAAGATTCAAAGTAAATAACCTTAGCCATACCAAGTTCTTACAATATGTCAAATCAATGTTTCTGAAGAAGAAAAAAACCCTATATTCTTTCAGATGTGGTGGGAATTGAGTCCTATCAGCTCAAGACCACATGGTCAAGGATGTAGAGGGTAGCAGTCCAAGAACATATTGAAGTATCACAGATTTCTTAGTTTAAATATCAAAGCTTCCATGTCCTCCAAATCCAAGAACTAATTTCTCTCTTCCCCCCTCCGCCTTTTCAACTGCTTCAGGCACTAACAATTCTGCTATCACTGGAAAAAAGAAACTGCCTTTATGGTGAAGTTTATATTTAGTTCAGTATGACACTAATACAATGAAGCAAAATTTGGATCACACATTTACAGTATAGTTTACCACTGACTGGTATATATTAAAAATCATAGAGAGCCTTCTTCTTTTCTCCACACCAGAACCACTGGGTAGTATTAAACGTTTATCACAAGCTATTATGTTACAGCTCAAAGGCAATCTCTCATTTTGATGATTTACCGCTTACTGTGTCTTAAGCATAGCGCTCAACTATTTTATATATATATAAAAGGGGGGGATTGAGTGATTTGCCAGTCCTCTTTTGATAGGCACTTGCATGGAAGGTTTTAAGTAGTCTACCAAACGTATAATCAGTGGAGATTTTAAACTGTTTGCAACAGAGAATGTACGTGCACTTTTTAATGCAAACCTGAAGACCTGTTATTAAAAAACAATTTTCCCTTAATGCCAAGCAAAGATCAGAGCTTTAATGTGAATGGTGAAAAGCACTGGGTGCAGTCATGATTGACGTTAAAAGGCTTTGCAAATATGTGGGAGATTTTTTTAACCGCTATTCTTTGTGCACATCTATGGCAAGTATAGCGAGGTGTCAGGAGCACTACACAGTTTAATAGTGACAACTATTAACTAAAACACTGAGACAGTGGTAAAAGTTCGAGAAGGAAAGAAAAGCCACAAGGAACGGAATCTGTTTTGGCAGAGAAAAAGCTGGCTTGAGTTTGGAATACAGGTAATCCTTGATTTATGACCACAATTGGGCCCAAAATTTCTGTTGCTAAGTAAAACATTTGTTAAGTGAGTTTTTGCCCCATTTTACGACCTTCCATGCCACAGTTGTTAAGTGAATCACTGCAATTGTTAAATTAGTAAGATGGTTCTTAAGTGAATCTGGCTTCCCCATTGACTTTGCTTGTCAGAAGGTTGCAACATGACCCTGGGACCCTTCAATTGTCATAAATATGAGTCAGTTGCCAAGCATCTGAATTTTGATCAGATGACCATGGGAAATGCTGTAATGGTTGGTAAGTGTGAAAAATGGTCATAAGTCATTTTTTTTCAATGATGTGGTAATTCCAAACAGTCACTAAATGAACTGCTGTAAATCAAGGACTACCTGTAGTTTAATAGTAAACTCATCCACGAAGGATTGATTGCAAAATACACCATTTAGTTGCTAAGCAAATGAAACTTGCAGTTAAAAAGTGAGAAGGGAGTATCTGAAGAGTTTAAATACCAAGCTGGCTATAATTGCATGACATTTGAGTGACAAATTAGCCAGCCTTATTTTAGCCCACCATATGGTGTGGATCCAGTTATGAGGTTAGTTTATGGTTGAATGTGCCATACACATTCAGAAAATTAGATTAAGAGACCCTGCTTAAATTAGCCTTGAGTAAGTGTGTTGTGCAAAGATAGTGGCTACGTCAATGGCAAAACTACAATTTAAACATGTTTGAAAAAAGTCACCAACTCTAAATCTCTTGAGATGTAATGAAATCTGGAATGAAAAAAATAATAATACATTTCAGTTCTGTACTTTTCCTAATTTCACGATATAATTTTCAACTCTCCAAAATAACATGCTTTAAAAATGCTGTCAGATTAAATAACCAAACGGAGTACACTTTTGAGTTAAAAAGTATAAATACATATGTGGCCAAAAATATATATTCAAGGTGTCTGTCAAATGCTATTTAAATTCTTATTTTTGTATGCACTTACATCCTTTCCCCCTGAATATAGCAAAATCAGGACTGTCTGGATTTAAGAATCAGAGCAAATTAGCATAGGCTGAAAATAGGTTTACTGAATTGCAGTTGATATGTATTGGATTGAGAATACGTTTTATCAAAGACAGTGGGTCGTCGTATTGCTGAGAAATTGTGGATGAGGACTGAGATACAACTCAGTAACATAAGGAATTTTTCCCCACTTTCAGTTAATTTATTTCAGATTATTAGTGAACACCCCAATGTTTCTGGCAATGTTTCTCCTCCTGATTTCCTAATATATTTAAAAGGAAAGGCAGTGCTAGAATGCCCCCTAGTCAGCAGAAAGTTCTCTTTGTCAATACTGCTAGCAATACATCACCCTCCTTATTTTGTGAGAGTCCTGCATACAGAATAGAAAATAAAGCCAGGGAAAATCATATTATCAACTTGCAAGCACCCTGGCCTATGGCAACTTGAGAGCAGGACACATACCTCAATTGGCAAATGACAAAAATGCTAGTTAGCCCTGTAAGATCTTCAAGAAGAGATAACTAGGACAGGTGACTTCAATGTTTTTCCCCTGGAACAGAGAAGCTCCTGGTTAGGTTTTTCAAGTAGGTCTACACCCACATGACTTCTGCCTCAATTTATGAATCAGAGCATGAAAATTAACACATCTAGGATCCTACTACTTTCCCTCCCCTTTATCTAAAAACATAGAAAACTGTGCCATAACAGCTAACTGTATGTTATTGTCTAGTTGCAATTTTGGGAAGGGGCCCTTAAAATCACAGCATACATGTCTTATTTTAATGACAACTGGCCAGATCTATAGCTAAGATCTACAGCCTGTAACTAAATTCACTTAGGAATTTCTGGGCGTGCATCTGCTTAGTTGCTGCCTTTCAAAACTCCTATTTCTGTGCGCCTTTGTGGCTATCTATCCTTGTGAGGTTGCTTGCTTCCTTCCTTCAAGAGCTTCAGGTAATTCAACTTTAATTTAATTTAATTTCATTAAAAGTTCTTATAGGCCGCCCAATCCCATGGGACTCAGGGCGGCGTACAGCATGAATAAGAACAGTACAGTAAATAAATAACAATTTAAAATCATAACATAAAATTATTTTTAAAAAGCAACAAAAAAAAACATTCATCCAGGGGGAATCCGATCTTCTTCACCCCACCTGCTGGAAGAGCCATGTCTTTACGGTTTTGCGGAAGGCCAGAAGAGTGGGGATAGTCCGGATCTCTGATGGGAGTTGATTCCAGAGAGATGGGGCTCCCACAGAGAAGGCTCTCCCCCGTGGTCCCACCAACCGGCATTGTTTGGCTGATGGGACCTGGAGGAGACCAACTCTGTGGGACCTAACTGCTCGGAGGGAGGTGTGTGGTAGGATGCGGTCCCGGAGGTAACCCAGCCCGGAGCCAACTTGACCTCAACTGTTCCAAGACCTGAACTAAAGTATTCTGCTGCTCAGTTCACTATTTATCACCAGGAAGCCTATTTGGTCCTTCCCCCATGAATTCCCCCCTGCCATATGACTGTCAGGGAAGCTGGATACCAAACATATCTATACTTTCCTGATTTGGTTAAAATCAGTTGAGTAGCTTTCTACTTGCAGTGTATTGCCATACTGAAGAAGTTAGTTCTGGAATTTCCCATTCTGGTAGTTCTGCTCTATCCATCTCTTACTTCAGTGGATGGGAAAGGAGGAAAAAAGTGAATCAAACAGCATTCTTGACTCATGGCACAAGAGGGTTAGCCTGGGAGTATTTTATTACAGGTAGTCCTCGATTTAGGACCACAATTGAACCCAATTTTTTGTTGCTATGTGAGATATTTGTTAAGTAAATTTTGCTCCATTTTACAACCTTTCTTGCCACAGTGGTTAAGCGAATCACTGCAGTTGTTAACATAGCTGTTAAGTGAATCCGGCTTCCCCATTTCCTTTCCTTGTCAGAAGGTTGCAAAAGGCAATCACATGACCCCAGGACACTGCAACCATCATAAGTAGGAGTCAGTTGCCAAGCAGTTGAATTTGATCACATGACCATGGGGATGCTGCAATGGTCGTAAGCAGGGGTGGGTTCTAACTTACCTCGGGTTCTAACTTACTTCACTGCATGCGAAGTGCTAAAAATTCCCCAAAAAAATCCAAAAAAACTCCAACCCTGAAAACAAGATGGTCGCGCATGTGCAGTGCCGGAAACTCATCTTCTGCATATGCGCAGAAGAAAAAAAGTCAGAAAAAAAATCCCCCCAAAAAAATCCTCCCCCAATTTTTTTTTTTAAAAGGTGGCGGTGTCCACAGACTGGCACCAACCGAACAGGCTCTGTGACGTTACCATCAGTTTGCTACCGGTTCGGGCAAACCGGTCCAAACCGGGAGGAACCCACCTCTGGTGTGGAAAAACAGTCATAAGTCATTTTTTTCAGTGCCGTTGTAACTTTGAGCAGTCACTAAATGAACTGTTGTTAGTTAGTTAACTGTTGTTGTTACTACCTGTAATAAGAAGGGCTATCCAGAGGACTAACCCTAACCCTAACCCTAACCATTCCTGGGAGTCACAACTAACATTTTTCGACCCTGAAGTCTTGACAACATTTATGTATCCTGCTTCCTTCATAGTTTCCACACTATGCCCAGACCGTTGCATCCCAATGCCATAATATCACATCAGCTTTGCTTTAGTTTCCTATACAGATGAGTCCTGATATGAGGAAGATGATTTCAAGATCTTTCATATGGAAAAAAGGAGACACTTATAAAGGGGATGGGAGAGAGAGAGAAGGAGGGAGGGTGATAGAGAGAGAAATATGGTGTAGAGATGTGTAGATAGGTGGACAGAAAATCTCATCCTAACTTTTAGTTTACGAGATTTATCTGAGTAGGAATGCAGAAAATGTAAACAAGCATCCATCATCAACAGACTGTAAGAGGGTAGAGATAAAAAGAAATCCCTTTATTGAGGGCAGTGTTTCAAGCAAGTAACCAAGAGTTGAAGTTCACTGGGGTATAAATTCCTATTGTCAAGTGACTGTTACTGTTATCCTTTTCTTGAATACAATAAAGGTATTATCTCCAGCTGAATCCGTTATTATCACCAAATAGCCCCACTACTACTAATATGTTTGTCCCATCTCCTAGAAGCTTCTTTGATCTTTTATTCTGTGTTATAGCTGTTGTACATTATGGGCCATATAAGAAACATAGTAATACCACTGTTCTTCATTTAGTGACCATTCAAAGTTACAACAGATTTCAAAAGAGCTACTTATAATCTGTCCTTGAAGTTATGATTGATGCTTCCTCTGCAGTCACATGAATACGTTTAGAACACTTAGCAACCAGCTCACATTTACAGATGACCGGTTGCAATGTTCCATGGTCCTAGGATTATGATTTGTTACTTTTGCCAGAAAATGGCAACAACAAAAAAAACCCCATTGGATATTTGCTTGTTTGTTTGTTTGCTTTGTCTCTTTATATTTCATATTTCTAAACTGCCCATCTCTCTCAAAGAGGGGCTCTCTGATATGTTGGGTTCGCTTAATGATCATGTGGTTTACTTAACAACTACTTGTTTCACTTAAAGACAATGGTGACTTGCTTTATAACCATCATAAAAATAGTCTTAAAATCAAGTAGAGCAACCTGGCTCCTTGACTTATAACCGCAATGACTTTACGACTGCAATTCTGATCTTCACTGCGGTTGTAAGTTGAGGACTACCTTAGGAAAGCAAATTTAATTGCCATTTTAGAGTGTATCAGTATAAGTATAATCTCAGTTTCTCGATGGCAGCTGAATGTTCGTTGGAAACTTGGAGGAATTACCACGATTGTAAGAAAGGCATTTAGAGAAAGGAGTATGAAATCTACTTTGGGAAGAAGATACTTTCCCAAATATATTATTTTCTGTGTACAGGTTTTTGAGCAGTGGACCTGTTTACTGATGTGTGTCCAGCCATAAGCAAAGCCCATTTTGATCTGGCATGCCATTTAATCCTATAAAAACTGCAGTGGACACTGCACCAATGCCAAAGCAAACAATAACCTTCTTTCCAATATCTGTCAACCAAAACAACTGCTGTCAACTGCTTGAGAGCCAGTCCAGCCCTGTGGTGCATTCTGCCAAGCCTACATTCTGAAGAAAGCTGTATATACCGTACAGCAAGGAAGGAGGATGCTATGAACATTGATCTCCTCTCTTCCATTGAGGAACTTTGATTAAGTTGCAGTGATCAATATGCAATATTGCAGGCTAAATCCACCTACAGTCTGGCGTTCGAGCCTAACCGGCTGGCTCAAGGTTGACTCAGCCTTCCATCCTTCCAAGGTTGTTAAAATATGGACCCAGATTGTTGGGGGAAATATGCTGACTCTGTAAACCACTTAGAGAGTGCTGTAAAGCACTAAGAAGTGGTATAAAAATCTAAATGAGATTGCTATTTGATTATTTGTGTGCATACAACTCTGCAGAAGCCACATGCATTCTCCCTTTACTTCCCTTTTTTTAATAAATAGCAATCCAGATAATCTTTTCCATAAACATGAACTTCTGCTATGACATTCCCTTCAGTAATGCACAGTTCTTGCTCCTGGACTAGTTGCTGTATCTCATCTGTATCTCTTTGTTTTCATCTCCGTTCAGCAGGAATTCTTCTGACACTTGCTGACTTCTGTCTGTACCAGTGATGGCGAACCTATGGCACGCGTAGCCATATCTGAGGGCATGCGAGGCATTACCCTATGTCAGCTCCAGCACACGCCAGCTTATTTTTGGCCTTCTTTTTTGGCCGTTTTCGCTCTCCCCAGGCTTCAGGAAAACCTCCTGAACCCCGGGGTCGGTGAAAAACGGCCCAATGGGCCTACTGGAAGTCCAGAGGCTTCAGTGAGGCCTGTGCGCATATGCGGGGGGACAGCACGGGGGTTGTACGCATTCGCAGGGGGAGGATATTGCATTATGGGTGTGGGCACGCACGCACACGCTATCGGAAGCACGCGCACCCTTTTGGCACCCGAGCCAAAAAAGGTTTTGCCATCACTGGTCTATAGTCACTTTTTTGAAGCCAAGATCACTGACATGTGTTCTAATGATAGACCTTTGCTCTGGTTTCAGACAGTTTTCAACACTGAACCTCTTTACATTTCACTTATTTTTTCCTCTCCTTTACTGGATGCAGTTACGTTGACTTTAACCAATGTTTACCAATGGATCGGTTGACTGAACTTTTTCTTTTTTTCTCTTGCAACTCCCTCTCCTTCCCTATGGTTAGAACAAGTAATCTTAATAGCCTGTCACAATCAAAAGCAACCAAGAACCAATCCATTTCCTTTTAAAAACATGTCTGAGCACAGAAAAGTATAAAGCCAGTTTGGTCTAGTGGTTAAGGCACCAGGCTGGAAACCAGGAGACTGTGAGTTCTAGTCCTGTCTTAGGTATGAAAGCCAGCTGGGTGACTTTGGGCCAGTCGCTCTCTCTCAGTCCAACCTACCTCACAAGGTTGTTGCTGTGGTGAAAATAGGACAAGGAAGGTGTGTTTGAATCAGTGGTGAAATCCAAGTTTTTTTACTACCAGTTCTGTGGGCATAGCTTGGTGGGCGTGGCATGGTGTGGTGTGGCTTGGCAGGCGTGGCTTGGCTTGGTGGGTGTGGCAGGGGAAGGATATTGCAAAATCCCCATTCCCACCCCACTCGAGGGGAGGGATACTGCAAAATCCCCATTCCCACCCCACTCCAGGGGAAGGATACTGCAAAATCTCCATTCCCTCCCCACTCCAGGGGAAGGATACTGCAAAAATCTCCATTCCCACCCCACTCCAGGGGAAGGATACTGCAAAAATCTCCATTCCCTCCCCACTCCAGGGGAAGGATACTGCAAAAATCTCCATTCCCACCCCACTCCTGGGGGAAGGATACTGCAAAATCTCCATTCCCTCCCCACTCCAGGGGAAGGATACTGCAAAAATCTCCATTCCCACCCCACTCCTGGGGGAAGGATACTGCAAAATCTCCATTCCCTCCCCACTCCAGGGGAAGGATACTGCAAAAATCTCCATTCCCTCCCCACTCCAGGGGAAGGATACTGCAAAAATCTCCATTCCCACCCCACTCCTGGGGGAAGGATACTGCAAAATCTCCATTCCCTCCCCACTCCAGGGGAAGGATACTGCAAAAATCTCCATTCCCACCCCACTCCTGGGGGAAGGATACTGCAAAATCTCCATTCCCTCCCCACTCCAGGGGAAGGATACTGCAAAAATCTCCATTCCCTCCCCACTCCAGCGGAAGGATACTGCAAAATCTCCATTCCCTCCCCACTCCAGCGGAAGGATACTGCAAAATCTCCATTCCCACCCCACTCCAGGGGAAGGATACTGCAAAAATCTCCATTCCCTCCCCACTCCTGGGGAAAGATACTGCAAAATCTCCATTCTCACCACAATCTGGGGCCAGCCAGAGGTGGTATTTGCTGGTTCTCCGAAGTACTCAAAATTTCCACTACCAGTTCTCTGGAACCTGTCAGAACCTGCTGGATTTCACCCCTGGTTTGAATATGTTTGCTGCCTTGAGAGGTTGGTAAAAATAATAAAGGTGGGCTAAAAATAAAATAAAACAAATAATAAAGTAAATAAAATGTTGGAGTCTCAATGCCTGGCTGAGCATAGAAGCTAAGCAGACCTGGTGAGAAATGTTCATCCAAAGAGTAACAAGACTATTGGCTAGTCTGGGAAACTAAAGAAACATTTTGAAGAAGGCAGTGACAAACTATTCCACTTCATTGCCAGGAAATGACATGGTTGTGAAATTCTGAGAAGTCAGGCTTTCCTTGTCAAAGTGCTAGAACACAAGATTACATTATAAATCCTTCCATTTTAAAAAAAAGCAGCTGAAAACTATGCATCAATCCCTGTAAAGGGACTGTGGTCTTTGGAACATACATTTTTGGTAAAGTGGGGAAAACCTTATCTGGATTTTTTTTTAAGGTTGCCCTTATTTTTCGACTGCTCTCTAGAGCAGGGATGTCAAACTCAATTTCATTGAGGGCCACATCAGGGCTGTGGCTGATCTAGAGGGGCCAGCTGGGTGTGGCCGACTGGGTGGGCATGGCCGACTGGGTGGGCGTGGCTGACTGGGTGGGCGTGGCTGACTGGGTGGGCATGGCTAGCTTGATGCCACTCCCCAACTGCTGGCATGTTTCCTCTTCACATTGGGTAGACTGGTCCAAAGCTATGCTGCCCTGATCTTTCCTCTTCCCACTGGGTAGATCAGGACCACATCACAGGCTGGATCCAGCCAGCAGGCCTTGAGTTTGACACCCCTGCTCTAGAGTCATCATTTGCAGTGATGATATGATGAAGAAGTAATTTTGCAAGCAATCCTCATATTTACAATCTTCACAGGTCTGCAAAGCAAAGGAAAGCTAAAGTAAGACCATAAACACAATTGTGGTTTCACTTAATGACTGTTTTGTTTAACATCTGAGTTATTAGTCCCAATTGTGGTCACTAAATGAGGACTACCTGTATAGAAATCTGAAAGTGTGACTGTTCACGTCTTCCAAAGGATCAACTGAGACTTTGATGCTTAATTCTTTGACTGATTTCTAATGCCTTTAGCTTGAGCTTGTTGGGGATTGTCAGACAGAATTCTCACATCCTAATTATTTTAATGTTTTTAAGGCACATGGGAGCAAATTTAGAGTTTGTGGCAAGTTATTATCACTTCTTTTGAAACCAATTCCATTGAGTCACAGCTGCCGATGCTATTGTTTTATAGACCATGGAAGTCTTTTAGTAATTTCTCGTCATCAAAATGGATGGAGTTCAAATATGTAGTGTTTACATATTTTCAAGGATTTGATTAAAATACAGTTTGCAAAGATTTAAACTATTATATATTTGTACATGCATAGGTGATAATCCAATTTATTTAATGCATTCTTCTTCAGGACAAACTCAGTTCCAAGTGACATCAGGCAAACCTCTAGTTTGCTTTTGTAGTAAGGGAGCACCACTAAGGCAGTGTTGTAGGAAGAAAACCAAGGATGCCACAGGAAAATAAAGAAAGACAAGCTAAAATCACTAGAATAACGAAACAGCCAGAGGCTCACAATACTAAACCACAAGAATAGAATTACAAATACCAGATCCATTAGGAATAACTATGGAACAGATGTGACAAAAGACAGAGACGTGCAAGAAGGAAATACTAATAAAATGTCCATTTGTGACTACGGAGATTTAATCAAGGACACAAAGAAATAGCTCAGGGCGAGGGATGAAGATTTAATCAAACATAAAGAAATGATCAACTCAGGGAAAGACAAAGTTTAAGACAAAGGCTGGTTAGCTCAGGGCACATAGAAACATTAAGAAAACACCAGAAGACACCAGACACACCCAGCCCACCTTGATTGAATCTTAAAGCAGAGGAAAACAAACACAAGACGGGTTAAAACCATTAACAACATAGCACACACAAAGGGAAACATGCCACTACCCCAATAAGACAAAGAACTCTATGAAAGAGAAAAGTATAAAAATTGTACACTTACTGTATATCGCTGTCAGCTCACCCAGGATCGCTGGCTCACGCTTCGGCTGGACCCGCTCTCCTGAAAAATAAAGAAAACCTGTTTTTCATGCAGCTGAAATTCTTAATTTTTTTTCAAATTCATGCGTATGTTTCTTCAAATTCTTGCGTAAGCGTCGAGATGTCCTCACAGCCAGGAAATTCGAATCTCGGAGGAAGCTTTCTTCCAATTCAACACTTTCTTGGTAACAATATAGAAGCGTGCAGAAAAATATTGGCTTGAGATTTTCCCTTGTCAGATGAAATGGTTCTCTGTGATTGGGTGAAAATTTCCCAAAATGTTAAGAAATCATAGTGCTTGAGGTAAAGAAAAACAATTAAATACACCAGCCCCATACCTTGAGTCTGTTTGTGCTGTAACTATGTTACAGCATAGTTACTAAGAACAATTTGTTAACAGTAAACACAAATGAATTCAAGGAAGCTTTTTTTTATCAAGGACAGGATCTATAAAAACCACTGTGTGATATTAGCAATAAAAAGGAACGATGACACACAGGGATTATTTGTGAAATGCTGGTTTAGTAGGCAATCAAGGGTGAGAATTGTTGCCCTTCCTACAACAATTTTTTTCTCTCTCCAGAAGCTTTTTACCATCAACTTATACACTTTTCAATTTTTAAATTAATAATAAAGCTCAAATAAGTTCAAAATACCTCCTGGGGAAATGGGAAAAATTGGAGGGGAGGGGCAGATGAAAGTGGGGGAGGGCTACACAAATGCTTTTATTTTTTATTTTTTATTTCATTAGAATACTAAATTTCAAAGAAGACAATAGATATACAGTAAGTACTTACCCAATATTGATTGCAATTATCAGTGACTAATGAGTTTATATTATAATCTGTATGCATACCCTTGAAGATCATTCAGAAGCTCAGAGGGCAGCAGCGTAGGCAGTTCTTGGGGTCCCTAGGATGACCTAGGGCAGTGATGGCGAACCTATGGCACACGTGCAACAGGTGGCACGCGGAGCCATATCAGATGGCACGTGAGGCGTTGCCCTGTCAACTCCACGGGCAAACCGGAAGTTTGGAAAAATGCACTTCCGGTTTGCCGTTGGGCTGTTTTTTGCACTCCGGGAGGGTTTAGGAAAGCTTCCTGAAGCCCCGGAATGCGAAAAATGTCGAAACAGGCAAACCAGAAGTTTGGAAAATGCACTTCCGGTTTGCCATTGGGCTGTTTTTAGCACTCCACAGGGTTCAGAGAAGCTTCCTGAAGCCCCGGAGTGCAAAAAACAGCCCAACGGGCAAACCGGAAGTGCGTTTTTCCAAACTTCCAGTTTGCCCGTTTTGCCGTTTTTCACCATCCCAGGCTTTGGTAAGGCCTTTGCGCAGGGGTGGGGTGGGGGTGCGCATGCGCAGGGGGCAGCATGGGGGGGGTTGTGCGCATGCATGGGGGGAGAGGGAATGGGTGTGTGCACGTGTGCGTGCGCTAGCGCGCGCACACACACCCTTTTGGCACACGAACCAAAAAAGGTTCACCATCACTGACCTAGAGACTGCCACAAAGATGAGTGGGGCAACCTATTTTCCAAAGCACCAGAAGGCAAGACAAGAAACAGTGGATGGAAACTCATCAAGGAGAGAACCAACCTAGAACTAAGGAGAAATTCCCTGAGAGTGAGAACAATTAACCAGTGGAACGACTGGCCTTCAGAAAATGTGGGTGCTCCATCACTGGAGGTTTTTAAGAAGAGACTGGAGAGCCCCTTCTCTGGAATGGTATAAGGTCTCCTGCTTGAGCAAGGGGTTGGACTAGAAGACTTCCAAGGTCCCTTTCAAATCTGTTATTTTCTGACCCATATTACACCACTGTTCTGTGAGCTGCATTGGCTGCCAGCCTGCTTCTGGGTGCAATTCCTGGTGTTGGCACCTTTAAAGCTCTGCATGGTGTTGTGTCCAGTTTCCTTGAGGAACCATCTCACCTCACTGGGACTGGCAGGGGAGGCATACTGCAGACCCTGTCAGTTAAATAATTGGCTGGCGGGGTCCAGAAAAAGGGCCTTCTTTGCCGTGGCTCCTGCCTTTTGGAACATCTTACCCCCTGAGTTGAGATTGGCTCCCACCCTTCTGTCTTTCCACAGGAGTCTGAAGACCTGGCTTTGCCAGATGGCTTGGGGCTCCAGCGGGGGAGCATCACATTGAGGGGGGGCAGATGTGGTATTCAGCAGGTTCTGACCAGTTCTGGAGAACCTGTAGCAGAAATGTTGAGTAGTTCGGAGAACCGGTAAGTACCACCTCTGACTGGCCCCACCCCCATCTATTCTCTGCCTCCCAAGTCCCAGCTGATCGGGAGGAAATGGAGATTTTGCAGTAACTTTCCCCCTGGAGTGAGGTGGGAATGGAGATTTTACAGTATCCAACCCTGCCATGCCCACCAAGCCACGCAATGCCCACCAAACCACGGCCACAGAACCAGTAGTAAAAAAAGTTGAATCCCACCACTGGGGGGTGTTGAATTAAAAGGCAATCCCATCTATTTTTATTCTTTTAAAGATATTTATTTGTTATGATGTTTTAGTGCTGGAAGCCGCCCAGGTCATTTCATTATGAGATGGGCAGTAAAAAAATTCAATAAATAAATATTTATTGAATATTTATACAAAGTACAGAGCCTTTTTGATATAGTGATTAAGGCATCAGAATAGACAAGCCACTTCTGAAAAAATGCTGCCAGGAAAACTAAGAAAGAATTGCCAAGACCAAAAAAAAAAAAAGCATCTTGAAGGGACAACTTTTAAGCATTTATATGACATATACTATTTTTTGGTTTCTCTACTTTTATCTAAGCAATATGAAATAGTTTAACCTGTCACTATTACATTGCATTTACAATTTAATCACAAGTTTATATTGTGACACACAGGGATGGATTCCACTTACCTTCGCCACCGGTTCACATCATGACATTTCACGTGCACACGTTCACTCTACTCACACGCACGCACGCGTCCCCTTGTGCAATTCTGCTTCCGCGCATGCTCAGTAGCTATAATCAGCCTGAAACACTGCTGAGGAGCTGATCAGCTGTGCTTCCGGCGAAAAAATAAAGGTAAGTATAAACCCAGGGTCGGGCAGGAGGGCCCTTTTTCAAGCAGCAGCAGAGGAAAAAACTTCCAAACAGTTAAAAAATTCGGAATTTTTTTTTTAAAAAAGATTGTGGCGCCCATGGACCGGCACCGACCAAACCGGATCAGTGACGCCATCATGAGATCACCAGCAGGTCACTACCAGTTTGGGCGATCCGGTCCGAACTGGGAAGAACCCATCCCTGGTGACACACAAATTTGTACTGTGTTTGGGAACAACTGCAGAAACCCATTTTTTCCCTGCACATGGTGGGTCAGAAATGAGAGAGAACATTGCCCAGAAAGGAATTATCGAAAAACCGGTCTACTAACCAGTTCTTCATTCTGCTATGGTTGTCCTCTCTGCTTTTTGCAAAGCCATCTTCAGTCCACCATTTCTTCCCCAGAAGAATGCATATGCACTATGCACTATGCATTCCCTTTAGGAATCTCCTGTGCAAGAAGGATTAGGTTTATCATACAGAGGTAGATCCTTTCCATGAGCCACCAAGCTGGATATTGGAAGAGGCTATTACATCAGAGCATGTAAGCTTAAAGTGGGACAATAATATGACTCCCATTGCTTCATCCATGCAAGAGAGCTTTTGTAGATCAGTACATGGATACCTTTGTGATTAATGAAATCCACTGAAATTTGAGGAAAAGGGGAAGTATCTTTATGAGTGATTACCTGAAACCTTGTTCTGATACTTCTATATACTAGGAAACTGCTAGGACAGGGGTCAGTAACCTGCGGCTCCAGAGCCATATGCAGCTCTTTGGACCCCCTGCTGTGGCTCCCTGTCCCATCACTGGCTGGCCTCGCCCTCCCCTCCCTCACGTGGCCTGAGAAGGTAAGGGCAACGGCGGGAATGGAGAAGCGGCCGCGGCTGATTCTCCGGCGCTGGTTGAGGAACATAGCCACCCCCGGTAGATGCTTCCCTTCGGGTGACTCTCCTCCCCCTCTCATGACTCCATGGGTGGCTGTGGCAGGGCCAGGAGGGTGTGCATGCGCGGGGATACCCTCAACTGAGTGCCAAAGCACAGAAAAGGCACGCACAGAGGGCAGGCGGCTGCTCGCTTAAGGAGAGTCTTTGGACGTGGCTTCTCTCCTGCCCCAAGGATCTGTCCATTGCCTTGTTGTGTGTCCCCCCCCCCCGCAGCTCTTCAGCCGAGCGGGGTGGGCATAAGCTCCAGCCCAAAGCATCAGGAAGCAAAGGCTGCCTTCACTCCAGTGACCCTCCTCCCCCTCCTTCTCCTCTCATGTGGGGTGGGGTGGGCACGGCAAGGCGATGGCCGGATCCTTAGGACAGGAGAGAAGTGGCCCTGTAGCTGCCTTCAGGCCACATTTGTGCATAAGGCAGCCTTCACTTCCTGCTGCTTTGGGCTGGAGCTCACGCCCTCCCTGCTTGGCTGAAGAGCTGCGGGGAAGGGGGACAGAATGGGACATGGCAAGGCAATGGCCGGATCCTTAGGGCAGGAGAGAAGCCACGTCCAAAGACCCTCCTTAAGCGAGCAGCCACCTGCCCTCTGCGTGTGCCTTTGCTGTGCTTTGGCGCTCGCTTGAGGAGGGTCTCCCCCCCCCCATGCGGCACAGCCAGCCAGGGAGTTGCGAGAGGGGGAGGACGGTCACCTGAAGAGAAGCCTCCATTGGGGGTGGTGATCATTTCACAGCACAGAGAGAGAAGGGAAGAGAGAGGGAGAAAGAGAGAGATGTGAGAAAGAAACATGTGAGAAAGAGAGATATGAGGGAGGGAGAGGGAGAGGGAGATGGGTGGGAAGGAAGGGAGAGAGAGAGAGAGAGAGAAATGGGGAGAGGGAAAGAAAGAACGAAAGATGAGAGGGAGGGAGAGAGATAGGAGAGGGAAAAAGAGAGATGGAGAGAGAGAGAGAGAGAGAGGGAAAAGAGAGAGAGATACCTGTTTCTCATAGAAATGAAAACATAGAGCCACAAAACCTGGGTAGGGGGGTCATGTGACTCGGTGGGAGTGACATGAAGTTGGCCATGCCCACCCAGGTTTTGTGGCTCCGGGTGTTTTGTTTTCTCTGGGAAACGGCTCCAAATGGCTCTTTGAGTTTTTAAGGTTGCCGACTCCTGTGCTAGGGGAATACACAAGACCAATTGCACTAATTAGTTGTTGATAAGCCATGGTGGCACAGTGGTTAGAGTGCAGTACTGCAGGCTACTTCTGCTGACTGCCGGCTGCCTGCAATTTGGCCGTTCAAATCTCACCAGGCTCAAGGTTGACTCATCCTTCCATCCTTGTGGGTAAAATGAGGGTGGGTAAAATGAGTGGGTAAAATGAGGACATGGGGTGGGTTCCACTTACCTTCACCACCGGTTCGCATTGCGACGTTTCATGCATGCATGCTCGCTATGCTCAGTCCTATCAGCAGTTATCTAAAGAAGCTTTATATGTCCAGTTCTGGGAAGTTGATGGGATAAACTTGCATGTGCAGCTTCTAGTGTAGACCAAGACTTGTGGTTTTAATACTATATCTGGCTTTTCTCTTGGCCTACCTTTTTTTGTTACCTGAAATATTATATCAATATAGCATCAAAGCGTCATGCAGATGAAGAAGGAAATGTCAAAGGATACACATAGACTTTCAGAGGATGTAAGTCTAAGCCACACATTCTTAAGAAGCATTTAGAAGCCAGGCTTCTTTCTGGACAAATGCAAATGTGAATCAGTCTAAAAATGTTCATCTCCATCCATCATTTTCTGGGAAGCTTCAGGGAAAGGTTAATTGGTAGCACGTTGGTACAATTACCATATGACAATGATTTTGTAACTCAAGGGAAGTAGACTCTATTTCTAAATCATTCTATCGAATAGGTACATACATCCGACATGTTTTGCTCTGGAGATTGATAGATCCTTCCCTTACTTCTCCCATATGATTTATTGCAAGTATATGTATTTATGGTAAATGTAGTGTGTTTATCTCTTGGAAAGAAACGTCAAGATTCATTACTAGCAACAGCCATAGTGGATCTTCAGAATCCTTTAAGGTTCACATAGTAAAGTGATGGTGAACCTATGGCATGCGTGCCACAGGTGGCACGAGGAGCCATATCTGAGGGCACGCGAGGCGTTGCCCTATGTCAGCTCCAGCACACGCCAGCTGATTTTCAGCCTTCTTTTCGGCCATTTTCGCTCTCCCTAGGCTTCAGGAAAGCCTCCTGAAGCCTGGGGACAGCGAAAAATGGCTCAACGGGCCAACCGGAAGTTCGTTTCCAAACTTCCGGTTGGCCCATTGGGCCGTTTTTTGCCGTTCCCAGGTTTCAGGAGTCTGGAGGCTTCAGTGAGGCCTCTGCGCATGTGCAGGGGGGAGCGCGGGGGAGGCACCTGAGCCAAAAAAGGTTTGCCATCACTGGCATAGTACAATAGAATGTCCTATTTGTGCAGTTTCAGAAAACTCTTATATGATTGCCTTTCTAAATCTAAAATCTAGATGTAAAAGTAAAGAGTTAATTCCTGGGGACTATGCTGGACCAATTTTCTTGACAGGAAAAAAAATGGATTGCTATTGCTTTACTTCAGGAGTGGAGTCTCCTCCCCTCTCCTCCACTCCTCCCTCCCCATTTTCCTAACATATCCAACAGTATTTGAAATTCCCAGGTAGTGTCCCATTCAAGTACTATCCAGGGCTAACCCTGACCTAACTTTTAAGATTAGGTACAGTTAGAGATAATCCTCGACGTACGACCACAACTGGGTCCAAAATTTCCATTGCTAAGCAAGGCAGTTGCTAAATTGGGTTTTGCCCCATTTTATGACCTTTCTTGCCACAGTTATTAAGTGAGTCACTGCAGTTGTTAAATTAGTAATGTTTGTTAAGTGAATCTGGCTTCCCCATTATAATGCAAACCTCATAAATACCATGCCAATTGCCAAATGTCCAGATTTTGGTCACATGACCATGGGAATGCTGCAATGGTGCTGCAAGTATGAAAAACAGTCACCAGTCACTTTTTCTAGTGCTATTGTAGCTTTGAACAATCAGTAAGCAAATGGTTGTAAGTCAAGGGCTACCTGTACTTGTTAGGGCTGCTTACGTAGAGAGGTCTACTTTCAGCTCAACAGTTCTTGAGGTAGGATCAGTCTAGAGATGGGCTGCACTCTGCTATTGATGGAGTTCTCTGGCGTCCTGAGGGGACTTAGCATGTACCTTATTGAGGAGCTTTCACACAAAAGAGGAGAATGTTTCTTAATTCCTCCCTAGCCTATCAGAAAAGATTAGAGGAACAGAGTAAGCACAAACATATGGGGAGGCAGAAATCTCTTGCAGATCAGTTCCTAAGAGATTCTTCTTCTTCTTCTTCCTTTCTAGATCAAATTTTAAACTGCCAGAATGAACCCACCTTCTTTGGCTTTGTCATTGGCCAAACATCAATCATTATCGGTACATATTTCTGGTAGTAGTCGACGTACCAGTAGATGGGCCAGCCTCTGTGTCTCTCCACATTCACACAGCGTGTTGTTATCTGCTAAGAGCCTCCACTTGAGCATATTGGTTTTACTTTTAGGCACTCCAATTCTCAACCTATTCAGGGTCCTCCAAGTAGAATAAGGGAAGTCAGATCCTTCAGCCATCTCGTCCGTTATTCCTTGCTCGATGGTCTCCTTCCTCCATCTTTTAATTTGATTTTGTTCTTTTTTTTTTTCCCTCAAAAAAGTTTTATTAGTACAAACTTACATAAGTGGTAACAAAATATTAAATCCAAAGTACAAACATTTTTGTTTCCCCCCCCCAGACCCACCCCCTTCCCTCCCCACCTCCCCCCCCCCCGGACTTCCCAGAGATAATACAGGGCATAATAATAAGTTTAAATTGTTAATAAAAAGAAAAAGGAAAAAGGAAAAAAAGAACACTATTTTTAAAAAAGCTTCAACTCCAAACTATACAGTACTAATATATCGCATTTGTATACAATAGTAAAGATACAAAAAAGAGAGAGAAAAAAAGAAAGAGAATAAAAAAAAGAAAGAAAGAAAGAGAAAACTCTTTAACACTACAAACAAACAAACCTCCTACCTCCTCCCTTCAGTCCTCTATCTTATACAAGGTAAATGTTACATAAGTAATAACTAAATATAAAATACACAAATCTTAAACTAATATTATTGACATTAGAAATAACCTCTAAGATAAAACTTAACTAAATGTTACATAAGTAATCATCAAATATTAAATTTCATCATTAACTTCAATAAACAAAAAAAGAAAATAAAAGAAGAATAAACAATAAACAAATCTTCAACAAACTATATATATCTAATATTATCAACATTAAAAATAACCTCAAAATTATATAAAACTTAACTAAATATTGCATAAGTAATCATTAGATAGGGAAAAGATAAAATACAATCATATTAGTCTCTATCCATCCAATATATTTCAACATCACATCGTTTTGTATCTTGATAGTTCATCTTTTAATAGTTCAATAAATTCAAATTTGTCAAGTCGTCTCCCGTCTGCTCCCAAACCTCCATCTCCTTTTCCCCAGCTATCTGATTCAGGCACTCCTTTTGGATTTTTGAGTCTATTTCTTTTTGATCCATCGAAGGTGGCTTCCCCTCCTCCTCCTCTTTTATTTTCATACACCCTTCTTCTGGAATCTTGGATATATCAGCCTTTAGAACATTGACATAAAATTCAGTAGCTTTTTTTATCGTGTTGAGCCGGTATCTTTTTCCAGAAAATTTCACTGCTACTCCAACTGGTGCTTCCCATTTATATTGTAAATTTAATCTCTTAAATTCATCAATCAAAAAAGTATAGCTTTTCCTGGCTTTAAGCATTTTAGAGGGGATTTCTTTCCAAATCTTTAGTTCCTGACCATTCACCATAAGATTATTGTTAAACGTTGCTTGTATAATTCTGTTCCGTAAAGCTCTTGTGGTAAAATATATGACAATATCCCTTGGTAGATGCTTTTGTTTGGCGTACCACGAGTTGATTCTGTATGTTTTGTCGATTTGTGTAGCCAATTCCGCTTTAGAAATTCCAGACACCTGATCCAATATGTCAACCATCCTGCCTTTTAAATTTTCATATAATCCTTCTTTCAAACCTCTAATCCTTATAGCAACTTCCATAGATCTGAACTGAGTCATTAAGACCTCTTTTTCAAAATTTGCAATGTCGTTTTGGATTTTATCTATGTAATTCACCGAAGTTGCCAAAGCTTGTTTATTTGTTTCAATACGTTCTGCCAAAACTTCAATATTTGTTGCTAAGCCTTTGCAAACCTCTAACACATCAAATCTTAGTTGTTGATTCATATTCTTCAAAGCAGCCTGCATCTTATGGTCTATCTCACTTATTTTCTGGTTAAATTCCAAAGTAAGTTCATGTTTCATAATCTTTAAATTATTTAATAAATTTTCAGGTGTCAAAAGCTGTGGAGGTGTTAGCTCAGTGTTAAGTTGCATTTTAGAAATATATCCAGATGAATAGTCATTTCTTTTAGTCAAAACAGTCTTTCCAAACTTTGAAGCCATTGGTGTTTCAAAAGAGTACAAAAAAGAAAGAAAGCCAGTTGCCTGATTAAAGTTCTTTCCAGTTTAAAAATCAGATAGTCTTTTATTATTGAAAATATTTCTATTATAACTTTAATCCAGAGTTAGGAGACAGAGAAAGAAAAAACCATTTTTCCAAGTTAAAAGTTTCCATAAGAGAGAGAGAGAAAAAAAAAAAAAAAGCCTCTGGGGAAACGAAAGTCACTTTCACTTCTCAATCGCCATATTGTTACTCTGTTTCCTTTGTTCCCTTGCCGAAGTGAAAGCTTACCCAGGAGTTGAAAAAAAAAGGAAAAAAAGAGGTTTCAGTACTTGCCCATCTCACGCCTGTTTCTCTCTGTCTGCTTCTATAGTTTAAATGTAGTTATAAATCCCATTTTTGAAGCAGCGGCTGGTCACTCCATCTAGCTCTGCAGAGGCAGAGGTTTCCGGATCTTTGGAGCTGGAGACAGGCTGCATGGGGAGCTCTCCCTTCGCGCCCTGCCAGATGGCTCCTAAGGCGCTGGGGGGGCTCTACCCCTCCTGTCAGGCTCTCATCTCTCCCCTTTGCCCGGGGAAGAGATTTTAAAGCCGCCAGACAGCTGTTCTGGCGGCTTTTAACAAAGATCGGAAAGGCATCCAACGAGGGATGTCTGCGATGAAGCGCTCCAAAACCGGAAGTCCGATTTTGTTCTTGAGTACTTCAAGAATGTTCGTTCTTACCATAAAGCAGTTCCCAGATAAGGGCTGTTGATATAGAACATTAGGACCCCAGGCAATACATTGTTTCCAAGCCTACTGCAGATAGGTTATTCACATGGTGCTCCAATACTGCAGACAACTCCATGATTACTGCAGCGGCTGTAGTAGCAGCTAGTTGATGAATCTGGATATGTACTTTACACAAGTTTTTCAGCACACTTGATTTTTTGTCATCTTCATAGGAAACCTATGTCCTGTATATACTGGCCATATAATGTCCACGGAAAAATGTGTGGATATGCAATTGCATGGTGTATAGCGATGCATTTCCCCCCGCCCCAGATACGAATATTAGTAAAATGGCATTGTGTAAAGCAAGGATGGGGAACAATGGTCCTTTTATGACTTGTGGACTTCAACTCCCAGAATTGGGTCAGGAATTCCAGGAGTTGAAGTTCACAAGTCATAACAGACCATCGTTCACCTCTGATATAAGGCATCAAGCGCCATTTTGCTGGGTGGAACAGTAGTGGATTGTCCATTCCTGCCCACATCCTGGCATCAAATAACAATGCAATTATAAATATAGCAAAATGGTTCTTTTTGTAATCATAGTAATACTGTTTCATTATTATATTACTGTTTGTGGTAGTTTAGATGACAAACTGCTAATAGTGTTTTTTTTTAAGAAACATTAACTATATGTTTTGAAGTTTAATGAAATGAAATATTTTTAAAAATAAATGAAGAAGTTATCACATTCTTAGCCTAATATTAATGTATTTAGATTATTTTCCCTTGTACCTTGTGGACTCAAAACTTCCTCTGATTGTCTCTTCAAGTAATTCTTGATTGGGTACTCTATAATGTCCATTTGATGTCACTGAAAAAGTCTCCTAATTTACATATGTGAAATTTACAAAGTCTCCTAATTTACATATATTTTTAATACTGTAGTGTAGACTGCTTGTTAGTGTAGACTGCATGTCAACAAATATCTATTTTCCTCTTTTCCCCAGGTTCTTAGTTTGTGGTGATTGCATTGTGTTTCTTATTTTCTGTTCCTGCAGTGTAACGTAATCAATTTATTTTGTGTTCAATTTGTAACAAGTTTTAAAGGTTGCCATCATTCTTTGTTATAATGAAGTTTGAGTTGGGGGTGCTTTATTCTGCAACTTTTACCTAGGGATTTTTTTTTCCAAAGAATGCTTTATTAAAGTTTATTATAGCGTAAAGTACAATGAAAATAAAGAGTTTTTTAAAAATAAAACTGGGAAAGGGACCTGCAAGATTAAAAAAAAGAGGAGAAAAAAAGTTGTTGACTTCTGACAATTTCCAACACATTCAAGACGAATGCATTCTTATATTTTTATTTTTAGATGAAAGAAGAAACTACAGGCAAAAAAATAATAATCCAGCTTCTGAACAACGATTGTTGATATGATCATTAGAGTATATGAAAATGATGAACCCTACTGGACTCATTTATTTCAAATCTGAATTACCAGTGAATCTTTTCTTCTACAAGTTTGGGAGTGGGGGAAAATACAGATTCTAGGAGCTGAAAAATTTAAAGGCCCACTGATGCCATTAAATCAGTTGGAAAGATTTTTCAAGCATATTTAAAAGAAACTTAAGAAAGAGCCTTAATGAAGTGTCCGTGATCCCTCCACACACAAGAATTATTAAAGAAAAACTTAGCAAAAATGGCTCTAGGGTCTATGCAAATAGCACTCAGGAAGAAACTTTAATCAAATGAAAAGCATATATATTATTATGCGCTGCAATTTCCTGAAACTAACAGGAGTTCCTTTTAGGAACATCATAGGTGGTACTTCTAAATGTGTTATTTTTGTTCTCAAACCTTAGGCAGCAGCCATTGTTCAAAAATATTGCAGACAACGAGTGAGTCTTTAAGGATCATATACATACGGTATATTCATGGGAAATTGTTTCCGATTTTATTAAAGAAAAAGAATTTTGCAAAGTAAAAATAATGCCAATTTAAAGAAAAGGGGAAAGTAAAAGAAAAGAAAAATGATAAGGAAATAGGAGGGAAGGAAATAAAAATTAAAAAATTACAAAAAGGGACAAAGGAAAAAGATATAAAGGAGTGTCTTCTGGTCTTAAACATACTTCTGGTCTTATGTAAATGCATCAGAAGTGGGTTCCTCCCGGTTTGCATTGGTCCTATAGAACCGGTAGCAAACTGCTGGTGATATCATGGTGATGTCATGGAACCGGTTCTGTTGGTGCCAGTCCGTGGACACTGCCATCTTTTTAAAAAAATTTTAAAATTTATTTTTGAATTTATTTTTTGAATTTATTTGCTGATTTTTTTTTCTCCTGCGCATGCGCAGAAGCCGAGTTTCCAGCACTGCGCTTTCGTCGCCATCTTGTTTTCAGCTTTTGGGGGGGATTTTTTTATTTTTGGGCACTGCACATGCACGCGTGCGCAAAGCGAGGTAAGTTAGAACCCACCCCTGAAATGCATGTATATTTTATCCTCTCTCTCTAAGGTTGCATCATAGCTCATGGGAAATTATTTCTGGATAAGATTTTTGCAATATGCAAAGTATCAATACAGTAGTTAAATCCACTAACATTTTCATTTTTTGAAAACCATCATGAATTTTGCTGTGATCCCAAGTCAAGCAACCCATCCTTGAGAGAGGAGACCCATGACTTGGGGTGCCCCTAGGTTCATAGCTACTGCTGAATATGCAGGTATAGACTCTAGACAAGAGGCTGTACTCTTGCTCAACTACAATTGATATGTCAATTGTGCCTGTGGCCTTGCCTGGATTGAGAGGTCAGTGCAGATGTAACTCTTCAACTCATACCTATGTGTAGACTCTTGCAATGCACTCTACATGGGGCTACTTTTATTACTCACCTGAAATTACAACTGGCAATGAAAAAGCACATCATACAATTGGCAATGAACATGCATATCATGGAAAAAAACTTCTAATAACACCCCCTTTTTTGTGATAAGGGAGGGGCTGAAGCCAGGAGGCAATGGTTTTCTTTATAACATCATTATGGAACAGCCTTCTGTTCTGAGGGTTACTAAAAACTATCAAAAATTGACTGTGTTCTGGAGTCTCTTTGGTAGCTGAATGATACTTTGCTGTTATTCTATTAACCATGGGGTGCCACATTACTACATTATGTACTAGAGGGTGTATTGTGGGTTTGTTATACTGCATTGTGGATGATTCAGTATTCATTGTTGCCGTGGATGTTTGAATTTCACTCTTGACCATGAACTATAGATGTTTTATTATTTTACACTGTTAAATGTACCGTAGTATTTGAATTGCTGTAAGCTATATGGGTTAAATAAAATAGGATCATAAAATCTGACAGAAAGATACTATGTATAGATGATATAGATAGATAGATATAGATATAGATATAGATATAGATATAGATATAGATATAGATATAGATATAGATATAGATATAGATATAGATATAGATATAGATATAGATAAGTGGTGGGTTGCTCCTGGTTCAGCCCGGTTCTGCGAACCGGTAGCGGGACGCTTCTGCACATGTGGAGAAGTGTTGCGCAAGCGCACAAGCGCAAACCGGTAGCAACGGGTTTTAGAACCCACTACTGATAGAGATAGAAATAGAGATAGAGATAGAGATAGAGATAGATAGATAGAGAGATAGATAGATAGATATAGAGATAGATAGAGATAGATAGAGATAGATAGAGATAGATAGAGATACAGTAGATAGACATAGATAGAGATATAGAGATACAGTATATAGATGATGATATAGATATAGATAAATCATCATATTAACCGTTGTCTATCCACTGAAGGCCTCTTCCATTTGTTTCCAACCAATATGGTCCTGAACTTTCTTTTGCCAATTGGGCCCACAATAATTGCTGATGTCATTGATTCATCTTTTTTTAGGTCTCTTTCATGGACACTTTTTACCAAGTGGTATCCATTCTATATAGATGTATATAAATATAAATGTAGATAGATGTAGATAAATATAGATAGATGTAGATAGATGTAGATGTATAGATAGAGATGATAGAGATAGAGATAGAAATGTGTAGATAAATATGTAGATATGTAGATATAGATGAGCCTTGAGGAGCAAATGACCTGGGTTTTGTAATTTGTTAACTAACATAGTTACCGTATTTTTTGGAGTATAAGACACACCTTTTTACCCCCCAAAAGAGGGTCAAAATTTGGGTGCGTCTTATACACCGAATGTAGCCCTACCCACCCGCCAGCCCCCACCCTTCGGAGGTTTTAAGCCTCCGTGCGTTGCATTTTCTGCCAGTTCCATCCGCTGCCGGCCACCACCGCCGCCCCCGCCGCCCGCCGCCGCCACTTGCCCCTGCTGCCGCTTGCCCCTGCTGCCCGCTGCCGCAGTCCCCGCTGTCTCCGCTGCTGTCCCGCCCCTGCCGCCGTCCCCGCTGTCCCGCCGCCGCCGTCCCCACTGCCCCTGCTGCCCCCGCTGTCCCGCCGCTGCTGTCCCCGCTGCCTCCACTGCCGTCCCGCTGCCGCCGCCATCCCCGCTGTCCTGCCGCTGCCGTCCCCGCTGCCTCCACGCCGCCGCCCCCGCCATCCCCACTGTTCCGCCGCTGCTGTCCCCGCTGCCCCCGCTGTCCCCGCTGCCTCCACTGCCATCCCGCCGCCGCCACCATCCCCGCTGTCCTGCCGCCGCTGTCCTCGCTGCCTCCACTGCCGTCCCACCGCCACCGCCGTCCCTGCTGTCCCACCGCCGCTACCCGAAGCGAGCAGCTACTGCCCAACCCCCCACCACCACCTGAAGCCTGTTCCCGAGGCATCTGAGGAGCTGCTGCTGCCATCCGAAGAGAGCCGACAGGTTAGAACTTTTTTTTATTTTTAAGGGTTTTTTTTTAAGGTTGCCAAGTGAAGGAGGAATTCTGGGAGTTGAAGTCCACAAGTTTGAAGACCCTTGCACCCCCTTGGCAAGTTTAAGACTTGTGGACTTCAACTCCCATTCCTGAGCTAGCATGACTGGAGGAGGAATTCTGGGAGTTGAAGTCCACAAGTCTTAAACTTGCCAAGGGGGTTTAAGGGTCTTCAAACTTGTGGACTTCAACTCCCAGAATTCCTCCTCCAGTCATGCTAGCTCAGGAATGGGAGTTGAAGTCCACAAGTCTTAAAGCTGTCAAGTTTGAAGACCCCTGGGTTAGGGGTGCAAGGGTCTTCAAACTTGGCAAGACTTTTTACAACAATGTACACTTTTTACAAACTTCAAACTTGACAGCTTTAAGACTTGTGGACTTCAACTCCCATTTCTGAGCTAGCATGACTGGAGGAGGAATTCTGGGAGCTGAAGTCCACAAGTCTTAAAGCTGTCAAGTTTGAAGTTTGTAAAAAGTGTACATGGTTGTAAAAAGTGTACATGGTTGTAAAAAGTATTCTGCTACACTGGTAATTTATTAAATGATATATTACTACACCATTTGGTTCAGAATACTTTTTTCCTTGTTTCCCTCCTCTAAAATCTAGGTGCGTCCTATATTCCGGTGCGTCCTATACTCCGAAAAATACGGTACTTTGTATTTTAATTTGATTTATTTTCTCTCTTTTAAAATGATGTTCAGGTTTATTAGCTTTTAACATTCCAAACTGATAAACAAGCTGGATATTAGCTCCAGATAAGAAAAAGTTTGTTAGTACAAATTGGGTACTGGTTTATCTCTTTTGTGAACTTTTTCTTATAATTACACCAGGGGTGGGTTCTAACTTACCTCACCACCAGTTCACTTCCTTCCACGCCGTGTGTGTGCGCGCACATTGCGCGCTGCACGACCATATGTGCTGTGCCAAAAACCAAGCTTCTGCGCATGTGCAGAAGCAAAAAACAGGTTCTGCGCATGCGCAGAAGCAAAACACAAGATGGTCGAGAGAGCCAGTTTGGGGGCGTGGCCAACCGGCGATCGCTCCCGGTTCGGCGAGCGGAGGGAAATTCCCGCTACCGGTTCTATAGAACCAGTCTGAACCAGGAGCAACCCACCTCTGAATTACACCCTTTCTGATGTCAGCCCTCATTTTAATTAATATGATTTCCTATGCAAAGGGGAGGTTACTTTTACCCTGCGCAATCAACTTTCCTCTTGCATTTTCTTTGTTGTGTTAACTATAAAAAGGAGTGAAACATGGGGCTGGAGGTTCTCTCTTTCCTTTTTCATAGAGAGATCCCACTTTATCAGGGTACCCTAATAAACTGCTTTTGAATGGTCTTCCGACTCAGTTGCTTATTGGGAAGGTAAACTGAGGCTTAACCTAGGGCCAGATTTGGCTATCAGCCTGGCTTCTCCCAATTGAAAATTTGAGTATGACTGTTCTCCTTTAGAGTCATTATACCTACCCCCCCAACCCCCCACAAGTAGAAGGCAAGATTTTCAGATAAAAATGTAATCGCTTGTTTTCTTAAGTGCCTAATTTAAAAATCACTCATTTCTTTAAGCAAAACATACATTTACTTTTTTAGACCCAACGATTTAAATTTGCATTTGCATTTGCATTCAGATGGCAATGCTTTATGGAGCCGGGGGGGGGGGGGGAGGTCTCCTCTTTCCATCAAGAAATCTGAAGATCTGAGTTGCAATAGAATTGGACATATAGCCTAAGGCTACCCTTTAAATGATCTAAATCATGGGATAGAAAGGAATTTGTGATACCCCAAACCTCTTGTCATGATAAATTCAAAGAAGTCATATGTACGAGATATTAGTCTTTGCTTCTACAGTGTGTGTGTGTGTGTGTGTGTGTGTGTGTGTGTGTGTGTGTGTGTGTGTGTGTGTTTATTTCTTGTCGTCTTTTTGCTTCAAATGCCATTTTCAAACAAATCACTGCTATTTGGGGGCAGTTAAGCAACCAACCAGCACAATGCAGGGCAGAGGAAAGAGAACAGAATCCCCACAAGGGAGATTGTGACAAAACAACATAGCTGTGCTCAATGCATAATTATCAGCTCTCCCAGGAATGAAAGTCTACCTGCTCTATGGGGAAGGAAGACCTCAAGGCTCTTTTCATAAACCTGCCAGGAACATACTGCATTATTCAAGCTCTTGTTTTCACAAGATCTCCACTGGCAGTCTGTTCAGCTGCCAGAAATAGAGCTTTTCTCATACAGGTTTTCAAGGCTTAAGGTGCAGGAAAAATGAACAGGGGAATCTGGTTGCTCATCTTAATTCTAGAGCTTCCTGAGAGAAGACCATATGGGTACTGTTGTTGAAACATTTTATAATGTGGAATATTTCTGCCACTTTCTATGGCTGGTTATTGCTCCACTAGCTTTCATTCCAATACTGCCAAACAGACGGGGCTGGACAATATTATATCAGTTTGTCCCTCTCTTGACTTTAATGTAAATAACTGGCCAACCCCTGGTTTACACATTACAAATTCCAGCATAGCCAGTGTGACAGGATAATGGAATTTCTGACTGGACAAGCCTGGGAAAGCGATAAATTCTTTGTGCCTACCCTAAATAATCAAAATTCTTGAGACTTTTTGCAGTTTTTCTCAAAGTTTGTTAAATATAATGCCTTTAATATTTTTTAAAAGTGTTTCCCCTGACCAAATTGTTTATTACTGTGTATTTTGTTTATTTAGATGCCTTTTGTCAACTCAGTTAAATATTCAAGGGGGCCTACAAAACCAAAGGTAAAAAATAGATCTTTTTTTAAAAAAAACAAAAAGTAATTTAAAAGTAATAATTACATTAAATATTCCAAGTTCCAGTTCCATTTCTTATCTACTTTTGTAAAGACAGAAAAAAATGATAGCTAAAAGAGCTGTTCAGAGAATTTATTCTACAGTTTGGACGCATTCTCCATCTCTCTCTCTCTCTCTCTCTCTCTCTCTCTCTCTCTCTCTCTCTCTCTCTCTCTCTCTCTCTCTCTCTCTCTCTCTCTCTCTCTCTCTCTCTCTCTCTCTCTCCCTCTCCCTCTCCCTCTCCCTCTCCCTCTCCCTCCCTCCCTCTCTCCCTCCCTCCCTCTCTCCCTCCCTCCCCTCATCTATTGATTTATAAAATTTATTGGCTGCCCATTTTACCACAGGTTAACTTTGCTAGTTGTCATAGCAAGAGCATCTTTTAAAGATCTATTCATGCAGTCTTAAACCCCAGATAGGTTCCTAACATCAAAGGCAGATAGTTTACAACTTCTGGAATCTTTTTTAAGGGGCTGCTCCACATAAGATACATTGCAAAACTGAAGACAGCATATCACAAAGTACTGATAACGGTCACCAAATGCAATCAGGTCAGGAAAGACACACTTGGTGAGGCTGGAACACTTATTGTAATTGGGCCATTGAGCTTCTGTTGCACTCTCAAACTCTGATCTGCTCTTTCAGGTGGATGGGACCTCCATCCAAAATAGTCTGAACCTTGATTCTTAAGTTTATTTTTTTATGGGTCAAGACATTACTGTCTTGGGTGGATTTGCTTCTAGATTGTTTTTCCTTTTCCAGCCAATCACATTCCATTTGGCTTTAGCTCTAGGAGATTGTCACCTGAGAATAAGCAAGAATCACCTGAGTTGGGGGGGAAGGGGACCAGTTTCACTGCTGTTGTTTGGTTGTTTGTTTTGTTTTCAAATTGGGAAGTACGCATAGGAGGGGAGACCACAGATGGCTGAGAGATACAACACTGGGACAAAAGAGGGACAATCCCCTCTGCCATTTTGAAAAAATAAACTCTATAGCATCACTAACTTCTAATACACCCTGTGATGGAGAAAGATTTATAAGAAAACAGGGGGAGAAATAGAAAGCATTAATGTGTATATTTGTGCCTCAGATTACTTGAGGGACCGTCTCACCCCACTGGGATTGGCCTGTCCCTCTCATGCCAGAAGAGGAGGACTTCTGCGGGCCCCATCAGCCAAATTATTCTCTCTGGTGGGGTCCAGGAGGAGGGCTTCTCTGCTGTTGCTTCTGCCTTCTTCAACTTCTTGACCCCTAATGTGAGGTTGGCCCCCAACCCTCCTATCCTTTCGTAAGGGCCCAAAAACGTGGCTGTGCCAATTGGTTTAGAGCACAGTGGAAGTGGTTGATTGAGTAACAACAGATCTCACCTCTCCCAATTCTGCCCCCACCCTACCCAGGTGTCCTTAGATTTTAATTTTTGGATTTAATTTATTTACCGTATTTTTGGAGTATAAGACGCACCTTAGTTTTGGGGGAGGAAAATAGGAGAAAAAAATCTACCTACCAGGTATCCATCTGGCTAGCGTCCTTAGTCTGGTCAGCTTCAGCACATTATTTTATCGCCTGGTTAGGGCTGAAAAAACCTTTTTCGGAGGGAGTAACAATGAAAACAAGCCTGCAAAGACTTAGGGCTGGAAAAAACTTCTTCGGAGGGAGTAGGAATGAAAAAATCCTGCAAGCCAGGAAGTTTGTTAGCACCTCGTTAGGGATGAAAAAACCTTTTTCGGAGGGAGTAGCAATGAAAACAAGTCTGGAAGAGCCGGGAAGATCGTTAGCACCTCGTTAGGGCTGGAGAAAAAAGCTTCAAAAAAGCTACATTTGGAGTATAAGACACATCCAAATTTTCAGCCTCTTTTAGGGGGGGAAAGGTGCATCTTATACTCCGAAAAATACGGTAAGTTTTAATGTAGATATATATTTTATGACAATAAATTTTATAAATAAATAAATGTATTTGGTTCTAAGTGGTTATGATAATATCTTGGATAGGCATGGAGGCTGGCAGGTACCCAATTGAAGGGTCATGGTGGACAGTCATGATCTGGAAAGAAAAGATGCTACAAATGGAAATCTATTAAGCCTTTTTATTTATAGTTATTTCCTACATATTTTTAAAAGAAATTTTGGACTTTCAACCTCAGCTTTTTGTTATGCATAGCATGAGCATAACTGCAATGCTGACAATACTTGTGTTTTAATTGAGAATCCAGTCAGTTTCCTTTGGGCTCTAACTTACAAACCAGCAGAAGAAGAAGAATTTCTAATGTGCTTATTTTCAGACTGGCTTAAGCCCCAAAACACTGAATTATTTATCATGCTACTATTCAGGACTCTCTAAAATAGATGATTCAGCAATACTACAAAGTCTATATTTTCATTCCACTCCAAATTGGATTAATTCATTATTCTGTTCAAGAAATATATCCTTCTTACAATTGCTAAATTAATCTTTCCTGTGGTAACGATAGTCGACACTACCCAACACACTAATAATTTTCTACCAGGTAGATTACTCTGGGATTTAATTGCAATATTTATGATCATGTATAAGTTACAAAATGTTACCCAATGCTCCCATTGTTCTAATGAAATAGTTCCAATTGTTTGCCATTAAGAGTTGATTTATCTCATTAATATTTTGAACTGGTGATATAGAAGAGACAGCAGGTGAAAAGCTATTTCCTTCCTTCCTTCCTTCCTTCCTTCCTTCCTTCCTTCCTTCCTTCCTTCCTTCCTTCCTTCCTTCCTTCCTTCCTTCCTTCCTTCCATCCATCCTTTTCAGAGAAACCATTTGATTTAGTTATACACAGGGAGATGTTTTGGTGCATATATTATCTTCTTCCAGAATATCTGATGTAAGAAATAGGATTTTGAGCACAATTAGACAAGATGGCCTTAAAATCCTTTCTTCTGAACAAAAGCTCATCCATGATGATAAGGGTTATTAACAAAGAAATGTTCTTTCACCCACAAGTGTATTAATATTTCTCCTCCTCCTCCTCCTCCTCCTCCTCCTCCTCCTCCTCCTCCTCCTCCTCCTCCTCCTCCTCCTCCTCCTCCTCCTCTTCCTCCTCCTCCTCCTCCTCCTCTTCCCTTTCTCTCCTCATTCATTCAAAATTTCATAATCCCTTTTCTTTGGATTTCTTCTTTCTATTGCAGCTTAAATGATAGTAAACATGGTTATAATAATTCATTATGTTGTTGATATTTTCCTTGTTATTTGCAGGATCTGCTTGCTTTGCACTGCACCCACTTTGAGTTCATACAATGAGTTTTTGTTTTTCCGCCAGCCTGTTGTCTCAGAGTCGGGACTGATCATTATTAATTCATCATTAATTACTTTTATATATTAATTATTAATGATTACATTAAGACAAGTAAATAAACAAGTTATTCAAAACATCTCAATATATGGCAATTTACAGAAATGAAAATGCAATATCTCAAAAAGAATGTCAATTTAGTTATTAAAAGCAACAACTTGAAATTGGAAAATTGAAAAAAAAAGCACTCTAGGGGCATTTTTTTGAAAGAATCTGCAGAAAAATCCGATGACACTCGAACATGGCAGTGACTTAAAGAGGGTACATTAAGAAAAGAAACATAATGAATGCTTTTTGCTGCCCAAAAAAAGAAAACACTATACATAAGTATCATCGAATGTTTACATAAAAAGCAAACATTTGTTTGTTCAGGGACAGCAAATGTGGTTTGTGCCAAAATAAGGGATCATACCAGCAGTGGGTTGCTCCCGGTTCGGCCCGGTTCTAAGAACTGGTAGCGCCAGCAGCGGGAGGCTCTGCCCACCCGCCTGGAACACTTCTGCGCATGCACAGAAACATTGTCTGTGCGCACAAGCGCGCACCCAAACCAGTAGTAAAGGGTTTTGGAACACACTACTGGATCATACATATAACAACTGGATGCAACAGAACTGCACAGAATGTTTACAAAAAATGGCTTGATTGGTTAGATATTAATTTAATTTAATTTAATTTAATTTAAAGTTCTTATAGGCCGCCCAATCCCATAGGACTCAGGGCGGCGTACAGCAAAAATAAGAACAAATACAAATATATAAGAAACAATTTAAAAATTACATAATTTTAAAAAACCATTAATCCATGGGGGAATTCGATCTTCTTCACCCCGCCTGCCAGAAGAGCCATGTCTTTACGGCTTTGCGGAAGGCCAGTAGAGTGGGGATAGTTCGGATCTCTGATGGGAGTTTGTTCCAGAGAGATGGGGCTCCCACAGAGAAGGCTCTCCCCCGTGGTCCCGCCAACCGACATTGTTTGGCTGATGGGACCTGGAGGAGACCAACTCTGTGGGACCTAACCGGTCTTAGGGAGGTATGTGGTAGGATGCGGTCCTGAAGGTAACCTGGCCCTGAGCCATGTAGGGCTTTAAAGGTCAAAACCAACCAAATTAAAATCAAGAACTAAAAGAACAGGGTATAATCATAGATTGGTGGCCATATTTACAGACACAATCAAGATATAGAAAAGATATGGAAGAATATGGAATTCAAAGGATACCACAACAATTAGATACTGATGGGGAATGAAGAAAATTTTATTGGACACTTATTGGACACTTATTGGAAGTAGAAATGGAAGAGGAAATTGTGAAAGTTTCATTAATTGCATGGGCACAAAATATAGGCCATAATATAAATTTAGAGGAATGGGAAAGAATATGGAATGAGAACTGTAAATTAACATTATCGACTACATTTAAAGAAAATCAATATAAAACACTTTATAGGTGGCATTTAATGCTGGCGAGATTGGCAAAAATGTATAAAATATGAAACCGGATTGCTTGAAATGCAAAAGTAAAGAGGGAATTTTTTATCATATGTGGTGGCAATGCCCCAAAGCAGGGGTGAAATCCAGCAGGTTCTGACAGGTTCTGGAGAACCGGCAGCAGAAATTTTGAGTAGTTCGGAGAACCGGTAGCGCAAATTTTGAGTAGTTCGGAGAACTGGCAAACACCACCTCTAGCTGGCCCCAGCGTGGGGTGGGAATGGAGATTTTGCAATATCCTTCCCCCAGGAGGGGGGAGGGAATGGGGATTTTGCAGTATCCTTCCCCTGGAGTGGGGTGGGAATGGAGATTTTGCAGTATCCCTCCCCTGCCATGCCCACCAAGCCACACCATGCCCACCAAGCCACACCAACAGAACCGGTAGTAAAAAAATTTGGATTTCACCACTGCCCCAAAGTGAAGAAATATTGGGAACAGATAAGGAGATGGCTACAGGAGATAATAGGAAAACAAATAGAATTTAAACCTGAACTATTCTTATTAGGAATAATTAACCAAAAGATAAAGGAACAACTCCAATACATCATTTTACACATAGTAACAGCAGCAAGAATTGTATACACTCAATGTTGGAAACTTGAAAATACACCAAGCAATGAAAGGATTATACATAAGATACTGGAATGTGCAGAGATATACAGTATAAGCTCACATTAGAAATGAAAGGCAAGGAAGAAACAGAATTTTATGAGGTGTGGAATAACTGGTATAATTGGTTAGAACAGAGAAATAAAGATGTATAGAAATAAATGTAAATAACCGTATGAAACATATGACATATGTGTGTGTGTGTGTGTGTGTGTGTGTGTGTGTGTGTGTGTGTGTGTGTGTGTGTGTGCAGCATTTTTTGCTGATAAATGAAAATAAAGGGAGACTATTATAGATATATATGCATGCTTTTCTCCTTAAACACTTCTGTGTTTTATGTAGCAAAACATTTTGCAGTCAATGTTCAACAATCATGGTCAGAGAAATCTGGTGAGGGAATGCAAAATGCAGATCAGCAGACTGTATATCCTGGCCTAGGGTCATGATGCACTGGGGGGAAATGGTGGATTTACAACATTGGAATTAGTAAGAAGATGCAAATAATAAAACACAAGTATGTCCTACTCTGCCATCTTCAGTAACTATGTAGTCATCAATTTCTCCTATAGCATCACAATTGGACTTCCTTAAATATACAATGGGTCAAAATATTTGAGTTCATCTTAATTTGAAGCCCAAAATTTGAAGTGAGATAAAGTCTTTAAAATTGATTATGTGCCCTTGGGTTGTTTTCAACTCCTAGTGACTATGTAGATAGATTTTTCTTTATGATGATGTATTCCTAACCTCACCTTTCAAGTCTCCCAATGATGCTCTCCCTGCCACTGTAACCGAATCCATCCACCTGTTCTTCTCTTTCCTTCTACCTTTCCCAGAATTTTTCCAGACAGCTAGCTCTGCACATGATGTGTCTGCAATAGAATGATTTGAGCCTGGTCATTTATGTCTTGAAGGTGTACTCTGGACTGATTTGTTTTGCTTCCTTGTCTGTCTGTGGTATTCTTAGGAACCTTCTCCAAATATTAGATGTTAATGCTCTTCCTAGCAGGCTTTTTTAAAGTCCAACTTTCACTTCCATAGAGTATCATGGGGAATGCCATGACTTGCACAGTTCTGATTTTTGTGAGTATAGACACATCACAGGATTCAAATATCTTTTCTAAGGCCTTCATGGCTGCTTTGCCAAGTGCTAATTTGTGGCTAATTTGAGTGCTTGTTCCTCTATTGTTTATAATATAGCTAAAAGAGCCCTAGTGGCGCAGTGGTTAGAATGCAGTATTGCACACTAACTCTGCCCACAGCCTGGAGTTATATCCTGGTGAGCTCAATGTTGACTCAGCCTTCCAACCTTCAAATCAGTGGTGGGTTCCTACCAATACGGTCCACTCTACCGCACCGGTAGCGGCCGGCCGATGACGTAATTTGTGCGCGACACCGGTCCGTCGTCTTCACCGGTCCGTCGCGCGTCGCCATCTTTTTTTCAGAATTTTTTGGCTTCTTTTGCTTCCTGTGCATGCGCGGAAGCAAAATCTCATGAGGGGCGTGTGTGTGTGTAGTGTGCGCGCGTGCACACGAAACATGGAGATGCGCACGCAGTGCACCGGTAGCAACTTTGAGAGGAAACCGCCCCTGCTTCAAATGTCAGTAAAATGAGAACCCAGATTGTTGGAGGCAATATGCTGACATTGTAAACCACCCAATGTATGCTATAAAGCATTATGGAGCAGTATTTAAATCTGCCAAGTGCTATTATAATTGATCCTAAAAGGCAGACACTTGATATCTTCATTGTCAGCTCTAAGGCTGGTTGTTCTACCTGTTATCATTAGTTTGGCCTTCTGTATATTTAATTTTAGGTCCAATTTTTTTCTTTGTGCTCTTTGACTTTTATTACTATGGCTTTGAAGACCTTTTGCATTTTCAGCTCTCAGGGTAAAGTTATCAGCATAGTGAGTTATTGATGTTTCTTCCTCCAATGATATTTACATAGAACAGCCTTTCTTACTTTGAGGGCCTTCCAGATCACAGCAGAATCTTTAAATCTCCAGCCTGTGTTTGTGAATGTGAATACGATGGCAATTCTGAGAAGATGTTTAGATTGTTTTCCTACAACTGGTGAATAGTGAGAATAATTTATCTTTACCAGACATTGCTGATGGACTATATGTATCTGCTCATTTTGCAATTCTGGAGATGTACTAGATACCACATTACTCATAACAATAGCAACTAATTAAGACATGAACAGTTATTTCAGAGCGAAGTAGGGACAACTGTGAGCCATTACAGTAGATGGGAGATAGGCAGAAGAAGCATGGGGGAAGGAGAGAATAAAGGAAGTCAAGAATCCTGAAAGGTAAAATAAATTGTAACAAGGGATTAAATCAATAGAGTGCAAACATAATTGCTCTTTTCTGTTGGATATGAATGTAGAGATATATAGTTGCTCTAATAGAGTAGTCATGCAGCATCAATTCTCTTATACCAGGCATTCCTATAAAAACTGGGGGAAGCTTTTTTGCAGTTGTACATTTCATTGTGACATACACTATCCCACTTGATTGTGTTCAGGAAAGTGTGCAGATGTCACATCTATCCATATACTTGATTTATTTGGAGATTTAGCTGTTGGTAGAGGCTAAGCTTCCTTGCCTTACCTACCGATATTTTCAAAAAAGATCATGCAAAGTGTGCAAAATTTATTAGGGAAGTCCAGGAATGTCATGACTCCCTTTATTAATTTAAAAATTGAAACTTTCTCTTCTGCAGTATGAAAAGTGTGTGTGCGTGTGTGTATATAAACCTTGGTGTTCGTAGTATATATTGTAGGAAGAAAAATTTGGTCCAGTTCCAAGCCGGGAGAAAGACGCTGGAAATAAAACAGAGGCTGATTGGAAAGAAGGACTCTCTTTATTGATGAGCAGAACCAACAACAGCATGTAGTTCTGGTACAGCTGACAAATGGGCACAAAATATCCATCTCTAAAGATTTCAGGCATCTGCTGGAGGCTGTTGGGCCTGCTTTCTGCCTTTGTTAAGATTTTTCTCCATTTCTCCTTTGGGGAAATATAATATTCTTCCTTTTTTAATATCCCCCAAAATATTTCATGCTCGGGGTGGGTGGGGGGTTCGTACAATATACTATTTAGTATATAATGTGTTTTGTAAAAAAATTCTGTGGAGAACGTGGACATGTATTAATGGATAGTTTTAACTTTTTGAAATTCTAAAGAAGTTTATCTTAGCTATCAAATTCATATGCAAAATTGCCAACCCTTATTAAAGAAACAAATTTTCATCCATAATGATAGACAGTACAATGTGTCAACTCGTGAAGCTTTCCTGACCTGCTCCCGAGTTGCCATAGGCAGGGGGATGGGAATCGAGCCTCGCGGCTGCACCAAGGAATTCACACCTCAGTCAAAACAAGACACAGCCTAGCCGGCGGAAGTCAAGGCCATCTCCACAGAGCAACAGCTGGACGCAACAGCTGGAGGGAGTGACTTCTACGACCTGCAAAATTGCTTCATTGGGGAATATGACTGGTGACACACCCTGGGGGAGGGGGGAAACAGGGTCAGAGGCAAGGCGCGAATTGGGTGAAACCAGAGCTCGCTTGACCTAGGTAGTGCCGACATGGTGCTCCTAATAAACAACTGGATTTTTCTTGCTAAATGGCTTCAGACTCTTAATTTTATTAGGACATTGGTTGGAACCCTGACACCATGCTTGTTAGAAGCTAGAGAACTCAAAATCCAAAGAGAAGCAAGTATGTGCTAATTCTTCTCCATTCTTATTCATCAGTAAAGCCCCGAGACAATTAACCCAGCAATTAAATAGTTGACAAGCTCAGCAGTTAAACATTATAGCAGTTCATCAGATTGTGATACTGTCTTTCTACTAAGGAAGTAAGAAGGTGCTTTGTTTTTAAACAAAACACCTTCAAAGCAAGCCAGAAAAAGTTGATATTAGTTGTAATTTGCTAAACACAACTATCATAGATGAGTAAATTTGAACACTGGTCATTTTGGTCCTCATGTAATGTTCTATCTACCAGAATTCATTTGTTTCCCATTATAAGATTTCTAAATGGCTCTTTGAAGTGTGTTGTGGAAAATGTGGTAGGCATTTAATATTTCAGCATTTTTACAAGATAGTGATCAAAAATAGAATTACCAAATGGTTAAAATGAGCTTTTTTCTTGTCTAAAACTAAAAGATTTTTAAAACAAACTAATTTACAATTGTTAAGTGAAGTATTTTTATTCCATTTTTTAAAAACACTTCAGATTTATATAAAAATAAAAAACAAGTCAAAACAATAAAGAACACAAATTAATCTCTCTAAATTTTGAACACCTTTGAGTTTATTTTTAAAAAATAAACAAAAATACACCTGGAATGACAATAACTTACTAGATTTATGTCAAAATACTACTCAATTTGGTTAATATTTCAGTTTTGTAAATGTAATCATATTCATTGCTACAACCATTTGGAAGATCAATTTACTTCAGTATTAATATTTTACTCATGTGAATTGCTGTAGCGAGTTATTAACAATTCTATCGTGTTTGCAATGCCTCATTATAGTTTAGTTCATTATCTTCTTTCAGCTATGTGTATGTATATATATATATATATATATATATATATATATATATATATATATATATATATATATATATATATATATATATATATATAAAGATATTTTTATCTTTATCAAGTCAGTTCTAATTAAGTTTTTTAAAAATGTGTATTGAGGCAGAAGAGCATAGAACAAGGAAAAACAAAATATGAACTATAGCGGTAGTACTGTGGGAAGCTTAAGGGAGACAGAAACTCAGAGCCCCAGCTCTCTGCCCCCAGCAGATATTTTGTGCCCATTGAGAAAGATTGGGCCATCCTAGCTACAAAACAAAAGACCTTCAGCTCCAGGATGATGGGATTAAGACATGACCCTTCAGGACATAATAGGATTAACCCACTACCATTTAGCAGCAGAGCTCACTACATTGCACAATCTCCTAAGGACATTGCATCACCGTCCAAACTGCAACCAAACTTAGCTCAGACAAACACCTAGGATTTGTACTTTGCCTATAGAGCCAGCTATGACCTCTTCATAGCCCCATGGGAGTCTGACAACAGCCAACAGAATACATGTACTTGCACAGGAACAGGAAGCTCAAGTGCAAAGCCCAAGAGAAGGTATAAAAACCCCTCACTCTCAACTCCATGTGGTCAGATGCCCAGAAACACACGTGCTTGGTTGTTCTGCTTCATCAATAAATGGATCCTCTTTCCAATCAGCCTCCAGCCTCCATTTTGTCTCAAGTGCCTTTCTTCCGGCTTGGAAGAGAACCAGATAGATCTTTCTTCCCATCGTACAAATTAGGTTTATATGGCCATTCAAATACTGTTGAATAATCTACACTTACTGTATTATAGTTTCATTCCAGAAAGTTTGTGATGCCACAATGAGTTAACCAAATAGCCTTCTCTCTTAACTGGTTTGCAGAAACCAGAGTGAAAGATAGCAGCTATACAATCTCCTAAGATTTTCATTGCACCCTGATTCATATATTTGGGAAATATATGCATGCCTCTTAACTTCCTTCTTATTAAAACCACAAACATCAAGTAGATAATTCATTTCCATGAGCTGTAAAAAAAAAATCATCCATCTAAGATCATTGCCTCATTCTTATGGATAAGAAAGGCCGGTCCTATATTTAGACTTGAGGAAGGGAGAAAATATTGCAGTGTCCTATTAGGTTACATTTTTAAATTTCTCATCTCTTTTCATTTATTATTCATTTCTCTTCTATCCATTTTTAGTTTAAGAGACCAGCTCCACACACTCATTATTTGGTATTGTTTTCTGCTAGAAGTAGAATTGCTTTCTACTGATTTACAAGAGCATTAGGCCTGCCATTTTCAAAGAAACTCAACAAAATGGATGTTTATAATTTTTTATTCAGCCCCACAAATTTATACAGATAGTCCTTGACTTATAACAGTTCATTTAGTGACCATTCAAAGTTACAACCGCACTGAAAAAAGTGACTTATGACCGTTTTTCACACTTATGACCATTGCAGCATCCCATGGTCTCCTGATCAAATTTTGGATGCTTGACAACTGATTCACATTTATGACAGTTGCAGTGTTCTGTAGTCACATGATCACCCTTTGCGACCTTCTGACAAGCAGTCAATGGGGAAGCCAGATTCACTTCACAATGGTGTTACTAATTTAACAACTGCAGTGATTCCCTTAACAAATGTAGAAAAAAAAGGCATAAAGTGGGACAAAATTCACTTAATAAATGTCTCACTTAGCAACATAAATCTTGGGCTTCATTGTGGTCATAAGTTGAGGACTACCTCTATATGCATATATGAATGAAGTGTACTATTGCAGTTCACCATGGTTTTTGGAGGAAGTTGAGAATTACCGTATTTTTCGGAGTATAAGATGCACCAGAGTACAAGACACACCTTAGTTTTGGGGGAGGAAAACAAGGGGAAAAAATTCTGCCTCTGCCACCCAGCAATTTGCCTCCCAGCAAACAGCAAACAGTACAGATGATGTACACTGTTTGCTGTGTATTTCTGTGCATGTGTGCCTGACCCATAGAAATAGCAAAGAATTGGAGAAACGTACATTATGGCAGTATATTAATGCCAGAAAGTTTTCTTAAATGTAGTCACACTAACTCCTCCCAATTATTTAAATAGATCTATTCCAAACATGACTAAGTCAGGTTTAACTCAGCTGCCTTATCTTAATACTAAAACAGGACACTGTTACATTTCAGACTATACTTGTACCGATACTGTTAAAATTGATGTGGCTTTCTGGAAGTATAAATTATTTTCTGCTATTTAAAAGAAGATACAAAAGCACTGGGTCTCTTCAGAGCAAGCCTTTATTTTAAAAAGCTTCTTCATTTTGTTAAGTTGTCTAGAACAATAATAAAGCAGTCTTTAAAAAATAAGTCTAATTATTTGAACATTCTACAGAGATTTATAGTTATTGATTTACCTCCTTGCATCCAGTTTCAGCAGTCTGATTAGCACAAGAAAATAAAATTCTGCCACTGCCTCCACCTCCCAGCAATTTGCCTCCTTGCAGCTTTAGTTTCACTTTCAGTTTAGCACGTGACCAGCCGGCCTGCAGCCTCACTCAGTCGGGAAGCTGATAATCAGTTGCTTGGCTTAACAGGCTCTGTTCTATTTGCTGCAAGGAGGTAAATTGCTGGGAGGCAGAGGCCAAAGGGTTGGGGTGGCTGGGTGGGGCTACATTTGGTGTATAAGATGCACCCAAGTTTTCACCCTCTTTTGGGGGGTAAAAAGGTGCATCTTATACTCCGAAAAATACGGTACTGGAGATTTCTGCAAGACCTGTATAGTTAACTGAAAGCTTTCAGGAATACACTGTTTTATATTTAGCAATGAAGATGATCACATTTGCTCAAATGCACACGTATTGAAAAAGCAATAAAAAGTACCTTCAAAAATAAAATGTATTTTGTCCTCTTGCTAATCTCAATATTGTAACTAGAACTGCAACACACACACACACACACACACACACGCACACACACACACACACGAGATTTATTTGTTTTACATGTTGCAGAGTAATATACAGACATTTTTCCTATTCTTTTCTTATTTGGCTAGGGTTCACAATGGAAATATCCATTGGATTACATACTTCTAGCTTGCTGGTATCCTGTGTATATTTCCCTAGGCATTCCCTGATGGTTGACACTTAGTAGCATCTCCGTCAACTTTCTCTTAGCTCAAATGACGTGTGAATGGAAAGTAATGCCTGTAGGCTGAAAATATAGTCTCTGTATTTTCCATGACTGATTACATCACTCATACATGCAAACTATATCAGTCATTTGAAACCTTCTTCCGTAAGTCATTTTATTCTACTTGTCCCAATCATTCTTACTATACTCTATGGCTTTTGACAGTTACTAATCTACATTTAAATCACATTTTCAAAGCAAATGGTGGTCATCAGATCTCAGGAGGACGTCATCTGTGAAGATCATCCACAGGCTTTCTAGGACTCTTAAGCAGCTGAGAAGCTGAAACTTTTTGACACTTATGATATACATTGTTAGCCCTTCGAGATAGTTCAGACAAGAAGTACAACAAGAATACCAGCTCTGTCTTTATTGTAACATGTCATTAACAGCATCTGAAAGTATTCCTCCCCTAAAACATCTCTCAAACGATCAACAAAAAATTAGTCCAGTTGCAATGATTCGACCTTCAGACAACTCTACCTGGATGATTGGGAATCTCCATCGACATTTTGCAACATACTTTGGGGAGGAAATCCCTGAGGTTGGTCTGGCAGGAGTTGGTACATTCCAACAACTCTCCACCTAACTGCCTTAATCTAATTGAGGAAGCTTTTAAGCTTTTAAGAGCTGAGGTGGGGCAGCAGTTAGAGTGCAGTACTGCAGGCTACTTTAGCTGACTGTGATCAGCAGTTCAGCGGTTCTAATCTCACTGGCTCAGGGTTGACTCAGCCTTCCATCCTTCCAAGGTAGGTAAAATGAGGACCCAGATTGTTGGGGGCAATATAAATATACATTGCTTAATGGTGTGAACCGCTTAGAGAGTGCTTGCACTATGAGGTGGTATATAAGTCTCATAAATAAATAAATAAATAAATAAATAAATAAATAAATAAATAAATAAATCAATCAATCAATCAATCAATCAATCAATCAATCAATCAATCAATCAATCAATCAATCAATCAATCAATCAATCAGTAAATAAGCTGCCTGGATGGGCAGTGAAACTAATAGTCTCAAACTAACAAGAAAAATTAGTCTAGTTGCAATGATTCAAACTTCAGATATTCCTCCCCTCCTTTCCTGTCCTCCTTTCCAGAAAACTAGGGTGGGTCTCTAGTTTTGCAGGATAGTTGGCCAGTCTGTGGCTCTTTCTCCTGTCCCCCAAGGTAATTCCCACATACCATGTAAGGCCCTGCCTCACGGATCTTCTCAAGAAAGCAGAACTCTTGAAGCATTTAGCATTTCAAAAGGAACTTTTATTGAAAGGCAGGGATAGCAAAGGAGATCTAGGCAGGATCTGAGATTTCAAAATGCCAAGTTAAATTATTGCAAGCAAAGCCCCTCCCAATGTCCAGTCCAACATCGAGCCAATCTCAGGTGACGAAGATGTTTTGAGAACCTCAGGCAAAGAACGTGATATCTGTCATTCTCCCAGCTGCTTCGGTTTCATTTTCTTCATCGCTGAGATAGCACAGTGTCAGCCCCAGCCCTCCAATGGTACCTAGGGCTGCCATTCATGTGGGGATCGCCGTTCGGTTCCGTTGCTGAGCATTATGTCTGCAATGTCCTCTGCGCACCAAGGCATGCTCTGCTCCCAATCGACTACTAGATGACGTCAAGGGCATGCGCTGAAGCTGTTTTCTCATCGGCCACTGTAGGACGCAGTGGAGCAACATGGAACTGCTGAGAACTATCTGGAGCAGCTTGCAATGAATTGGGGAGGGAGAGTGTCAGGGTTCCAAATAGCATCGAAAGAGTCCGAGGCAAAGTTCTAATTTATTAGCAGAGCCATGTTGGCACATCTGGGAGAAACCTGAATCTGAAGTCCCGTGGGTTTCTCCACCCAGTTGAAAGTTCAAGCCCTTGCCCTCACAAAATCTAATTTAAATCTAAACCCCCAAGTCCATCACTTTGACCAATCTCCATCTGCCAACTTGGCAGAAACTCCCATCTCCTTCCGTGCAGGTGCAGGAGTACAAAGACAAAGGACGACCTTGACCATCTAGAAAGAATTTGTTGTGGCTCCATGCAAACAGCCCTCATGCAATTACCCCTCCCAAATTCCCACAGCAAAGAATACATTTTAAAATAGCACAAAGTGTGGCAGGCCAAAGACCCCAACAAAAATGGCTTCGGCCTGACAGAGAGGGAGGCTACAGGGTAATTGAGTAATTGGGCTATTGCACTGATGTGGAGCTGTATGCTACTTAAAGGTGGATGGGGAGCACGGAATGTTAGCTCCAACAAAGATTCCTTTCTGTAAAACTTTAAGGTGGTCAGTTAGTACCGATGTTGGGATAAACAAACTTGGTTACTTGGTGACAAGTAAGGATGGCTCCAACCACATTCTGTTCCTCCTCCCTAGGATGACCCCAGGCACATTCCTTCCCCCTCCCTATTTCCCTTAAGGTCCCATACAACAAAGCAAGTGAAAGCCCGCGAAAGATCCCCCTCAAGCCTCCCCCCTCCCAACAGAATGGCAGCAACCCAATAGTTTTCTATGGGACCTGACATACCATCATACAGATTCAATCCCATTGCAGTTAACAGTTTAGATTACATTTAAAATTGCTAAACTAAGAAGAGCAGTTGGGGAGTTTTATTTTATCTCTATGTTTTCATTTTAGAAAGTGTATTTATTGTAAAAAAAAATCATCCAACCATAGAAATCAAGGTTTTGACAAAAGCCTGATCAGCTCCAGGTCAATGCAGAATCAGTCTGTTCAACTTGTTCCCTACATACAACACATTTCTTTTCATCCTCTCCTATTCCTCTGGTAATGAGATCCAATCTGAACACAACTCTAACATGACTTATCATAGACACTTAACGTTTGCTTCTGGATTTTATCAGCCAGTTTGCTCAAAACACTTCTACAGCATTTTCCCAACTCCCAGTAATGTATGCATTTGCAATTTATAAACGACTTATCCTTTCCTGGATCTTCCTCATTTATTCCAGCTCTAAAAACTCTTTCCCATGTGCCCTACAAATTCTGTCACATGATCACACTTCCCGTCAAAGGCACTGCAATTGGAATGTCTGATCAAAATATCTCTCTGATGGAAACACTGGTTCCTTCTCCTTTCCAAAATAAAACATTGCTTTTTTTCTCTCTCTTTGTGAGCATGGCTGTCATAACTCTATAATTTTCAGCAAAGTTTTGTTCTGAAGCTTCAACTGAAAGTTTTTGTAGGGTTTGATTTGTGACAGAATATGACAATCTATGACAAAACTACCTCAGGCTTCAGGCTTCCTGGGAATCTGGAGAATATTCCTAATAAATATACAAATACATGCAGAGAGACAAGGATGGGGTACACGATAACCTTTTGAAACACGACATCGTAAAGTGCATCTCTGCTAGAAATCTTGAGTGAGACCCTCAGGGAACTCCAGAGGTTATAAGCAAATTGTAATTTTTGATGTGACAGAAGGAGGTAATAATTAAACACATGACTGAATTATAATTATGTTCCTTCATTAAATACAAAGATTTTGTCCTGGCTTTATCCCTTATCTCAGTGCTTATGAGTACATAAGCTACATGTAGTCGCAGAAGAAGCTTTAAAATGTTTAGTCAACAATGGGAGTTTTAGTAACTAGTAACATTCTTACTATTCTTACTATACTGTATTATGAAAAGAGAGCTTGACTTTATACATTAAATTTCTTCCAATAATGAGAGCAGAGAATATGCATTTCACATCCATGGTCACGAGTATGTCAGGGCCATACACCAAACTAGACATAAAATGGGTTGATTCAGAAGAAATATGAAATTATATTAAATATTAAATACCAATAAGATTATTCCCTTTCTGTCATATAGACAATTACTATTCTGCAAGAAAATTTTGGAGAGCTTTGAAGTAAAACTGCACCAGGTAAAACAGCACCAGGATTCTGTCTTGTGTATTTCTCCACCAGATAAAGGATATTAGTACCAAGAGACAGAATGTTTTTATACTTGGATAAATTCCTAAAATGTCAGTAGATGTTTCCTCAATTAATCAATCTGCTTTTGCAAAATTTAATTTCACTCTTTTTCCTTTGGGGGTTCCATAACCTCACCTTCTCTATTCTCCACAATCCTTCAAAGATAATTTGATAATGATGTGCGATTATGTGATAATCATATTAAGATTATAAGAAATTATGCATATGCCTATCTATTAATTCCTTCTGTTCTGAATCTAATCATTCTGCCATTACATTATCATCTCTTCTGTCCATCTTCTCATGCACAATCAGGTTCCCAGATATGCTTCTGAATTTGACCTAAGATTTTGATGTCTTAAATGATTGATGACATCTTTAAAACTACCTGGCAGATGCTCAATAGTTTCTCCTTTAAGAAGACTTTAGTCTGGTTATTCTTTCCAAAACTTATGGCATGAGAAAGCAAAATTTGAAACTTCAGTGAAATAGTTTGCAAAAAGACGACTAACATTCACCAATTTACATGTAGCATCAGGGGTGGGTTCCACTTACCTTCGCCACTGGTTCGCATCGTGCGCGTGTCCCCTCACACAATTTCACTTCTGTGCATACTCAGAAGCAGGAATTAGCCCTAAACACAGCGGAGGAGCTCATCAGCTGTGTTTTGGGTGAAGAAATAAAGGTCAGTATTCACCCGCGGGCAGGCAGGAGGGCTCTTTTTCAAGTTGCGTAAGGGGAAAAATCCACAAAAAAGTTGGCGGCACACACGGAACGGCACCGACAGTGACATCACCAGCGGGTTGCTACCGGTTCGGGTGATCCGGTCCGAACCGGGAGGAACCCACCCCTGTGTAGCATCATGAATCCACAATCCATGATGCAAATTGCTGCAAGAAATGTCATGCTATTATGAAATTTAATAAGTTAAGTGCAATTACAAGGAACAGCTTGGTTTGTTAAGCTAGATAATTGTATTTTATTCAGATATTTAGAGATTAATGAATTTTTAAAAATCATCACTTCTGTTGGCACCATATGGCTGGTAAAATTAACTGCAAAGCTTCCAATTCCAAAGACTTATGGCTATGCCTTATATTTAAATGTACTAGTCTGATCCATATTTCCTAGACTAATATGTATATCAGTACACATTTAACCTTCATTTTATTTTTTTCATTAGATTATTTTTATAACGCCTTCATTATTTTTATAAATAACTCAAGGTGGCAAACATACCTAATACTACTTCCTCCTCCTATTTTTTTCCCCACAACAATCCTGTGAGATAAGTTGGACTGAGAGTGAGTGACTGGCCCAAAGTCACCCAGATAGCTTTCATGCCTAAGGGACTAGAACTCCCAGTCTCCCAGTTTCTAGCCTAGTGCCTTAACCATTAGACCAAACTGGGTTTTTTGTTGTGAGGTGTGTGTGTGTGTGTGTGTGTGTGTGGTGGGTTGCTGCCGGTTCGGACCAGCTCTTTAGAACCGGTAGCAACCAGTAGCTCTGACCGGTAGCTCTGACTCCAAGCCGAGAGCGAACTGGTTCTCTTTATCCTTGAAAGTGGGACCGCCCACCTGCCCCTGGGTTATACTGACCTTTATCTCTGCTTCCGAAGCCCAGGTGATCAGGGGCGGCAGATTGAATTGGCACTCTGCAGCTGTTTTCCATGCTCCTTGCCTTGTTTGTAACATGGAAGATTTTTTTTTAAGTACTGAGCATGCGCAGAGGATTATTTTCGGGGAAAGGACGAGCGCAAAACGTGCACTTCCATCGCGATGCGAACCGGTGGGGAAGGTAAATAGAACCCAACCCTGGTGTGTGTCTGTGTGTAGGACAAGATGCTGAAAATTCCCATTCTTACCTTCAGTCCATGAGACAAATCTGACAATAATAGTAATATTATAGTAATAATAAAAATGGTCTTTTCTCCTTTATTTTTGAAATTAGAATAAACAGAATGTGACTAAATTGTTCCTGTGTGGCTTTCAGAGTGCATTATGACCTCTGCATAGTCATAAGCATGTTTATTAGTTCTGACAATTTGAGTGATGTTTAATTCCAATTTAGACAAACTAGGGAAAAAAGTTTTTCAACAGCTCTCATAAAATTCATGCGGAAAATGATGGGGAAAAGTTTTGCCTGTGACACTTTCAATACACACACACACACACACAATCAAAAAGCTGGCCTTTTGAAACTTCCTAGTGTGCTAATTTATCAGATTAAATCTCCAACTTTGAATAGGTTCATTTCAAATCTTGTTGCCTTTGAATCTCAAATGGTGGTAGACTTTAGGAGAAATCCTCCCATACTACCACCTCTTACAATACTAGACAACACAGTATCAACAGTAGAGGCCTTCAAATTTCTAGGTTTTATCATATCTCAACACCTAAAATGGACACCTAACATCAAAAACGTCATCAAAAAAGCACAACAAAGAATGTTCTTTCTGCGCCAACTCAAAAAGCTCAAACTGCCCAAGGAGCTGCTGATACAGTTCTACAGAGGAATTATTGAATCTGTCATCTGCACCTCTATAACTGTCTGGTTTGGTTCTGCAACCCAACAAGACACAGACTTCAGAGGATAATTAGAAATTCAGAAAAAAACAATTACTACCAACCTGCCTTCCATTGAGGACTTATATACTACACAAGTCAAAAAGAGGGCTGTGAAAATATTTACAGACCCCTCACATCCTGGACATAAACTGTTTCAACTCCTACCCTCAAAACGACGCTATAGAGCACTGCACACCAGAACAACTAGACACAAGAACAGTTTTTTCCCAAACTCCATCACTCTGCTAAACAAATAATTCCCTCAACACTGTCAAACTATTTACTAAGTCTGCACTACTATTAATCTTCTCATCGTTCCTCTCACCCATCTCCTCCCACTTATGACTGCATGACTGTAACTTTGTTGCTTGTATCCTTACGATTTATATTGATTGTTTCCTAGTATGATTTGATTGCTTATTTGTACCCTATGACTATCATTAAGTGTTGTACCTTATGATTCCTGCCGAATGTATCTTTTCTTTTATGTACACTGAGAGCATATGCACCAAAGACAAATTCCTTGTGTGTCCAATCACACTTGGCCAATAAAGAATTCTATTCTATTCTATTCTATTCTATTCTATTCTATTCTATTCTATTCTATTCTATTCTATTCTATTCTATTCTATTCTAAATACAAATGAAATATCAATCCCTCCAAACTTCATATTTGAATTAGATTCTGGCTAATCAACACACACTTGCTTTCTTCATTACATTAAAGCTATTTCACATTTGCTTAACCTGGGTTCTAAATTAACCCATCTTATATCAATACTATATGCTGAATCCAAAGCTAACCAAACATCTAGCTTCCTGCAATATATTCTCTCTCCGCAAATTACCAAGGCTCCAACACAGGTTAACATGTTTTGTAAATGCAGGTACTAGGTTTATAATATTTTTAGCTAAATAAATAGTATGAATCTAATGTCAGAAGTAATCCGATTTTCTATGATGATATTTTTAATTCAAAATTGGTGAAACAGAACTGCAGATGGAAGATGGAATGAGACCGCTGAGATTCATTTGTGAGCGTTTCCAAAGTAGCAAGTTCCCAAAGGAAGAAATGGTATGATTGACATAACTCAGAGGTTTTCTAGCAACTATAAGATGACAGTCAGATGATAAAGCTCCAGAGAACATGCAGACTAAAAAAAATAAGATCATATTTCCACACAAAAACTCACACAGAGACTACAGCTACCTCATTATATGTTGAGGTGCATCAAATTCTATAATCCTACAGCTTTGCAACTCAATTAAAGTGGCCAAAATTCTGAGTCTGATCTCCTGGGAAAGTAGCAAGATAAAGACTGGTTAAAAAAAAATAGAAAACAGGGAAGCCAAGCATATGAAGGAAGAGTTTGATTTTCTTTCTTTAAAAAATAGTGCAGAATAAACATTCTTAAATTCCTCTGTTCCCACCACCACCACCACCACCACCACCATCAATTAGATGCCACCTGTGGCAGCCAAAGAAGTGTGAGGAAAGGATTGTTTGGAGTCCTTTTAGCATTTTTTACAAAAACAGTCTTATTTTTAAAAATGTGCAACTGTGCATGCTTCAAAAATGCTTTGAGAACAAATGTTTTAGCACTTTCAGGGATACAGCATTTTTCTCATATTCATAAAAGCACCCTTGTCTTTCTTCAGTTATATTTCCTACTTGGCCCCAAGCACAAATTGAAAGTATCAATGTTTGGATGCAGAATACCCCAGAGATTCTCACACTAGTTTTTCCCCTAAAAGTTAATAGGGAAGATCTTCTCTATGTCCCCACATGCCTTGAGTCACCTTCTCAGTAGCTCCCTGTTTTTAATAGGTAAATGGATACCCCCTCCAGTGAGATTCTTCCCACTCTCAAGTCCTTTCTGAAAGGAAGGAATAGAAGAGGGCTAACAGCAAGGTTGTTGGACTCAATGACAATAGAAATGGGTACAGAAGACTAAAGGACATGTTGAGATCAGACCAGTGGTGAAATCCAATTTTATTACTACCAGTTCTGTGGGCGTGGCTTGGTGGGTGTGGTGTGGCTTGGTGGGCATGGCAGGGGAAGGATACTGCAAAATCTTCATTCCAACCCCACTCCAGGGGGAAGATACTGCAAAATCTCCATTCCCTCCCCACTCCTGGGGGAAGGATACTGCAAAATCTCCATTCCAACCCCATTCCAGGGGGAAGGATATTGCAAAATCTCCATTCCCACCCCACTCGGGGGCCAGCCAGAGGTGGTGTTTGCCGGTTCTCCAAACTACTCAAAATTTCCGCTACCGGTTCTCCAGAACCTGTCAGAACCTGCTGGATTTCACCCCTGGATCAGACCCTTCTGGAGAAAATCGGTCAATATGGGCACTAAGAACTGACACTGACTTGATGGCACATAATCAGTACATCCAGACATTTTTCCATCTGTCCTTTATTCCATTGGAATTAAGCCACAGGCAAGATCATTAAATGATTTATATTTAAAAAAACTTCTATAATTGGTTTTTTAGTTTCCTTTTTAAAGTGAATTAAAGTTATATTGCTTTGCAGAATCTATAGCCATTATGAGTTATGAATGAAGGCAAATATATGTGTCCCAGGATAATGTTGCAAGATCCAATCTTGGTCAGTCACTGGGACTAGAGGTTTGGTCTACCGAGCTTTTGGACTTGTGCAGGAATGAATCACATTCTAGTGAGAAAGAAGTTCCCTGAGGATGGGCTGAGTGCAGAGAAGAACAACAAAGATGTTTAGGGAACTGGAGGCTAAAACATATAAAGAACGGTTGCTGGAACTGGCTATGCCTAGTTTAATGAAAAGAAGAACTGGGGTGACATGATAGCAATATCTCAGGGGTTGCCACAAAGAAGAGGGAGTCAAGCTATTCTCCAAAGCACCTGAAGGCAGGACAAGAAGCAATGGATGAAAACTAATCAAGGAGAGAATCAACCTAGAAATTTTCTAACAGAACAATTAATCAGTGGAACAACTTGCCTCCAGAAGTTGTGAATGCTCCAACTCTGGAAGTTTTTAAGAAGAATTGGACAACTATTTTTTTCTGAAATGGTATAGGGTTTTCTGCCTGAGTAGGGGGTTGGACTAGAAGACCTCCAAGGTCCCTTCCAACTCTGTTATTCTGTTATTCTGGATCTTGCAACTTTGAGTTATATTAAAAGAGGAGGATACAAAATTGTTCTACTGGTGAAGTAAATAAATAAATGCAACACTCTAAATGTTTCTCCTCCACTGCCCTTAGAGACTGAAACGGGGGCTCTTTGGCATTAAATAAAATAAACCACAGCAAATCTTCAAAACTCTTTTATTTGAAATGCGCTTTCTTAGTTATTTAACCGGGATGCCTATTATCAAGCAATGAAAGTCCTTTTATGTATTGTTTCTACTCCAAAGGTTTAGAAGTACTTTTAATAGAACATTTAGCTATTGTTCTATGCTTTTGGCATTCCAGAATATTTCTTCCAAACCTGGAGATTTGACATGCAGACTTTTTCAATTTGCAGATTGAATGTAGCTGTTAGGTAATAGCTCAGCATTGTCATGTACACTTCCACTCTGAGAACTATATTTACATGTGGGCACTTACCTACACAAGAAGTCCTAGTTGAAAAGCAAAATACCAGAGGTATTTATCATACCTGTACATTGTACTGAAATATTGGCCAAGAAGTGGAAGAATTATGACTTCTGTCAATTACTTCATTCTTTTTCTATACAGACAATATTTTTCCTTCCATTTTTTCCTTCCTCCATTTAGATTTTTCCCAAAGAAGTATTCAACATGGTTCTGCTGCCTCTTGTAGAACTTTCTTAAGTCAGCATTCTTTTTTTTTTCTTTGCACAGAAGTTCAAAATATGCCAAAATGTGTCCGCATTGTTTGTGGATAAATCATAAAATATTAGCGTTTTAATACGAATATATTGGATTTGCAAAGCAATACAGAGTCCAATGTGTGTTTATACATTTTTCAGAGCCTCCAGAGCAGGCCAGCCATCAATTACCACCCTGCTGATGAAAGCCCAAACACGCTGGGCAGGCCATGTTGCAAGGATGTCAGACCATCGCATCCCTAAACAGCTCCTCTATGGTGAACTGTCTAAAGGAAAGTGATCGCACGGGGACAAAGGAAGCAATACAAAGACTCGTTGAAAGCCTCCTTCAAGTCCCTCGATATCGACACCACCTCCTGGGAAACCCTGGCACAAGATCGTTCAACATGGCGCATGCTGATCCACCAAGGCTGCCAAATATCTGAGGACAGAAGAACAGCCTTAGCAGAAGAGAAGCGAGCACTCCGCAAAGCCAGAGCTGTAAATGCTGTGACAATGGTGCCCACACATGTCTGCCCAACATGTGGCAGAACATTTCGTGCCCGTATAGGCCTTACCAGCCACCTGCGTACACATCGTAAACAGCCCACAACCTGATAGATGTCAAGGTCCTCTTCGAACACGATGGACGAACAACAACAAACATACATGTTTCAACACAGTTTAGTCATAAAACAAACAGAAAATATGTGCACTATGTATGCAGAAAGTGTGTAGTTTAGTAAACAGTATAGACATTTGAGAAAATCATTGGCAAATATGAGTAAGTCAACTGTGTCCTAAAGGGAAATGTCTTATGGTATGTATTAGGAGAAATCAACAATTTCTATGTATTTTAATGCAGAAATTTTGGGGGGCAGGAAGAACAGATAAAAGTATCGAAGTGAATCAAAAGGGAACCAAAGTTAGAAAAAATGAGCAACAGTGAAACAATTATTGTAAATATATATCATGGAACATAATGCTTAAATAGCTGCACCAACATTCCCAAACTAAAAGTAATCTTATTCAATGTTTCTTGTTATCTTTTTTTTTAAAGAAATAAACGAATTTCTGTAATAAATGTTTCCTGATATATTCCTGAATTTTCTCAGTTTCTAGCACATTCTAACTGAAGGCTCAAGTGCAAAAGTATATGTTATTCCCTTTAGATATTTAATGTATTAAATGTATTTATGCTTGTGGCAAGATTAGAAAGATGCCAATTTGGGGTATGAATGTATGCATACATCTTTATGCAGATGATCTCATGTTGGCTGAAAATCCAAATGATCTGCAATGAATGTTAGATAGATTTTACGATGCAATAAAGATTAGCCATCCCGTTTTCAGGAAGTAAACATTGCTCAGATTGATAGTGAAAATAGAGTGAACTACTTCAGGATCCAATCTGGGTTGGTAACTGGGACCAGAGGTTTAGTCTTCCAAGCTTTCGGACTCTGATGGAGCCCATCCTTAGGGAACTTCTCTCTAGCAGAGTGTGTGTTTTGGGCTATGCCATCTGTAATATTAATGTGGTTCTTGGTTGTGTGGCTTTTTAGTTGTTGATTGGGTTGTTGATGGCCGGCTATTAACATTATCCTAGGAGACATATATTTGCCTTAATTTGTAAACAAATTATGCAGAAAGGGTAAAAAAAAAATTACCCATATTTTTCGGAGTATAAGACGCACCGGAGTATAAGACGCACCTTAGTTTTGGGGGAGGAAAATAGGGGAAAACAATCTACCTACCAGGTATTCATCTGGCTAGCGTCCTTAGTCTGGTCAGCTTCAGCACATTATTTTATCCCCTGGTTAGGACTTTAAAAAACCTTCTTCTGAGAGAGTAACAATGAAAGAGCCTGCAAGCCAGTAAGAGCTGGGAAGGTCGTTACACCTGGTTAGGGCTAGAAAAAAACTTATTTAGAGCAAGTAGAGCAATGAAAAAAACCCTGCAAAGACTTAGGGCTGGAAAAACATACTTCTGAGAGAGTAACAATGAAAGAGCCTGCAAGCCGGTAAGAGCTGGGAAGATAGTTAGCACCTGGTTAGGGCTAGAAAAAAACTTATTTGGAGCAGCTTCTGCACATTATTTTATCTCCTGGTTAGGACTTTAAAAAATCTTCTTCTGAGAGAGTAACAATGAAAGAGCCTACAAGCCGGTAAGAGCTGGGAAGATCGTTAGCACCTAGTTAGGGCTGGAAAAAAAGCTTTGAAAAAGCTACATTCAGAGTGTAAGACGCACCCAAATTTTCAGCCACTTTTAGGGAGGAAAAGGTGCGTCTTATACTCCAAAAAATACGGTAAGTTTAAGAATCTTCATGGAATACCTGCTAAAGATGGAGAAATGGATGCAGAAATTTGAAGGTTTGCAAATGTGGGTTGAATCTACTAATGGAGAGTAAGTGGTCTGTTGTGAGAATGAATGTGGCTTTGTATAAGAACATGCTTTTGCTTTGGAATTATATGGAATTGAGAGTCAATTATGTCAGGTTAAAAAAATTGGGTCAGGAATGAAAGGTTACTGAACGAAGACAAACTGTAAATAAAAAGTGATTCATAATAGAAGTGCATGGAGGTGTTTGATCATAGAACAATTGAAGCTCATAAATGTACGAAGGAAAAATGAAAGGGCCAAAAGAGGAAAGAGAAGACCGAGAAAGTCATAACTGTCTAGAGTTTATGAAATCTTCAAAAAGAGAAGTGAGAAATGTAAAAGACAAAAGTCAGTGTATGAAGTAGATCAATATCTGGGAAACAAGAATGGTTTGCAAGCATAAGAAAAGCTATATAGAGATACATTGTTGGTATAAACTAAATTTAGCTACCTCTCTCTTTCTTTTTTAATTTTATGACTTTAATTTGGCTCACCGTTTCTTATTTTCTTCCCGCAGTTTTCATAGCGTTTGCTTAATCCAAAAGGGAACAGCATGATGAATATTCCTGCACACATACATGTATGAATCAGGATTAAGAATGGTAGATGTCTCTTGTAATCTCTCTGTGCATATATGTGATTCAGGGGGGGAAAAATCCAGTGCTGCCACAAGATAAATTACTCCCTGCCCTGAAGAATAAAATGCCACACACAGTCTCACTCCATTCAACAAAACTCCACAGAGAATGGAAGGAAGGGGTTTTATTTCCATCCTGTTAACGGAACAGCATTCCTAAGGATTATGCTGAGAATTTCGTTGATTTCATTGCTAAACAAGAATTTAAGTGGTGTGTACATTTCTTCATCAAGAAATGAGGAGTGTATTGTTAACAAAAAAAAAATGAACGTGCAAGAAAGAGAAACGAACTCATTCAGTCCTTCCATGTTTTGGAATTCTATTTTGTTATTACAGCTTATTTTTAATTAGAACTATAGGGGTGTATGGGATGCTCAGGGAGGGGTAGCACTTCTGGTGTAGGAGCATGTCGTGTCCTTTTATGGCAGCTCATTTTAGGGCACCTTTTAGGGCAGCTCGTTCACCTGTCATTCAGCACTCACCTGTGGCTCCTAGCAGCTGTAGCATGCGCAGCGGGCACACCCCGGGCAACAGCTTCGACAGGCTGGCCAAACCAGGTTGAGAGTAGCCGTTGGGTCATTGACCTTCAGTGAGATAGGGACTTGTCTATCCCGAGCATGTGAAGACAGATTCCAGCGGACTGAGCAGATGAAATCTACTAGAATAGGACAACGGTCATGAAGGCGGTCTCTGCAAGCGATGTGGTATGCTAAGAGCACGGCAAGACACAAAAAATGCCCTGGTCAACCACTGCACCCAGCCCATCTCCAACTGTCTTGACTCTTGTCCTGCTATTTGGAGCAAGATGGAATCTGGGAAGAGAGAGTGAAGCTGACTATGTGCACCTCTCTCTCACTTTAATCCAATTCATGCACAAGTCTTGACACACACACCCAGATAGATGTCAAGGTCCTCTTCAAATACGATGGATGAACTTCAATTAGAACTGTTCATAATACCCAATGTTCTTCATATGTATGATACAGAGAATTTCACCTTTTAAAAAAAACAAAGGGAGGGGTGAGACCAAATTTGAAGGGTTTGTCATTCCTTGCAGACCAGAGTTCCCCAACCTTTCAAGCTTTGCCGAATGGCAGGGAGGGGACAGGGGATGTGGTGGGCAAGCATACCTGCACAGCTCCATTCGCATGAATAGCAGGAACATGCATTCGCCGATTGTGCAAGTGGAGTGTGCATGCATTTACGCTGTTTGCACAAGTGGAGATGCACACACACTCGCCCATTTCCACAGCCTCTTTTCAAATGGTTCAAGGCCTGGTAGTGGGCCGTGGGCCAGGGATTGGGAATCCCTGTTGTAGACAGTCTAAACATTTTAGTTGTATTTATTTATTCAAATTTGTTATAGCCACTCCAATGCATGCCGTGTTGCGAAAAATGCCCTAAAAGACAACTTGGTGCAGAGAGGTTTTTGACAACAAGATTACTGCAACACCTTCTCAAACATACTGCATTTTGTTGCAACCCCATAATTACACAAACCCTGGGAACTGCCACTTGCAATAGGCTTTTTATGGTAAGACTGGTATGAAATTTGCCATCTGAAAATAAGTGGAAAAAAGTTGCCCCAAAGCCAACAGAACAGAAAAGCACCTTGGGCAGCAACTGATTTATTGTAGCCTAAATTTCAAACTATTAAATAGCACATCTCTTCGGTCTTCATGTTGCCACTCAGTTCTTGCTATAAGGGGTGAAGGATTGCACTGTTATTTGGAAAGCAATACATTCTTAGCAAAAATCGCACCCCATCCTTATCTCTGTGGACAATGATAATGAAGATAAAGAATTATTAAGTTTATATGCTGCCCAACTCCCAATAACACTGGGCAGTTTAGACATTATTTAGAAACTAAAAAGAAAAAGCTACAAGAGACCAAAGAAAGGTCAGGTTGGCAGGATGACAAAGCAAGTTGCAACAAGGGAAAACAACTCCCAGAGTCTTCAGCCAAGTTCGCCAAAAAACCTGAGCAAAGAAGCAAAATATCAATAGGGTGGGAGCCATTCAGATCTCAGGGGGAGGGGAGCTCATTCCTGGGGCCAGACATTGTGATAGAAAGCCACACTTCCTGGGTCCTGATAGATGGCATTTTTAATGAAAGGAACCTGGAGTGTGCTAGCTCTTCCAAATTGAACTGACCAGGCAGATTCTATGGGAATGATGCAGGGAAAGGATACTAGCAATAGCAATAGCACTTAGACTTATATACCGCTTCATAGTGCTTTACAACCCTCTCTAAGCGGTTTACAGAGTTCAGTATATTGCCCCCAACAATCTGGGTTCTCATTTTACCGACCTCAGTAGGATGGAAGGCTGAGTCAACCTTGAGCCTGGTGAGATTTGAACAGCTGAACTGATGAACTAGCAGTCAGCTGGAGTAGCCTGCAGTAGCTGCATTTAACCACTGCTTATTTAACCATCTCTTATACTATAGAGATAATGACATTAGCATTAAGAAGAATTCTTAGAAGTCTTCTTACTCTTCACCATCAGGAACAATGTGATGGAAACAGTCTCCTTTTAAACAATGGTGGCAATTGCACAGGTCATTCTTGGCCTCATTGTTCCTTTCTGCTTTTCAAGTATGACTTACTTACACTCAGGGCAGCTGGACAATTTTCAAAGTAAACACTTACGATAAAAACAATTTCATGGATGATTGATGTATGCATTTGTTCTGGAACTGAAGCAAATAGTATACTTCTTATTATGATTAGTGACCTTGTTGCTTTGGGAGCTGGTTGCCAGTTGGCTTCCAATGCAATTCAAGATGCTGGTTGTCATCTTTAAAGATAACCTCCATGGTTATCTAAAGGACGTTTCTCCTGTATTCACCTGCCCATCCAACCAGATTGAACATGGTCCACTTCCTCCTTATGAGTTTGTCACATTAGTTTGTCACATGAGAAGGCTAGAAATGGGTTTTTCCAATAGCTGCCTCCACAGTCTGAAACTCCCTTTGGTCAGGGAAAGAGAAGGAGAGGGGGCGAGGGAGGGAGTAATGTAAAAAACGACAGTTGGTATAAAAAAAATTCTACCATATATGGGCACAGTTATATGAAATAGGCTCCTGCATCTGTCTATGTAGGTGTAATTGACACAGACAGGAGGACTTCAGCTAAAATATAACAGCTATCTAAGAACCAAAGAACAAAACAGAACAAAGTTTATTCCAATCAGTGATCAGTCAGAATCAATGATAGACGTGGAATAGAGTTAAAAGATTAGAACAGGGGTCCTCAAACTACATCCCACGGGCTGCATATGGTCCGCCGAAGCCATTAATCCAGCCTGCACAGGACTACGAGGCTGTCCCACCCACATTGCCCCACCCACATCACCCCGCCCAATCTCCCCACCCACCCGCCAGCCCCCACCCTTCAGCCGAGCACAGGACTTACCTTCATGAGCCCTGCAGGCTGGAACTGGAAGGTAAGGCCAACATTTTTGGCCTGCAGAGTTATTCTGGAGGCAGGGGAGGTGAAAAACGGGGCACACAGTAATGCCCCGAGAGGCTAAAAAATGGCCCGTTTTGGCCCATTTTTGGCCTGCAGAGTGGTTCTGAAAATTTTTTTCTAATAATTAAATTAGTTGATCTAACTTTTTTTCTGATAATTTAAAAAAACATGTCTTAAGGTAGTTTGAGCAGATACAATAATTTCTGATCACCTCCACAAAAGCTTAGAATTATCTATAACTTTAAAAAATCATGCTCCAAAAACACTAGTTCACATTTTAGAAATGACTAAGTATCACCAGTGGATCATCTCACTAGGTATGTCTGCTATTAAGACGTATGAGCCTTTATAGAAATGATAGTTTTTTTAAAAAAAGTCTCCACAGGGGGTTGCAATAAATTAAAATAAGCCCAAACCTTGGGTATGCGCAATATATGCACAGTTTATTATTATCATTAATATACTCAGTTATGTATTAATAATTATTCTTCACCAAATTATACTGAAAGTTGCACTGAATTGAGGTGCTTATTTCTTCACACCAAGATGTTGAAAAATTCCTATAAAGATTCTGTATATCAATATTTATGAAAAGCATGAGCACATTTATAGGTCACTGCAACCTTTCCAGTTGTTATTATTATATTGTTTTCCTCCAGGCTAATTTCCTTAGCAGACAGAACCAAATGGCTACTGCATTTATATTTATGGTGATTTTTTTTGTAGTGCCCAGATGGAGAAGCATTTCTTATTGAAATGCCTGCAAGCCCCTTTAAGCAGCCTTGCTAATAATATCTGAATTTTCGTTTTTATTATGATGCTTTTTAAAGGGACATTTTTGCTGCTGAAAATTTTTTTGAAGGCACCAAGTACTCTTGCTTGAAACTGAATACGAAGAAGTCGCTTTTTTGCACAGCTTGTAAAAAAGATGACAAAGATAGTTTTGCGATATTTCAAAACTGAGCTTTCGGGTGTATAAATGGAACTGGTCCCTGTTTAGAGTTCTCTTTACTGCTTCCATCATTCACGCCCAAAAACAACAGTTCCTGCAATAAGATCAATACACATTGATGCTAAATTCCTGAAATATCATGTCCCTTCCAAAACCATTTCATGGTTATGAAAAATTAAATGAGGAAATTGGCCCTGATAATATATAGCGATACTCATCTATTTGACATGCCTGAAGTGATCAAACAGTTCATGGAAAAAGGGTTATTGATGGATTATAACAAAAGCTACAGGACATCTCTGTATTCTAGTTTATATCACAAACTGGAAGTTATTACTGCTTTCAACTGCATGGGCTTCCCATGGGAGCCGAGGTGGCGCAGTGGTTAAATACAGCTACTGCAGGCTACTCCAGCTGACTACTAGTTCAGCAGTTCAGCTGTTCAAATCTCACCGGCTCAAGGTTGACTCAGCCTTCCATCCTTCTGAGGTCGGTAAAATGAGGACCCAGATTGTTGGGGGCAATATGCTGAACTCTGTAAACAGCTTAGAGAGGGCTGTAAAGCACTATGAAGCGGTATATAAGTCTAAGTGCTATTGCTATTGCTATAACTGTGCCAAGAATTCTGACCACTAGGGTCTGATCCAGTGTGGCCCTTGCTATGCTCTGTATTTTCATGTTAATTATTTAAATTTTTCAAAGCACCAGAAGGCAAGGCAAGAAGCAATGGATGGAAACTAATCAAGGAGAGAAGCAACCTAGAACTAAGGAGAAATTTCCTAATGGTGAGAACACTTAATCAGTGGAACGGCTTGCCTTCAGAAGTTGTGGGTGTTCCGTCGCTGGAGGCTTTTAAGAAGAGACTGAACAGTCATTTGTCTGAAATGGTATAGGGTCTCTTGCTTGAGCAGGCGGTTCGACTAGAAGAACTCCAAGGTCCCTTCCAACTCTGTTACTCTGTGTTAAATGTAACAAGAAAACAATAGTCCGGAGGTACTCCGTATGGCCTAAGGGGGACGGCGAGGCTCCTCTGGAGTACAAGGGTCTTCCTGGTCTCGCCTTCCTCCACTGGAGAGAATGGATTTCCCCCCCCCCAGCTCTGCCTGGGCCACCACAGGTGCCCCCGACATGATTGATGTCGAGCTGGCCGTGACCACCCCAGCCACGGCCACCCGACCACACCCACCTGCCCTCCCCGAGGTCAAATACAACCCTGATGTGGCCCTCAATGAAATCAAGTTTGACACCCCTGGTGTAGAGTAACAATTCTCTTATTGCTGGATGAGTTGCCTGACTGCAGCACTAGCATGCAGAAAGTGAGGGAGATTCTATCACCAATAATAAGTTCCTGACTGCAGGAATTCTAGCAATACGTTGTGTGTGATCAAAAGGAAGCTTACACGGAATACTATACATTTGACATTGCATCCATTCCAGATCTCCATGATGTGAGGTTTGATAATGTGTGTGCATATGCCTATATTTGTAACCTGGATTTTAGTATAATGGTGCTAAATACATTCAGCATTACACCACCATAGACCAACTTATCACAATTATATTGAGATATTGTGTGAATAAAATGTATTATAATTGAAGAGCTCTTTCAACTGTAAGTGAATCCAAGGCCGTCATCTTGAATTATCCCAAACTCAAGGAGGTCCAAATGCATCTGAAAGAAAGAGAAAAAAGAGAAAGAAAGAGAAAAAAGAGAAAGAAAAGAAAAAAGATTACCTCCAATTACTGAAGATTAAGAAATTATGATTACTTTAATCCATAAAATGGATTGGTTATTATCATATAATGAATAAACTAGTTTAAGCAAAAAAGAAAAAGAAAAATGCAGTTGTGTTCCAAAACCTTTTGTGTTATATCTCATACGTTTTATATCTCATACTGAGATATAAAATACGTTATATCTCATACGTTATATCTCATACTGAGAGGAAACCATACGTTTTACATTTTTTTATATTAGTTGTGTGAATCTAACCTATTGATTTTCGGATACATTTCATAACTTAGATAAAACACATTTTATCAATCCTCCTATGGATGAAATGAAAGCTGTCAACTTTCCAATAACTTACATGAACTGAATAACTTTATTTTTAATCAAAAAAAGGAAGTTTATTGCAACCTTGTTTTGAGCAAGTTAAATAACAACATTCATTTTGCCTGCCAAAGTGAAATGGAAGTTTGATTTGGGTATTGGGAGCTGTGGCAGTTCCATGTGGGACCCCATCAAGAAGAAAATATTTGTTTTGAGAAGATTAGTTTTCAAACAAGATTTAACCCTTCACTGGAACTTTATGTAAATAGTAATATACCTTGTACGAAAATAATCAGAGATTGGAAGTACATACCAGGAGCTGTAAAACAATTGTGGAAGAGATAATATCGATATCTCCAGTTTAATCTAGTGGTTAAAGCACCAGGTTAGGAGCCAGGAGATCCTGTGTTCTACTTAGATATGAGAGACCATCTAGATGGCTTTAGGTCAGTCACAGTCTCTCAGCCCAACTCACCAACTCACCAGGGTTATTGTGGGGAAAATGGGAGGAGAAAGGAGTATTTGGTATGTTTGTCTCAAGTTATTTATAAAAAATAATAATAAAGGCAGGATATTAAATATACAGTATATATACATACATACATATCTCAATCCAGTTTTTTCTTCTGCTTCCTGATATGGATATATTTTATGTATTAAAGTCCTATATTTCTTCTGTTAAGTCCTCAAATGCTAAACAGGATAGCTTGCAAGATTTCTACTTCAAAGTACAGATGTAAGATTTCCTGCTCATACTATAATCGGGAACTGCTTAATTAAAAGGCTGAATTCTCTTAACAAGCAAGTTATCCTCAACAAATGAAGTGGATGGCTGTACATTTTTTCTCTTCTGATGTCTAGAAGAGTCGGGCTTACTATGCTCATTATTTCATAATAGCATAAATCAGTTTTTCCTGAACTGAAATGTAAATTCATGATCGAAATATAACACGGAAGGAAATTATGTTAATAACTTGAAGTGGGCAATGGCACCATCAGTGATTAGAGAATCAAGTTTCACATTGGTGGCACTTGATCTTAAGTGAAGGAACATGTCTCTAAAAAACGCCTTCCTTCATAAAGTAGCTCAGTGAAAACATTCCAGCAACAGCAAGTAGGAAAACTTAGGCATCCTCAGCTGATCTTAGAAAAACTAAGCAGGCTTGAAACTGGTTAGTCATCAAAGGTAAGAACACAATCAGATTCTAGGCCTGCTGTCCAGACAGGGAGGTTTAAAAACATCCCCCCCAAAAGTCAATATGAATCAGATTAACAGATTAACAGAGTTGGGAGGCACCTTGCAGGTCATCTAGTCCAACCCCCTGCCCAAGCAGGAGACCCTACATCTGCCTCTACCTAGGATCGAACTCACAACCTCCTGATTGTGAGGCAAGAGCTCCACCTCTAGGCAAATTGCACAGACGTAACCAGGCACTCCTCAGGAATCGAACATGATTCAAAGGAAACTTCATCTTTGATTTTAAATTGGAATCTGCTACCAGCTAATGCAGGGGTGTTAAACTCATGGCCCATGGGCCGGATCCATCATGCACTGCCCCCACCCCACATCTTAGCATTTTAGCAAAGGGGGGGAAGTCACAATACGTCATGTGACGACAACGTTTGACAACCCCGAGCTTTAGCAGCTTTGTATCAATGCAGGTGATTTGAAAGTAGTTGGCATTTTTAGCAGATGTTCTAGCAACTGTAAGGAGCACCCAAGATTATAACTTGTCAGAGTAATGATGATTTAATAGCTGACCAGCTGATGTAAGGCTGCTGTAAATGCTGATGCAATGAGAATGAGTCAGCAGGGTTATTGTCGCTTTAAGACTGAGGATGAGTCAGCAGGGTTACTGCCACTTTAAGAAGCTGTCTATTTAAGCGACGCCATTGAGAAGTCGTATCGCTCTCTCCTCATGTATCTCTCTCCTCATGTATCGCTCTCCTCGTAGTGTTCTATCTGCATTGTAGTTCTCTGTGTAGAGTTGAAGATTGCTTGCTTGCCTGGAATGTGCCTACCACGTATATGTATATGTGTGTGTGTGTGTGTGTGTGTGTGTGTGTGTATACACACACACAGATGTCTTCAGGGGTGGGTTCCACTTACCTTTGCTACCAGTTCTTATCGTGCGCGCACACGTCCCCTCGTGCAATTCTGCTTCCGCGCATGCTCAATAGCTATAATCAGCCCAAAGCACAGCTGAGGAACTGATCAGCTGTGCTTCGGGCAAAGGAATAAAGGTAAGTATAAACCCGGGGGTAGCTTTTTCAAGCTACACAGAGGAAAAAAAACTTCAAAACAGTAAAAAATTCCGAAAAAATTCCGAAAAAAAGATGGTGGTGCCCATGGACCGGCACTGACCGAACCGGATCTGTGATGCCATCGTGACGTCATCAGCAGGTCGCTACCGGTTCGGGCGATCTGGTCCGAACCGGCCGGAACCCACCCCTGGAAGTCTTGTATATAAACCACTGTTCGTAAGACAAACCTCTGTGTATTGTATTTTGCTCCTGGGTTGTCTCAAAATAGTAGTCACACTGTGTACACTCTGACATAACTGCTCTAATATTAACCTCTCAGTTATTTATTTGATCCTGCCTTTTGAACGGGAGCTCAAAGCTCCATGGATTTCGTTCCTCCTTCTTAGTTTTCTCCACAATAACTCTGTGAATAGTTGTGCATCCCCCCCACCCCCCCACCCCATACAGGAAACAACAAGCATTACAAAGAAATCCTTACCCTTATTTAGTCATTGCTTCAAACCAGTGGTTATTGGGAATTTGGGGATTTCTGGGGAGAACAGGACTCTGACCAGGGAACAAAACAGATCCCGAGAGAGTCATCTGAGTGTCATGGCAGTGTTTATAATATATGATTGCTGGGCTGTGGGGAAAGGGATAAGAATTCTCCAGATGCAGGAATTCTTTGATTTTAAATTACAGTGGGTTTTTATATTATTATTACAGTGCTTGTCTAGTAAAAAAAATACATACAGGTAGTCCTCGACTTACAACAGTTTGTTTAGTGACCGTTCAGATTTACAACGGCACTGAAAAAAGTGACTTATGACTGTTTTTCACACTTACGACCGTTGCAGTGTCTCCATGGTCATGTGATCAAAATTCAAATGCTTGGCAACTGGTTCATATTTATGAGGGCTGCAGTGTCCCGGGGTCATGTGATCCCCTTTTTGCGAACTTCTGGCAAGCAAAGTCAATGGGGAACCCGGATTCAACTAACAACCATGTTACTAACTTAACAAATACAATGATTCACTTAACAATTGTGGCAAGAAAAGTCATAAAATGGGGCAAACTCACTTAACGTCACGATGCGAAACGTCACAACGCGAACCGGTGGCGAAGGTAAGTGAAACCCACCCCTGGTTTTACTACAAAAAAAGAAAAAAGAAAAACCTTTTCTTATTCCACATTTGGCAGCAAGGCAAAAATGATGGAAAATCTGTAACACAAGACTTGCAGAAAGCATCCAAAGGTTTCTTATGAAAGACCTGCCATTTTGTCCACCTCTTCCTTTTGCAAGACTTCATCCCATCCGAACTGGAGTCATTATAATAGCAGCAGAAGTTAAGGGACTGATGTTATTCCAACAGAAACTTGGTACCCAACCAAATTAGGATGTTAGCAGTGTTAAAACAGAGCAGAGAGTCATGCCACAGCTTAGAAATTCAATACTGTGATTCATGTCTATAGTGCAGAAAACAGAAAACTGACGTTATTTAAAATCATAATCTCACAATAAAAAATGCCATAAGTCAGAAGTGAATTATTAAAAAAAACTTTAAGAATTTATTACTCACAGAGCACCTTATATGGGTTATATTTTCATGTTAATGCTGTTGATACAATTTTGATTTGATTTGCTTTTATTTAATGCTTGTAAGCCATCCTGGGTGATTTAAAAGCACTGGCAGGAAAGCTTATACATGTGGTTGTTTACAAAGACTACAGTCCTCAAAGACGGAATATATCTGATTTAGGCTGAATCCCAATAAGAAGTAAAAGTAGTATATTTTAGACCAGAAGAGGGGAACAATGGCTCCTTTATGACTTGTGGACTTCAACTCCCAGAATTCCTGAGCCAGTTGGGAGTTGAAGTCCACAAGTCATAAAAGGGCCATCATTCCCACCCCCACCCCCGTTTTAGACCAAATCTGTGGCTGCATGAGGCAAAGGAAAAACAATGGAATGACTCAGTTCAAATTGGAAAGCTTTGTAAATAACTCAGTGCTTTGAATTGCTGCATGATGTCATATCTTGTGTTTGCAAATATGAGCGATATGATTTCCATACCTCTGTAAAATTCCGCATTTGGGAAGGGTGTGTCAGAAATTGGTTTATTTAATGAGACTTTCACCACACTGTAGATTTATGAGCCCCCCCCAGTGCACATGTGAAAAACCCTAACCAATTTTAAGAATAAAATCCAATTGGATATGGTGCAGGATTTTTGTATGGAGGATTCCACTGTCATTCAATCCTAAAATATAGATAATGGATTTCCAGAGAAGAATGGCAGACTGAAGATGGCTCCATGAAAAGCAGTTAAGAACAGGGAGCAGATCAGTAGATTGGTGTGGATTTGCCCTCCTAGGAAAACCAGATAAGAAACATGACTAGATGAGCTAATTCTACTTTATTGTAAAGCCATGTAACAGAATCATGAAAGTCTGAAGGAACAAATCTCCCATTGCCACTTTTAACTGTCTGATCAATTAAAGTGGGTCCTTTCTAACTTACTTCCTCTGACCATTAAGCCCCTGGGTGCTCTCTGCTCTCTTGCCTGTTTCCTAAGTAACATCTCTCACCCTCATCCCTCAAGGTCATTTTCATGTACCATTACCATTGGCTTCTTTGACTCTCTCTGGACAAAGAGCGGAACGAGATTGCCAAGCTGTGCTACATATGGTAGAGAGTATGAGAAACGGAACCGAGAGAATTTGCCATTTCTCACGTCACAAACAGAGCCTTTCATGGAACATTAAGTTCACATTTGCCTTGCCAATCGTTTTCAGAAATTGTCTATTGTTTTAAAGAATACCATATAAGGCATGCATAATAAGAGGAGAAGGTCAAAGAGTATGAGGCAGACCCAGAAGAAGAGGGAAAGACAACATCAAAGACACGTTACAGCAGATTTATACAACAATGCTTGAGGTTGCAAGAAGTGCAAGAACCAAAACTTTATATCTCCCTCAAGTCCTGAAGTGAGGAGAAGGGAGGAAGAGAAGGAGAAGGAGTGGAAGAATAGGAGAAAGAAGAGGAAGAGGAGGAGGAAGAAGAGGAGGAGGAAGAGGAAGAAAAAGAGGAAAAAGAAGGGGAAGGGGAAGGGGAAGGGGAAGGGGAAAGGGAAGGAAGAGGAGGAGGAGGAGGAGGAGTGGAAGAAGAAGAAAAAGAAGAGGAAGAGAAGGAGGAGGAAGAGGAGGAGGAGAAGGAGTGGAAAAAGAGGAAAAAGAAGAGGAAGAGGAGGAAGAGGAAGAAGAAGAGGAAAAAGAAGAGGAAGGGGAAGGAGAAGGAGAAGGAGGAGAAGGAGGAGGGGGAGGAGGAGAAGGAGGAGGGGAGGGGAGGATATGTGAGTGCCCTCAATCCTTAATATAAGAAAACAAAGATGTCTCTTAATAACCTTCAATCTTTCTTAACCTTTAAGAATTTAAAATAAACAGAAAAGGCAAGATTTTGGCTATAGAAAGTTTTAAATTGTTTAAAGGTTCGGAAATATTGGAATATTGGATTGTGAATTTTAAGAAATTAATTTCAAATTATTTTAAAATTAATTTGAAAGATGAAATGCATTTTTGTGAGAAAGAAAAATTGTTTTTGAAATTGGGGGCATAACAGGAAAAGCAACTTACAATGCTATTTAGAAACATTTTTCAGGAGCCACACTGGGACTTTGAATCAATTATGTTAGCTATGTTGTAACTTCTTGGGGAAAAACTATTCCCAGAAGAAAATGTTACAGAAAATGTTATGCAACAAAGTCCATCCAAGAATAAGATGGATATAAATTTGAATAAGAATTGGTCATTAGACCTAGAAAAAAAATGGATGAGCCTTTAAAATTTAAGAAGAAAATAAAAATGACAATCTCAGAGAGCAATTGGGACAATTTCTTTTTGCTGGACTTACAAAAGAGGCTCTTTAAAGTATTGAAGAAATTCAAAGCAAGGATCAGCAATCATCTGAATGGATTAAAGAATAAGATTATTTTATATAAAAAGGAATACGTTGGTTTATTTGATTTGCTGGCATTAAACTATAAAAATGTGAATCCAATTTGCTACAATTAATATGATGTTTAAGCCTTTTTCCCTTCAGTTTATGTCTCCTAATCTGATGCAGTGGTGGGTTCCTACCAGTGCGGTCCACTCTATAGCACCGGTAGCGGCCCGTTGGTGACGTCACAGTACCGGTGAAGTCGGTTGCCGGTGCCTGGGCGGCACCATTTTTTAAAAAAAATTTCTTCTGCGCATGCCCAGAAGCCGAGCTTCTGGCACTGCGCATGCGCTGCCTTTCTACCCCACAGTGAGTCCAAGCAGGGGAGGTTGGCTGAGAGCGCGTGTGAGACGCTGAAAGAACGGGCGGCAGGACCTATCTCAGTTCCCCTCCCTTCAGCAGTCTGAGAAGCCACGAACGTGCGGTGATGATCCTAGGCATTTTTGCACGTTCGAGGCTTCTCAAGCTGCTGAGGGGAGGGGGAATGGGCGGCAGGACCTGTCACGGTTCCCCTCTCTTCAGCAGTCTGAGAAGCCACGAACGCGCGGTGATGATCCCAGGCATTTTCGCATGTTCGAGGCTTCTCGAGCTGCTGAGGGGAGGGGGAACTGGCGGCAGGAGCCTAGGATCATTGATTGGAGAGAAGCATTCAGGCCGAACAGAGCCTCCTAGAAGAACCACTGCTGCGGTCTTGCTGCTCCTGCTTTGGGGGGGCTGCATTGCAGGTGGGCAATGCCCCCCCCACTTCTCCGGCCGCTGCCAAGCTCCCGAGGCCCACGCCCACCCGGTCACATGGCTGGCAAGCCACACCCACAAAATAAGCCATGCCCACAGAGTGGTAGTAAAAAAATTAGGAACCCGCCCCTGATCTGATGGTGTTTGAAGTGACTTTGTATCTGTCTTTCTACTTAGAGTAAGCAATTTTTGTGAGCTCGTTCTCTTTAAAGGAGAAATTATCCATCTTTGCCATATTGCATTTCAGTCTTTTGTTCATATTAGGATACTGGGACTCCTTATACCTTCATAATATAGATTTGATTTGAGGGTGAGAAATTACTTTCTTTGGGTTTTTTGTTGTTGTTTCTATTTTGTTCTTCTTTGCATTCTTGCATCTTTTTCTTTCTTTTCTTTTTTACTTTGTATTACTCTGTATTATCATAATTAAAACTTTTAATAAAATTATTTTTAAAAATTGTAGATGTAGATAGCAACTATCTACAGAAGACAGTTTTGTTGGCTCCAGGAAGAGTTAGATTGTCAGCTATAAATTAAAAGAATGGTCTAAAGTACCCAATATCAATCACCATCAGATAAGTCTGCCAAGCCTTTCCAACAGAGAAAAGGCTTCACAGAGGAATATTCCATGTTTGGTACATGGAAACTAGAAGTTATTTCAAAATCTTCATAATAATTCAACTTTTAAGGAGGTAAGAAGTGAATTTTCTGCATTTGGACATTCAGCTTTTCTTTAAAAAAAATAATGTTTTATGTAAAATTGAATTCCCAACATTATGTCACAATTGAAAAAAATCACAAAGATGGTGATTGTATAAATAAAAGAGCACAGATACAGAGATGGAAAAAAAGCTGGATTCTTTTTATTACTGTGGTCTGATTTCTATTCCAGTGGTGCCTCAAGACATCACTTTCTCCAATATTACTCAAGCCATAAGCTTTTCTCAGAAGCAATAAAGACTGGAGAATTAATTGAAACTCAGGGTGACATTCTAACTGCACATTTCAGCCATGATCACTGCATTTTGTTTGTTTATTTCTGTGCATATGCGTGCAAAATGTTTGTAGGCATTAGAAGTCTGCATAGCCAAAATCCAGATGATAAAGGAGAACACAATAACCTGAACTGATTTTCAGTTAATTGAGTTGGAGCAGACGATCTGAAAACACTATAGGTACCAGAGGTCCACAAATCTCAATTCCCAAACTACTTCTTAGCCTTGTGAGATAGTCCAGTCAGGGAGCACACCAAGATGAACTAATGCTACCATGTTTTCCCAAAAATAAGACTCTGAATATTTTTTGAACCCTGAAATAAGCGCTTGGCCTTATTTTCGGGGAGGTCTTGTAATTTTGGGGTGCATGGAGCAAGACAGGGCTCCTCTTGCCATCTTACCTGATTTCCAGTTCTGTCTCCCTAACCCTAACCAGAGGAAATGGCAGGGACCGGCTGCACATGCGTTTAAATATTTTCGGGGAGGGCTAATTTGGGGGGGGGGCTTATTTTAGCACATGTGCTCAAAAGCCCGATTGGGTTTATTATCAGGGGATGTCTTATTTTCAGGGAATCACGGGGTTTTTTTTTGGTAAAGTTATATTAACAGAATCTTGCAAGTCTAAAAGTGCACTTCTTCCTTATCCTCTATACAGGCGAAGAAACTAGGCAAGGTCACTCTTTCTGCAAGCTACGCTACCATTTCTCTTGCTGTGGCTCTTCCCCCTGTCTCCCAAGGTCATTTGCACAATTTATGTAGAATACAAAGGGAATCACCTTGAATGACTGGAAGAAGATTGGCTACCAAGGCAATGGTCAGATAAGAGAAGCCTGAGCCAAAGTTGAAAAACGTGAGAAAATTTCTCAGACAAATCTCTCCCAAATTCACATGAAGATAAAGAAAAGGAGGGGAAAGTACATTAAATGTTTGATAGATAAATAAATAAATAAATAAATAAATAAATAAATAAATAAATAAATAAACAAACAAACAAACAAACAAACAAACAAACAAACAAACAAACAAACAAATAAACAAGGAGTGGATTTAGTGATCGATTAGTTCATTATTGTTAGTTGCCCAAAGTCATTTTGTTGAGAGTTGGGTGGCCATATAAACTCAATAAAATAATAATGATAATTATATTCTGTCCTTAGATCAATGTGAGTTTTGCATTCTAGCCACCATGATTGCCCCCAACTATTTAGGTACAGTTGGGGCCAACCATGGAGGAGGAGAGCAGGAGAGGAGAGACAAAGGGATCTGTATCCACCTTTTTTGCTAAAGCAGATCTCATTTTACCCAGATGTGATCGCTGTAGCTCTAAGTGATGCCATTGTCCTTGTGAACTGAGATTGGAAGTGACTGATTTATTTTTCATAGTATCCATCCTTTCTGTTCTTACTCCTTTGACCTTTTCAGTCGTCTCCATTTCCATCCTCTCTTTTCAAGCCTTTCTGTGTAGTGGAGGCAGATATACAGTACATTTGGCTTGAGCGTGTTTTAGAGAACTGTTATGTACAGCTGCCTGGGGGGGAAGTATTAGGAAAAAAAGAAACCTGACTGCAACATAATAGTTTTCTTTTTTTAAAAAAAAAGAGGAAAATGGGGAAAAATACATATTCCTGTGGGGGTTCCATTTTTTCACATCCCTGCTGTTGAACTACAATGAGCTTTATATCAATACCAAATGAGTCAGACTCATGATTCTCACATTTGCTGCCTGGACTGTAGACTATTTAAACACAGAGAATGTGGAGACTGAGAGAGCTCCTTCCTTTTACTATCTGTTCCATGCCTACTGTCTCATCCTGAATGGTTGTGTGAGTTGCATTATCTAGCTAATTTAACCTAAGATGTTATTTATTGCAGCTAAAAATATCAGTGGCCAAGATCAACCAGTGCTTCTTCTTTCCAAACTGCTTGCTCTGGCTTCATCTGACTCTCCTCTTTCCAATCTTTAAATGCTATAACTGACGCCAATGCCATGTTTGAGGAGGAACGCATGGCTAAGAAAATACCGACTTTCCTTCCTTTCCTTGTATTACATTTCTCTTCTCTTGTTCGATGTGCTACACCTTTAACCAAGAGATCAGATGAAGATCTGTGAGAGTGATGAAGAAAGGAAGAGGAAATGTGGAGAGATGAAGAAGGGAGAAGACGAAACAAAAATGAGATGAGCAGAAGACAAAAAGAACTTAAGAGTAGAAGAAGGAATGGAGGATGAAAGGAACCAAGAAATCATGAGGATGCACTCTGGAAAAAGATACATACAGTATTAAAGTCCCAAAGGTGCTTTTTCAAGAGGCAACTGGACTTTCTGATTTTTCTTTGAAGACATTTTGCTTCTCATCCAGGAAGCTTCTTCAGCTCTGGCTGGATGATGGGGAATGGAAGAATTCATCCATTCAAATCCTTCGATTCCCCACCATCCAGCCAGAGTTGAAGAAGCTTTTTGGATGAGAAGTGAAACGTCTTCAAAGATGTCCAGTTACCTCTTGAAAAAGCACCTTTGGGACAACCATGACCTGGATGACTGAGAATCTCCATAGACATACATATTAAAACTTCTGTGCCAATATTGGAATACAATCAGCATGATTGGGTAAAGATGGAAGCAACAAATAGTTTTGGAAAGGTGCCAGCAGCAAGACACTGAGGTAAGATGACAGCATTAGCAGAGGGCTGTGGAAAATGTCCTCATAGTCCAAAGGTCATGGCGGAGAAGACTTTATTGGACCTCAGAGATTCGGGAGACACTCACACCCATACCTAGTAGATGGCCAACTGGTCAGCAGTAGCCATCAGGAGAGGAAATTTAGGAGAGTCCAGCACAACCTAAAAAATGCACCAAATGTCAAAAGGACTAAGCCAAATAGGCCAGGTGGTGCCAGAGAACCAGCACCCAAAATGGTAGCACACAAAAAAAGGAGGCAGCAGTTATTGAGCCTTCTCTCCCAATCATCACCACAGACAAGCTACAACCATCCTGTGGCAGATGCACCAACCCTCCGTCAGCAACCTTTCAATAAAAGTCATGCAAATGATGCTTGGGTGGGGGAAGACTAAAGAAAGTCTAAGGGCTCAGAAAGAAGTACAATCAGAAGGAATTAAAAGAACATGTAAGAAAAATACTAAAGTCTAGAATAAGAGAATTGTAAATAACTTAGATCTCAATGGAGGTTAGGATAGAAAAATTGAGAGCAAAAGTAAGAATGCTTTCTGGGAATAAGAAGTGAAAAGCAAAATGTAAAGGTTGGTTGATTGATTGATTGATTGAGCGATGATAATAATAAAATCCCCTTTGAATGAAATTGTTTGGGTTCCCCAAATTGAACCAACAATATTCCATTTTTGCTTCCCCCTTCCTTGTCCACTGGTCTCCAACAACCATTCTCCAAAGCAATAATTCTCAACTCTCTTATCTCTGTTATATACTATCTCACAGATATCTCCAGAAACAGCATGTCCTCAGATTCTGAGACAGGCTTCAATCTTCTGGCTCAGGTCTGCTCCCAGTTGCCAACACACTCATTCCCACTTCTTTCTCCATCCTGCCAGCAGAGAAGGTACCACAGATACAGCATGTCCATCTTTCTTTTTTCTACTATTAGAGAGTGTCAAAAATATCATTTCCAACTCCTTGCCAGGTGTAGGTATGAGTCTAGTCTGTTGGGGGTATTTTTAGCACTACAGATCCCCCCCCTAATCTAATGTACCATCCCAATTTTTCTGCTTCTAACACAATTCTCCCCTGCAGTGATCTGGATCCACAGCTAAGATCTTCTCACTCATTAATCTCCCACATCATTTCCATTTCCTCCAGTTCATCTAACAGCTTGCTGTGCCCCAAAGCACAATCCTGAAATAATGCTACTAAAATAAAGTGAACACAAACTATCTAATGTGGATTTCATTTTAGAAACAAAATGCATAGAGCTATCCTCAGTGGAGCAGGCCATTCCTGAACCCAGAATTTGGTTTGGTGATCTCTGTACCCCTAGAAGGCATCTCATAAGACATTTAGGCTCATTTCACTTCTTGAAATGAATGTGCAGATAGCAATAGCAATAGCATTTAGACTTAGATACTGCCACATAATGCTTCACAGAATTCTCTAGGTCTGTGATGGCGAACCTATGGCACGCATGCCAGAGGTGGCACGCAGTTCAGCTCTGCCGCACATACGCGTGCATCTCCCACTGGCCAGCTGGTCTTTGGGTCTCTGCATCACATGTGCAGGGGGTGGGGCATGCCCGGGGGAGCCACCCGTGCATGTGCAGGGGGTGGGGCATGTGGGGGACATGCACGCATGTGTGGGGGTGGGGCAAATGCAGGGGTGCATGCATGGGGGTGGGGTGCAGGAATGAATTCACATGTGGGGGGCAGTGCGTGCATGCATCTGGGGGGCAGGGCATGGGGCACATGCATGGGCCGTGCACGCAGGAGCGGGGCAGGGCACACGGATGGGCACGTGTGAGGGGCACATGCGGGGGGCCATTTGTGCATGCACAGAGGGTGGGTCACATGCAGGGGGACTGGGCGCACATGTGGGGGGTGGGCACATGCATGGGGGTTGTGTGTGGATTGCATTTTGGGGGTTCGGGCACTTTGGGCACTTGATCGGGAAAAGGTTAGTCATCACTGCTCTAGGTGGTTTATAATGTAAGCATTATTTGCATATAATGCCGCCAACAATCTGGGTCTTCATTTTACTGACCTCAGAAGAATGGAAGGCTGAATCAACCTTGAGCCCCATCAGGATCGAACTCCAGGCTGTGGGCAGAGTCTGCCTGTAGTACAGCATTCTAACCACTGATCCACCAGGATACAGTCTGCATATTCCATCTACAGCACAGGTGTCAAACTTGTGGTGTCACGTTGCTGTCACATGACATTTCGCAACGTTTTTTCCCTTCATAGAGCTGGGGTGGGCGTGGCCTGCGCATAACTCATCCGGCCCTCAGACCATCAGTTTAACACCCCTGATCTACAGTATGTGCCTTCCTCACTCACATTGTAATGTTTGAAAAGCTCTATTGTCATTCAGTAAAACACTGTTCTTCTGATGTTAGGTTATTTGATTGTATAAAAACAGCTCTCCTGGAAAAGGCACTATGTGTTTGAGCACAGATTTTTAAAAATCCCTTCAATATGCACACACTTTGTCTGTAAATACCCACCTACCCAACTCATGGTAGTGATGGTTGATTTGCAAGTCAAAATGGCTGATTTTCAAACCAAACTTTGTTTTTTTTAAATGATAACTCGAGTGTGACTTAATTCTGTCTTTTTCAGTGCCCGACTTTACACTGTATTTTGTGATGACAGGTATGTTTGCATACTTTTTAGGATGTTTAAAAGTTGCTGTCAAGATTGGATATTTTTTTTTACAAATAAGTGATGCCAATGACAAGAATCACAACAAGAAGGTAAAAAGCTGCTCATATTTTCTATAAATTTGTCAGGTGTTGGTTGCATGGCATCACCCTTCACATTTCAAAAACAAAGGATGTATGAGGAAGGTAGTCTATGCCTTCCACAGCCTGAAAAGTTCAACCATCATGAGTTTGTCGATATAAGTTATACAGTATTATTTTGTAATACATCCTAATTTCAATTGATTATACTTCTCTTGACATAAATCAGACTGCATACATTTCATTTATTTCCAAGGTTGTTTTTCTTCCTTTCTTTTTGGTAAACAGTTCCCAGCATTTATCTGGATTTGTCTTGTACATAGAGGAGCCATGCAGATCTATGAAGGCACTCAAACAAACCACTTCTTGGAAGCCGCCCAGAATCGCCTTATCAGGGAGATGTGTGGCATATCAATTAATAAATTAATAATAATAATAAATAAAACCCCAAAACAAAGCAATTGTTTCTAAATATTTTTGAACAGTGGTAGAGAGTTCCTCTTGACTGGATAACATGTAGAGTCTGTGCATAGAAGGCTCTGATGTTAAGGTCATCTCAATTTCGGTCAAATTGGAGTGATGAGCCTCCACAAGGCACTTCAATGCACTGAGGCACATCAGTATATCTCCACAAGGTGAAATTTCGCAAGGTGAAACCATCAAAGCAGATCATTCCAGAGAGCTATGGTCAAGATGTACTTCCTAGTTCCTAGTTCAATGACAATATTTAATGGAAGTGAGCTGGAGCATTCCGATCCTATCTAACCTGATGGGACAATCAGAAGCTCTCAGGGAAAGGCAGTCCTGCAAATAACCTGGTCCCATGCCATTTAGCGTTTAGCAGTACTGTACCTTGAACTGCAGCCAGAACAAAACTGCAAGCCAATGCAACTCATGCAGCCGTAGTCTATTATGGCCAAATCATGGAGCACCCATGTAGCACCCATATTTGTGTGCTACTCAGGGGCGGGTTCCTCTTACCTGCCTACCGGTGTGCTGCGCGTGCATCATCTCGTTTCGTGCGCACACATGCTTGCTACACGCGTGCGTCCCCTTGCACGGTTTTGCTTCCTGCAAAAGGTCAGATGTACCAACCCCATCCTGAGCCCTCCAGAAATGATCCACCAGAATAACCAATCTAGTCTCGGTGCTACAGCCTGGCTTGAACCCTAACTGAAAAGGAACCAGATAATTTGCTTCATCCAGGACCCCCTGAAGCCGAGTGCCTACCACCTTCTCAACAACCTTCCCTAAAAAGAGAATGTTAGAGACTGGACAAAAGTTATGCAAAGTAGTCGAATCCAAGAATGCTAGCAGTGAGGATGAAATGTTTTAGCTTAGCAAGCTTTTCGCTGGTAAAGAGCTTTTGGACTGTGTGATATGATATTAATTAAAATATGATTCCCTATCTCCATCTGAAATGGCGCAGTAAAGGAAGGATTTATCATATTCTTTTTCTGAGCAATTTAATCAGTTTTCGCAGAAGCTCCATTAAGCCAAACTGGGACAGGGTTGAGGAATGGGGAAAAGTAATAATAGTGTGAGCTACAATCTCTGTGAATAAGTGTTTTAAAGGAAAGCAGGGGATGAAACAAACATACCTTAAATAAATAGCATGTTCTTATTTAATTCTTCAGTACAGCCTTATTCATATCAGTATTTTATATATATGTATGATGTCATTGTCTATCGGATTAGGTGACAATTGTTGATATTTTTTAATATATAATTTCAGGAATAAGTTGCTGATCTGACACCAGCTACTGAGTTAGTTTCCTCTCTGAATAAGAATCAGATTTTTTTTTCTTCTTAACTCCACCCAACATTTTATCCACCCACGATATGGACTCTGCATCCCGCTGCAATGCCCTCTAGCTCTTAATAGGCAATTTATGAATGCCTGGGTTGAAAATGAAAGAAATATAAGCAGGGATCTGCAGTTAATATAACCATACAAGCTGTACCTAGAGTGCTGAATGGATGCTAAAATTATGGTAAAAGAAAGGTCTAAAGGGAAGAATTCAGCATTAGGTATCATGAAGTTTGATTTGCACAGGAACTAGGCCCCAACTCTTAGATTTGTTAATGTTGGCCTGCTTCTTTTGCCCTGACTGAATTCCCACCCCACCCCACCCCATAATGCATGTCAAGCAAACTTGGCCTGTCTGTCTTGTTCATTTGCAACACTCTATGTCAGGGGTGTCAAACTCACATCGTCACGGCAGTGTCACGTCATGTATCGGGACTATTTTTCCCCTTCGCTAAACTGGGTGTGGGCGTGGCCAGCGCGTGATGCATCCTGCCCACGGGGCGGGAGTTTGACAGCCCTGCTCTATGTCATGAAGGGTTGCAAATGAAAATAAGGGTTGCTTGGGAAAATAAAGAATAACAGAGTTGGAAGGGACCTTGGAGGTCTTCTAGTCCAATTCCCTGCTCAAGCAGTAGGCCTTCTACCAGTTCACACAAATGGCTGCCCAGTCTCTTCTTAAAAACTTCAGTGATGGAACACCCACAACTTCTTGAGGCAAACTGTTCCACTGGTTAATTTTTCTCGCTGTTGGGACATTTTTCTTAATTCCAGGTTACTTCTCTCCTTGATAGACTTTATTGCACACAGCTGGTAAAGAATGGTGCCAAGACACCAGGAACTATCCTATCCTTGAGGCTGTCAAAGCTTTATATATTTATAAGGTCCTTCAAGTGATCATTCTAAAAACAATGCCAGGATTTGTCATCCAGTTTTCTGGAATGTTTGCTACTCTGGGAGACAACGTTCTGCTTTTCTATCTTGTTTTTCATTGCTTTAGAAATATTTTTATGATTTTTGAGGTTTTCTCTCAGCTTATTTTATTGACTTGAGGTTCTCAGGAATGCTTTTTTCCTCGTTGTTACTGCCTTCTTCATCACTTTGTGGCTTCCTTGTTGGTCTGTGACTTCTAATCTGAAAAGGCCCAATGGGAGAGTTTTCCTTCTGTGGCCTTCCATTGTAAAAAGCTACAGAGGCTGCAGATGTCGAAGGAAATGATTGTAGAGAGGAGAAAATAGGCATATTCACCTCCCCCATCTTGTGCCAATTGCACTAAGAATCAGGATCATGCACAAGAATCTGGTCAACTAAAGTTCAACACTAAATTGGCACCAGATAAAGGTCAGTGGAATTCAGGAGGAGTTGGACTTGGAGCACTTTGGGAATGAAAAAACTCTAAACCAGTGGTTCTCAATGTGGGGCCCACGCCCCACAGGAGGGCAGTTTGATTTTTAATAGGGGCAATTGGAACCTTGTTTAAACCAAGTTAATGGCCTTCCTCCGTGTGAGTAGGAGTTCACTTTTTGAATAGTAAGAATTATATGTCACGGGGGGGGGGCATCAGGATTTTAGAGATGCTTAGGTGGGGCATGGCCAAAAAAAGGTTGGGAACTACTGCTCTAAACGGATGATGCACTTAACTCCACCCCCTAGCTCTGCCTGCTCTTCTCCTATACTGCAAGAACTACCCAATCAGGAACATTTTTATTTATTTATTTATTTATTTATTTATTTATTTTGAAAAAAAATGAAAGTGGATTCTTTTTCATCAACTTGAATGGGAAAATATTAAACATTCAGAAGAAAAATTGGCTGAGGGGACGCAAAGCAGTTGCTTGGGGGTGAGAAATATATTTATATATTTATAAGGTCCTTCAAGTGATCATTCTAAAAACAATGCCAGGATTTGTCATCCAGTTTTCTGGAATGTTTGCTACTCTGGGAGACAATGTTTTGCTTTTCTACCTCGTTTTTCATTGCTTTAGAAATACACTAACATGACACTCATCATTTTAAATATTAGCCAACATTTTTGTCCCGGTGTGTTGTCAGTAAGATATTTGGGGACTTAAACACACTTCCCCCCCCCCACCACCACCATAAAACCTGATTTACCAATATAAACATTTGAGTGTATGAAGATTGGGACCCCGATTTTAGATTCTACACAAAATTATTTAAAATGTATGTGTGCCTGGCTATTAAATAACACTGTTGTAACTTCTGTTTATAGCCATTCATTTGCCTTGACATTTGTTAGGTTAAGAATTTAGCTGCTAAATAATCCAACGGATTGTAGTTAACTTTAGGGTGATAATTCCACCCAGCAGTTCCAGTTGCCATTCACGTTTCATTTTGCTTCCCATGTGAATAACACCCCCTTGCTAACCACTTCACGGTTGTTGTTGTTGTTGTTTTAAAAAAAGAATATATTACTTATGCATCTTTAAAATGATTATGAATTTCACAACAGTGAAATGTACTGTCTCGATTACTGTACAATATATAGCATTTTTGTGTTCTTTTCTTTAAGAGAGAGCTAATGGTAATAAACTGTCGTGCTTAAGGGGAAAAGAAACACAGTGTCTGCCAGGCACAAACCAACAGTACAGTAAATATCTCCTTCTCTTAATGGTCTAGTGCTGATATTTATCACTGCTGCCCATTGTGCTTATTCTTAAATTGTTTGTCTTCATAACACCAGGAAAACACTTAGGTGGTTTTATAAAGTCAAGCCAAGACAATGCAAACTAGGCTATAGCTTGACATGTATGCATGCTTGCTCAAAACCCCACACTCATATAATATCCCAAGAGCTGCTGCAAGTTGCTATATTGTGGCTTAGGAATAATAGCTATAGATGCTTTGGCTTCATGCCAGGTTGAATCTGGCTAGAACATTGTCTTACCTGTTAAGATAACTGCATCCGTCTGAAATAAATACATGCTGTGCGGAAGTCTCCTAAAATAAGCTATAAATTCCCCCAGCAGACTAGGTACTTTGATAAACTTGAACTATATGAATTCTTTTTTAAATTGATGTGTGTGTGTGTGTGTGTGTGTGTGTGTGTGTGTGTGTGTGTGTGTGTAAGATTCCAAATTGAGAGGTATAGATTTGAGAGCTTAAAATAGCTTTTCATAACCTGTGCACCTTCCAACAACTCCAGAAGAAATGAATATAGGTAACAAAACAAAATAAAGACACCTTATAGCAGTGATGGCGAACCTTTTTTTCCTCGGGTGCCAAAAGCGCATGCACGTGCGCTATCTCACACGCGCGAGTGCCCACACCCATAATTCAATGCCTGGGGAGGGCGAAAATGGCCTCCCCTGCCCCCCGGAAGCCCTCTGGAGGCCAGAAATAGCCCGTTTCCTGACTTCCGATGGGCCCAGTAGGCTTCCCTGGAGCCTGGGGAGGGTGAAAACGCCCTCTCCCGCCCCCTGGAGGCTCTCCGGAAGCTGAAAACGCCCTCCCAGTGCCTCCGCGTGAGCCAGAAATCAGCTGGCCGGCGTGCACATGCGTGTTGGAGCTAAGCTAGGGCAACGGCTCGCGTGCCGGCAGATATGGCTCCACATGCCACCTGTGGCACATGTGCCATAGGTTCACCATCACTGCCTTATAGGCTGAAATTTATATTCTGTATAATATGTGTTGGATGCATGAACAAACAAACACACAGAAACTCATAGCTTGCCCCTCATTGACAGAGTTGTCCACAAATAATTTCTCTGAGGAGCAAAGATTCTTTACACAGATAATGGCAAATCATCAGTACGTGAAATGGGGGGGATTTTATTAGGCGGTAATTATCATTTTAGTATTATTTATGTCTGAGTCAGTGTTGACTCTTGGCAATGGCCTGGACTACTGTGCAGTTTTATTGGAAAGATTCCAAAAGTGCCATTGCCTGCTTCCAAGGGCTGAGAGAAACTTAACTAGCCTAAGATTACCCAGCTGGCTTTGTGCCTGAGGTGAGACTAGAACTCACAGTTTCCTGGTTTCCAGCCTGAAATCAAAGTGGCTTTCAAATATGTAAGATAAATCCTTGTCAGAGATATCATCAAATATCCCATAGAAAACAAGGAGACTTTGTATTTATTGGTAGTATATTACTAAAATTATCTAGTATATTACTACAATTTATATTATAATGAGCCAGGGTGGTGCAGTGGTTAGAGTGCTTTATTGCAGGCTACTTCTGTTGCCTGTCGGCTGCCTGCAATTTGGCAGTTCAAATCCCACCAGGCTCAAGGTTGACTCAGCCTTCCATCCTTCTGAGGTGGGTAAAAGTAGGACCCAGATTGTTGGGGGCAATATGCTGTAAACTGCTTAGAGAGGGCTGTAAAGCACGGTGAAGCGGTATATGCAGCTGCACGTGCTGTGGTGGGTGTTTCAAGGTACACCCATGTAACACCTATACTCCGCCAGCTGCATTGGCTGCCCATTGGTCTCCGGGTACAATTCAAGGTGCTGATCATCATCTTTAAAGCCCTACATGGCTTAGGACCAGGCTATCTCCGGGACCGCATTCTGCCTCATTCTTCCCTTCGACCGGTCAGGTCCCACAGAGTGGGTCTCCTCCAGGTCCTGTCAGCCAAACAGTGCCGACTGGCGGGGCCTAGGGGGAGGGCCTTCTCTGAAGGGGCCCCTGCTCTCTGGAACCAACTTCCCCCAGAGATCCGAACCGTCCCCACCTTGCTGGCCTTCCGAAAAGCCATTAAGACATGGCTCTTCCTGCAGGCGGGGTGAGTTTGAGATGATTTTATATCTGATGTCTCCCCCATGTATGTATGATGTTTATATGTTTTTAATTGTTTTTAAAATTGCCTTTTTAATGATTTGTTTGGAGTTTTCATAAAATGTTGTACGCCGCCCTGAGTCCTGAGGGAGTAGGGCGGCATTGAAAAACTGCCAAATTTATTTATTTATTTATTTATTTATTTATTTATTTATTTATTTATTTATTTATGGTTTCTTATATGCCGCCCCACTCCCGAGGGACTCAGGGCGGCTTACAACACAGGAAAAATACAAGAAAACCAATAAATTCAATTTAAAATCAAAATATAAAAATTAAAAATTACAATATAAAAGCACCATTCAACCGCCAGACATACCCGGGGGAGAGTATAGATGGAATTAAGCTAAATAAATAAATAAATAAATAAATAAATAAATAAATAAATAAATAAATAAATAAATAAATAAATAAATAAATAAATAAATAAATAAATAAATAAATGTCAAAGTGCTAAGTGCTATTGCTATAATATAAATTTATTATACTAAAATGCTATAATCTCCAGGTCTGCTAATATAAGGACTTCCTTACTTCTTTTCTTTATTACTTCTCAACACCCTTAGAAAACTTTCTGGGGTGAGGAACACAAGCTGCTGCAAAGGAGAATGATTACCTTTTTACTTGTATGCCTTCTCTGACCAAACTTCCCGAGATAATTTTCATTATAAATCACAAATGCAAAATGAGACTATGAATGACAGTTTATCCGTATGGAACAACTTTGCTCCAGTAACCCTAGTGAGCATTGTGCTGCTGTCTTGTAAAATGGTTCTCCTTAAAGAAGTGAGAAATACTGAGTTACTCCCATAAGCAGGGGTGAAATCCTCCCGGTTCGGCCAGGCCATTCGTTTGGCGTATAGCCGATGGAACTGGCGGCAGTCGCGGCGCAGAGCTTCTCCCGCCCGCTTCCCCGGCCCGGCTGAACGCCGCCATTCGGGTTATTTTACCCTCTGTGCATGCGCGCACATGCACAGAGGGTAAAATAACCCGAATGGCGGCGTTCAGCCGGGCCGGGGAAGCGGGCGGGAGAAGCGCCGCGCCGCGACCGCCGCCAGTTCCATCGGCTATACGCCAAACGACTGGCCTGGCCGAACCGGGAGGATTTCACCCCTGCGCCATAAGTCATGCTGACTATATTTTTTAAAAAAAAATATCTGATGCAAACTAAACACAACTTATGCAGTTTTTCATCCTGGACAAAGATTCTCCCTGCAGAGATATGATTAACATGTATCCCAAGTTTTTATTCATGGCCATGCTTAAAATGCTAGATGAATAAATTCCAGAAGAATCTCTCTGCGGATAACGCTGTGATTTTGTGTGTGTCTCTGCTGCTGAGATCAAAGGAATTATTTGGATTTTAGAAAAGGCATACTTTATCTCATATCTACATTTTGATGTTCACTTGGAAGGGCCGCTATTAGAAGTTTCTGGAAAAGAAAGTAGCTGCACCTCGAGGACCATTCCCCTCAGTCAGTTGTGACTGAAAGGGATGGCTTGCAGCAGTTTGGATCATAAAGATGATCAAGGTTGAAATAACACTTCAGAGAATCAAGTCATTCTGCTTTGACATTTCTAATTTCAATATTGACAAGGGGGGGCACAATTCCATTCAAAGAGCAGGCCTTTGTTTCAGAGAAAACAATGATGCAATAGCACTTTACTTATATACCGCTTCATAGTGCTTTACAGCCCTCTCTAAGCGGTTTACAGAGTTCAGCATATTGCCCCCAACAATCTGGGTTGTGTATGTGTATCTATGTATAGAACAACTCAAAGAAGTAGTGCAAAATTTGGAGATGTGGAGAGACCTGACCCATAGAATCGCCATGAGTCGGACACGACTGAATGGATATCATCATCATCATCATCATCATCATCATCATCATCATCATCATCATCAATCATCTGCATTTATAGCTATGTATCTGAAATCCATAGACGTGCCTCATGGTCCTGCCACTGCAACTTCTCGGTTCAGGAAAGATTCCACCGACAGCAAGTTCATCTAGTAATCCTTTTCAAAATGAGAACAACAATAAATATATCTAAGCTCTGGGTGTGTTTTCCCTTATTAGCTGGGAGACAACTAGGAACTAGAAATGGTTAAAATAAGGGGTGCTTTCTGTCATGGCTCTGCTCCGGGACCCCTCTCCAAATGCGGGTTCAGAGGAGGAAGGTGAGTTTGAGTCTGCAGAGGAAAGCAGGGAGTCGAGTATTGGAGTATTGAGGCTCAGGGAATGCTACTAGCATGATGGAGCAGCCTCAGCTGGGTCGATCGAACCAGCCACAGGCTAAGGCTGAGGGAGGTGAACCGCACCTACAGCAAGTTGGCCAGGAGGCTCCAGGTGAGGAACAGAAGCAGCTGCCATCCTTTAGCTATGAGGAAGAGGTGGAGTCCACACCTCCTCCTGATTCAAGAGCAGAGAGGAGACAGGAACAATGCTGGTCAGCTATCTTTATAGTTTAGCATTGTTAATTGCAAGTGTTTAAGCGAATATATGTCAAATGTCCTTTTCTGCTGTCACAGTAATTATAGAGAAGCTTCTAAATTATGCTCACATAACAGTTTCTGACACATTTTTACGTAGCATATAGTTTCAAGTTCTGTATAATCTTTTGTTGGAATTATTGACTCATGGAATGACCATGCCAGCAATACACTTTAATTACATAAAGCTTTTTAATTAGATTTCCCTCCCAAATCTAGTCTGTAGTAACGTCTTTGAATCTGGACTAAACCCAAATGGTGCTTCAGACCCAAATTCTTCTGGGCCAGAAGATTAGGTCAGTCCTGCTAGTTAATGTTGTTTTTAAAAGTTAGGATTATAATATCCCTGAACACTATAGTTTGGATTATAAAATTGTTGTTTTAACTCTTTTAAAACCACCCAGAATGGCTTAAAGAAAGAATTTCCATAGAAATTGAGATTCCCTCCCCCCCTCCGTCCCTCCCCCCCCCCTCTCTTGTAAAATTTCTATATAAGGACTAAGGAGGACAGAAACCAGCAGTTCCCAGACCAAAGATGGCCATTATATAAATACAATAAGTACTTAGCTTCAAGGCCATCAAACACAATGTTGAGTATTCATACATTTGGAACAATGGGAAGAAGAAGCCTCAAGTTTGAACTCATGAGGGTATAAATATAGTTTTATTTTTGCACTGGTTGTGGGTAATCAACTGTTGTTCTGAGGCTTAATTTTTGTCTATAATAAAACTAAGTCTTTGTCAGTAAGTCTTCCTGGTCAAGCTGAGAAGTTGAGCTGAGCTATAAAATGTCAGGATTTTTTTTTATTTTTTATTTATTTATTTATTTATTTATTTATTTATTTATTTATTTATTTATTTATTTATTTATTTATTTATTTATTTATTTAAGCATGTATAAGATAACAGATATAAGTATAAACATGTTTATGAATACATTAAATGGATATAAATAAATGGGGACATTAGGACAGGGATGGTAGCAGTGGTCGGTTGCTGCCAGTTCGGACCAGTAGTGAAAATTTACTGCTGCTCGCCGAACCAACAGCGATGACCGGCGGTCCACGCCGCAGTTTCCAAAAAAACCTTCTGTGTCTGCGCAGGGGGTCATTTTCCGGGTGTTTTGCGCCATGTGACAGGGGGCGCGTGCAAGCGAAGCGAGCAAAATGCGCACTTCCATCATGATGCGAACCAGTAGGGAAGGTAAGTGGAACCCACTCCTGGACGGTAGGCACAATGGTGCACTTACGTACACCCTTTACAGATCTCTTAGGAATGGGGTGAGGACAACAGTAGGCAGTCTAAGGTTAAAGTTGTGGGGGCTTGGGGAAGAAACCACAGAGTCAGGTAGTGCATTCCAGGCATTGACCACTCTGTTGCTGAAGTCGTATTTTCTGTAATCTAGTTTGGAGCGGTTTACCTTAAGTTTGTATCTATTGTTTGTATCAATGACAGGTAGGATATTGTAGCAGATAATTTTATATATTACTCTTAGGTCAGACCGAAGGCGGCATAGTTCTAAGTTGTCTAAGCCCAAAATTTCAAGCCTGGTGGCATAAGGTATTCTGTTGCGAGCAGAGGAGTGGAGGACTCTTCTCATGAAATATCTCTGGACTCGCTCAATTGAATTGTTGATTACCAAGTCCTGATAGAATGTGCTTGACAAGTACCTTGGAATTTGAAAAACATTCTCATCGTATTTACAAGACTCATTTAGGATTCACATTCTTCCTACATTCTACAGTACTATGAGGGGAAAAAAACCTGGCTTTTATAAACAGTGTCAATTCTATTTAAGGAACACTATAGTTCTGTGTTAGTATTTTCTTAATATTAACACAGTGGAGTGAAGACTTTTTACTTTTTACTTTTGTATTATGGTTGTTTTTTTAAAAAAACCTCGTAGATCCATACTAATTACATAAACATTTTTTTATGTACTTGTTTTTTAGGATACTTATTAGAACGCAAGAAGCTTTTAACACTGGGAAAATGACTTGAGAAATATAGATATATAGATATATAGATATATAGATATAGATATAGATATAGATATAGATATAGATATAGATATAGATATAGATATAGATATAGATATAGATATAGATATAGATATAGATATAGATATAGATATATTCGCTACAAAGAAGCATGGAATTTCAAAAAGTCAGTTACAATGCAAATGGATTCATATTTTTAAAAGGTGACAAATCTGTAGTATAAGCTAGAAAAACTACAGCATATTACAGTATTATGCTACCATAAGAAAGTCCTATTCTACCGAAAGAGCAGAGTTTTGGGTTTTTTGGAGGGAAGGGGAACGAGGCTTAGGAACTGGACTGAACAAATGTATATTAGTGGACAAATAAATTATGCAAGGTAGTTATTATGGTTTTGCAATGTTAATGATAAGCTTATTTATTGAATTTATGATTATTTATAGTTATTGTATAACTCTTTCCTCTTATTTCCTAATTATGGGGGGGGGTTATGTTGGCTTATTTTAATCACTACAGTATATTTAGAGGTCTTTTTTCCCCAGGGTATAATTACTGTTTATCTTTCGTTGGTAATTATGGTGGTGTAGAGGTGTTTTCCTTTCATTGCACTGTTTTAAAATAAATAAATAAAAATTGAAAATAGCTCTAGTGAATGTTTCCTTCCTTATCTTAGAACCTTTGCCTTGATTTAAAGCAAGGGTGGGGGAACTATAGTCTTTTACGATCTGTGAACTTCAACTCCCAGAATTCCTGAGTCAACATGGTAAAAGCACCATGGTTCCCCACCCCTGATTTAAAGTGACATCCGATTACGTCTAGCTAAGGAGCTCAGACGATTAACAAACATAGTGCTGTGTATTCACACAACCACTTTATATATATTCCAAATTGATTAACTAAAGACGTTTCTTTTGGCATAATTACCGTATATTTCTATGAACTGTAAACATTCAATATATTACTTATCAATAGCTCCATATGGGTATTCTAATTCATTTTTACACATACTCACTGCTGGCTAAATTTATATCTACTACAGTTTTCTACCTAGATCTCTGAAGAGCTGTGACTGGGAACTTAACATCAATATGACCTCAAGTAAAGGACACATTTACCTGCTCATGTTTACTTATTCTGTTCCTGGGAGGAAGGTTACAAGGTTTAATAATGTTGATTGAATGTTGATGTAGTCAAGAAAAGATTCATTGGGAATTGGATAACACCGCAAAGATATTAAAACATGCTATACTATTACACAGCAATTACGACTGTGTGTGTATTGCAAACTCCATTATTGATTTTATGTCCAGCATTCCATACAAATTTGTTAAACAACAGAAGGGGAAAAAAAATCAATTTTTGTTTGTTTTCTCCTTATCCTTTTCTAACCAAATCAACAACCATTTGGAAGAGAAATGCAGGCAATATTTCATCATAAAATTTGACTTCCATGGGGGAAAAAAAATCTCACTTGGATAGTCCAAGACAGCAAAAGTTACATCTTAATTACTTGTCTGCCCTGTGGCTTGTTGAAGCCTAACTATTATTTCAGGTTTATGTTGAAGCCTAACTATTATTTCAGGTTTATGTTTTATCATGATGGTCCCGATGAGGGATCTTGCTTCCGCCGTAGTTCCTGAATATTCTATCACTGGATATTTTTCCATCCAGGTTTGGTACAGACTTGGCTCATGTTCATTGGCTTCTTTTATTAAGCACTGCTTTTTTGTCTATGGAGATTCTCAATCACCCAGGTTATGGTTGTCCCAAAGGTGCTTTTTCAAAAGGCAACTGGACTTTCTTTGTTTTTCCTTGAAGGTGTTTTGCTGATCATTCAAGAAGCTTCCTCGGTTCTGAGAGAACAGAAGATGCTTCTTAGATGAGAAGCAAAACATCTTCAAGGAAAAACAAAGACAGTTGCTTTTTGAAAAAAGCACCTTTAGGACACTGCTTTTTTGCTCATCTTTGTCAAGCTGAAGAGAGGGATTTAAATATATGGCAGCCATTCTCCATAAAAAATCACTTTTCCTCAGCCTGTACTACTTAGGAAGATATTTCGTTCACCCATTCAAACCAGAAAAGAATAAGATCCAGCTACTCAGAGTTGGATTTCTAAGACAACAGAACAATATTCCCAGTGTTTCTGTAAAATGACAGATACAGGTAGACGTCAACTTACAACCGTTCATTTAGGGACCGTTCAAAGTTACAACAGCACTGGAAAAAGTGACTTATGACCATTTTTCACACTTACGACTGTTGCAGCATGCCCATGGTCACATGATCAAAATTCAGACATTTGGCAGCTGACTCACATTTATGGTGGTTGCAATGTCCTGGGATCCTGGCATCCCCTTTTGCAGTCGCAAACGAGCAAAGTCAATGGGGAAGCCAGATTCACTTCACAATTATATAACTAACTTAACAACTGTAGTTATTCACTTAACAATTGTGGCAAGAAAGCTCGTATAATGGAGCAAAACTCACCAAACAAATGTCTTGCTTAGCAACATAAATTTGGGGCTCAGTTGAGGTAATCAGCCGAGAATTACCTATAGCAATTCAACTTTGCAAAAAGGAACGCTTCCCCCCCCCAATGTCCTGCCCTTTTGTTATGATTTGCTTTTTACCAGATCTACTGGATCTACAGATCTACTAAGAGCCGAGGTGGCGCAGTGGTTAAAATGCAGCACTGCAGTTCAGCAATTCAGCTGTTCAAATCTCACCGGCTCAAAGTTGACTCAGCCTTCCATCCTTCCGAGGTGGGTAAAATGAGGATCCAGATTGTTGGGGGCAATATGCTGAACTCTGTAAACCGCTTAGAGAGGGCTGTAAAGCACTATGAAGCGGTATATAAGTCTAAGTGCTATTGCTATTGCTATTGCTATTACTGTAAGCAAACCGTGAGAAAATTTTTTTGGGGGGGATGAAATGTGCCAAATTTTTAAAATAGCACCAAATATTATCAAGTTGCATATTCTAATTCTTTGTCCCTAACCACTCCTTCTCCGACAGGTTCTGCGGTGCCCCCAAATTGCCAGTCATCGTTTTAGCACAATTTAATGAATCTAATTAAATGGCATAATACTACATTACTATAAGAAAACAGTAAAGATAGGCTGAATAAAAAGTTTCCAAGCACCAACATATTAAAAAAACAACCTGCAGGTTGATTGATGGGTCCAAAAATATGTAAATCTGTTAGTCCAACATCAACTATGTAATAAAGTCAGCACAGGTCATCCTTATAGAGAAAATTGTTGCCAAGACAGAAAGCCCACAGAAAAGCTTTATTCCAAGTATCTGCTTATTATAAATCAGGCTGAGAATTCCCAAATTCCCAAAACAGAGAATTCCAAAACAGATGATTTGAGAATATGGGGAGAAAACAGATGGGAAGAGATACGGTTTTTGATTCAGCAATGCCAAACTTAACCCAATCTTTAATACTGTAATACACATAAGCACATCAGGGGTGGGTTCCACTTACCTTCCTTACCGGTTCGCATTGCGTCGGAAGTGCGCGATGTCGGGGAAATGACCCTCTGCACATGCACAGAAGCCTTTGTGCATGCGCAGAGGTCTTTGCCAGCTGCTTTCAAGGAGCGATGACCGGAAGACTGGTTCGGGGGCATGGCCAGCTGGCCATCGCTGCTGGTTCGGCAAGCGGGGGCAAATTTCCACCACCGGTTCGGCAACAACCACCACTGAAGCACATGTAAACACAAGTAGGATCAAAAGGGGGTGACTGTGACTACTAGTTACACAAACAAAGAGGAAGAATGCAGACCTAATGAGTCATACACTACAGGTAGTCCTCGAATTGCGACCGCAATTGAGCCCAACATTTATGTTGCTAAGTGAAATTTGTTAAGTGAGTTTTGCCCCATGTTACAACTTTTCTTGCCACGGTTGTTAAGTGAATCATTGCATTTGTTAAGTTAGTAACATGGTGGTTGAGTGAACCTGGATTCCCCATTGATTTTGCATTGTGAGAAGATCACAAAAGCGAATCACGTGTCCCTCGGGACACTGCAACCGTCATAAATATGAACCAGCTGCCAAGCATCTGAATGTTGATCATGTGCCCATAGGGCTGCTGTGAGAAACAGTCCTAAGACATCTTTTTCACAGACGTTGTAACTTGGAGTGGCGGTGGTGCAGTGGTTAGAATGCAGTACTGCAGGCTACTTCTGCTGCCTGCCATCTGCCTGCAGTTTGGCAGTTCAAATCGCACCGGCTCAGGGTTGAATCACACTTCCATCCTTCTGAGGTCAGTAAAATGAGGACCCAGATGGTTGGGGGCAATATGCTGACTCTGTAAACCGCTTAGAGAGGGTTATAAAGCACTATAAAGCAGTATATAAGTCTAAGTGCTATTGTTATTGAACGGTCACTAAATGAACTGTTGTAAGTCGAGGACTACCTGCATTTAAAAAAATAGATGCTGATTAATTTGCAGGTCTCGGTGAACTAGGGAAGCATTAACTATTATTTACAATACAATACACTGCAAAAGAAAGCTGAAGAAACTAAATCACTGGAAAGGAATAAAAAATAAATTAATTGTCGATCTGTGAAAGCCCCCAACTCATTCAGAATAATTATCTGGACAAGAAGGATATGGCAATGCCTGAAGTGAGGAGGGTCCCTTTCTGGTTGTCTTTTTGGAAAGCAATCAAGATGGTGCTTTTTCAGGAAGGTCTTCAGAGGGTCGTCATTTGCAGATTAGGGGCTACATAATGGCCGTCAGCTTGTTTTTAATCTGCACATTTTATGGCGATGCTTTTTTTTTCTTTAATTGAAAGTAGCTTAGAGTTCTAGCAAGAGCCAGCATATAAATTATTGCAGTTAAATAAAGTGTGATTGCCAATATATGCCTCGATCTCTCTATCCTGCCCACAAAAACACCACTCAATCTTGCTACTCATTTCAAATGACTATAATGTACCACTAATTTGTGATCTATTGGGGCATTAGATCACAATGCCTTCACTGATGTGAGACTAGAACAGAGGTGGGTTCCTCCTGGTTCGGACCATTTCACCTGAACCGGTAGCGATCTGCTGGGGATGTCACGGAACCGGTTCAATCGGTGCCGGTCCATGGGCGCCGCCATCTTTTTTTTATTTTATTTTATTTTATTTTATTTTATTTTATTTTATTTTATTTTATTTTTATTTTTAAAAAATTCTTTTTTTGAATTTTTTAAACTTTTTTTTCCTTCTGAGCATGTGCAGAAGCCGAGTTTCCGGCACTGTGCATGTGGTCGCCATCTTGTTTTCGCTTTTTTTTTTAAAAAAATTATTTTTATTTTTAAAATTTTCTTCTTCTGAGCATGTGCAGAAGCCGAGTTTCCGGCACTGTGCATGCAGTTGCCATCTTGTTTTCAGCTTTTCCCCCCATATATTTTGGCACTGCGCATGCGAGCACGGGCACCCACGAGGCGCGCCCACGCAGTGCGGGAGGAAGCGAACTGGCAGCGAGGTAAGTTAGAACCCACCCCTGGACTAGAATAGTGAACCCCTAAATCTATCCCCATTTTCCTCTCTCCCTGACTAAGGTATAATGTGAACAAAGGCCAAACTATGTAATTTCAACCCTTTGCTAGAATTTCTAGCTCCACCAAACCACCACACTTCATAGGGGGCAATGAAACTCAGTTAAGTGTTTTGAATCCTCAGGTGAGTTAGAAACTAGCCTGAATTGCCCCATTTTATTCTAAGATTGGAGTGAGTCATCATGAAGCTTGGGTCAAAATATACAGGTAATCCTCGATTTACAATCATTCGTTTAATAACTGATCAAAGTTACAACTACACTGAAAAACGTGACTTATGACCGTTTTTCACACTTACGACCATTGCGGCATCCCCATGGTCATGTGATCAAAATTCAGACACTTAGCAACTGCCATTGCTATTTATGACGGTTGCAGTGTCTTGGGGTGATGTGATCACCTTTTGCAACTTTCTGACAAGCAAAGTCAATGGGGAAGTCAGATATATTTAGCAACCATGTTATTAAGCTAATAACTGCAGTGATTCACTTTACAACTGTGCCAAGAAAGGTCCTAAAAATGGGGCATAATTCACTTAACTACTCTTCTTGCTTAGCAATGGAAATTTTGGGCCCAGTCGTGGTCATCATTGGAGGATGACCTGTATGAACAACAACTTGGTTGTTGTTCATACAAAATTATCTACCACAATGTCCTACCTGTCAATGATTACTTCAGCTTCAACCGCAACAATACACGAGCACACAATAGATTCAAACTCAATGTAAACTGCTAGAACCCCAACTGCAGAAAATATGACTTCAGCAACAGAGTGCTCAATGCCTGGAATGCACTAAATGACACTGTGGTTTCTTCCCCAAACCCCAAAAAATTTAACCTTAGACTGTCTACCATCGACTCACCCCATTCCTAAGAGGTCTGTACGGGGTGTGCATCAGCGCACCATCATGCCTACCATCCCTGTCCTAATGTTCCCATGTACTCGTAACATTTCTTGTACTCAGAACCACACTTGTACTTCTTATATATTCACAATCATGTTTATACTTTGTTTATACTTTGGTTGTAATAATATACACGCTTGACAAAATAAATAAATAAGAAATAAGCTTCTAAGAATAATGGGTTGGGTTCGTTATGCTCCAAACTAAAAAGTATCCTGCCCTAAATTTAGATTGTTAGCTTCCTTCATTTAGGGCAAATTGCTGCCAGTTTCAAAGATCACAGAATGTCTTCTTAAACGGGGCAAATTGATTCCGCTGTGGCCATAAAAGTTACAGTTTTTCTGAACGGCAAAGTGAACAAGGACTCCTCTTCATTGATCACTCCCTGTTTTGCACTTTATTCGGATTCGCTAGACTAAGTAGCCTTTAGTGCTAATGCGTTGATCATTCACAAGATTGAAGGCGTATGCCGAGGATGCAAGTCGTGTGCCAGTCAATGTCACTAGCTAATGACACAGTTTATTCCACGCTTAACAGTGCTATATATATATATATATATATTCTGAAGCATCTCCTTGTAGCATATGCACAGTGCTAAGAACTCTAGGTCAACTAGATAAATATATGGAGTCCCACAGGTTCGGACCAGATTGCCCGAACCATTAGCGACCTGCTGGTGACACGACGATGGTGTCACAGATCCGGTTCAATCGGTGCCGGTCCATGGGCGCCGCCATCATTTTTTGGGGAATTTTTGGTGAATTTTTCTGTGTTTGGATGGCTTCTCCTCTTCTGCAGCTTGAAAAAGAGCCCTCCCGCCCACCCCCTTGTTAATACACACCTTTATTTCTTCATCCAAAGCACAGCTGATCATCTCCTCAGCTGTGTTTCGGGCTGAATCCTGCTACTGAGCATGCACAGAAGTGAAATTGCACGGGGGGGGGGGGTTGTGTGTGCGCACATGAGCAGAGCGAGCGCACGCACGTGAAATGTCGCGATGCGAACTGGTGGCAAAGGTAAGTGGAACCCACCCCTGGAGTCCCAGGGTTTCATCTGTGTGAGAATAGGGTGGATGGGGGGGAAATCCCATAGAAATATGATATTTTAATTTTTTTATCAAGGAAGGATTACCCTTATTTTTAAACAGAAGGGTTTTTCTTATTACTACTAAATAAGTCTAAAACCATTTTCTTTCAAAACTGGCATTTTAAGTTATTAAAAATAAATGGCATTCAAGTAGAAGTGCACTTCAATAAAAACTAACAAAATCACATATTAAAAATGCATTATTTTATACTAGAGAAGCTAAGCATTATTGAGGGGGAGAAATAAAAACCAATTTTTAAATGGTCCTGAATCAAAGTAGCCACTATTTGATGTTTATTTAAAATTTATTTTTGATGGTTTTATCCAATTCTTTTAATTTATACATTGTTTGACCTCTGGACTGTTTTTATTAATATTTTTCCATGCTTCTGAACACTCAAATGTCAAATATTATTTTTGGGAGGAGTAAAACACTTTGATGACAATTTAGCCTGAAAGTAATTTAATGTGTGCCTACCATATTATTCCTTTTCAGGGCAAGCAACATTAAGAAGGGAAACAGTATATGGAAACAAGAACGGTTTGTAAGGGTAGAAGGGTGGAAAAGTGCCAACAAAGGGTAAAGTTGTAAGCAAGAGGAATTTAAGACAAGAGATTTTTTAAAAAGGAAAGGAAATGAAATGTAACACTATCTGGTTTACATTAACTCATGACACTTCTCCATACCTTTCTACCCTTAAAAAGTATTCTTGTTCCATACACTTTCTACATCTTCTTTTTGAAGATCTCATCAATTTTATCTGACCATGTTTTCCTCTCCAATCATCTACTCTTTTTCATTCTTTTTTGATCCTCATTCATTCTTTCTAGATGACTATTTTCAACATATTTCTTCCATACAGGTCAGTAGTTAGTCTCCATCCATTCATCCAGTAACCATTCATTCTTTACCTGTTCTCATTGTACCATACACTTAAAAAAAATATCTCACACAATTCAGTTTACTTCTAAGTTTATCCTGACATACTCAACTCTCACTTCCATATAACAAAGTAGGTAGACACACATTTGTATAAGCCACCCTTGCAATTGAGAGGCTGTGAGGGTTCTTTATTTTCCAAGGATTGAACATACCATAGTGGAGAAGGGGATGGTAAATGATGCTTTATTGTAGCACATATCTTCTCCAACAATAGACTGAAGTAGTGAGTTACACACTCCCCTAATTCAAAAATAGAATATAAAAAGAGAGACGAGGAAGCATAATCAGACTTTCAAGGTTGTGTTACTATAGCTAATCTAAAGAAATAATTTTTAATCTTCTGGGGAATTATAGTTTGGCATGATTTGCTTTGTAGGGCTGACATCTATTGTATGTAGGGCAGTGCCTCAGAGATAAAGCTTCTTGCCACTTTTCTTTCATCTTTGGCCTAATTTAATTTAATTTAATTCCAATGTGCAATTGATGGAGGAGGTCAGTTGCTGGCATAGGGTGTGGTATCATCAGTCTGTTGATGACATTCATCTATATCTACCCCTTGGCAATGTTATTCGGGTGCTGACCCAGAACCGCAAGCTGAGAGAGCTTGGATGAGAAACAACTGACTCCATCCAACCCTAGCAAGATGGAGTGGCACTGAGTTTTGACCCTCTGGGAGGTGACAATCTCTCATCTTCGACTCTCAATGGAGTGATAGTTCACAGTACAAAGCTGGTACATAATTTAGAAGTCCTCTGGATATGCAGCTCCTGCTTGAGAAACAGATGGCAGCTGTGGCCTTTGTACAGCTATATCTTGTACACCAATTGTATCCATTCCTGCGCAGGGACACCTTGTTCACAACCACTCATGCCTTGGTTGCTTCCCAGTTGGATTACAGCATCATGCTCTACATGAGGCCACCCAGAAATGACAGCTGGTCTAGAATACAACAGTATCCACAATCTCAGGTTCTCCTTAGTTTGCTCATATTACACTACCTTTTGCACAAGCCGCACTTCCAGTTTTTATTTATATCAGTTCAATATCCTGGTCAACACCTTCAAAGCCCTGTACAATGGGGGAATCAGGAAAGAAGACGTTTATATAAGAAATCTTGTAACTCCGATCCACTTTAATCCTAGACTTTTTAATAGATTTTAATGTGGCTGCCACTTCAGTCATTGTACTACCAAAATATTCCAAGTTGTATTTCCATATCTTAGTTCCACTTTCCAAAGTGATGCAAGAAAAACGCTTTTCCATAAGTGCAGGAGAATTACTTCACTTGGTGACAAAGGAAGCTATTAAACACCAGGTTATAGAGAAACACCTTAAGCATTTCTTAACAGGATGCAAGCATAATGATATTTCTATAAACATGTTATCAAGAAATTTCATGAATACATTAAAATAAAAGTGGTTACAAGGCCATTTTATGAGGACATGGGTTTATTCTAGAGTAACAATAATTAAAGTAAATGCTTATTATCAATGCCTCCAGCATTTTCCAAATAAAAAATTTAATCAAGATGTACCTAAAGTTGTAAAAAAAATTGAGGGGATTAAGAAACAAAGTCTACTTAAAAATTTCTTCAAGGTGTTTTGAATTACTAATAAGCTAGTGAAGGACAATGTGGTGCTCTTAAAAATGTATCTGTAAATATGTGTATAATATCAACTGCTGACAAACATCATTGTTTTTTCCAGTTAGAGAGAGGGAGGGAGGGAGGGAGGGAGGGAGGGAGAGAGAAAGAGAGAGAGAGAGAGAGAGAGAGAGAGAGAGAGAGAGAGAGAGAGAGAGAGAGAGAGAGAGAGAGAGAGAGAGAGAGAGAGAGGCCAAAAACCTAACAGAAACATGAAGTAAGTACAGGGGCGGGTTCCTAATTTTTTTACTACCACTCTGTGGGCGTGGCTTATTTTGTGGGTGAGGCTTGCCAGCCATGTAACCGGGTGGGCGTGGGCCTCGGGAGCTTGGCAGCGGCCGGAGAAGTGAGGGGCATTGCCCACCCACAACGCAGCCCCCCACAGCAGGAGCAGCAAGACCGCGGCAGTAGTTCTTCTAGGAGGCTCGGTCCAGCCTGAATGCTTCTCCCCATTCGATGATCCTAGGCTCCTGCCGCCCGTTCCCCCTCCCCTCAGCAGCTCGAGAAGCCTCGAACGTGTGAAAATGCCTGGGATCATCACCGCACGTTCGTGGCTTCTCGGACTGCTGAAGGGAGGGGAATGGAGATAGCTCCTGCCGCCCGTTCTTTCAGCGTCTCATGCGCTCCCTCAGCCATCCTCCCCTGCTTGGACTCACTGTGGGGTAGGAAGGCAGCGCATGCACAGTGCTGGAATCTCGGTTTCTGGGCATGGACAGAAGAAAATAAAAAAAAATGTAAAAAAAAATTTTTTTAATGGCGGCGCCCAGGCACCGGCAACCGACCGCACTGGTACTGTGATGTCACCAGTGGGCCGCTACTGGTGCTATAGAGTGGACCGCACTGGTAGGAACCCACCACTGAAAGTAACAGTCATAAAATGATCTAAATGAGTTTTTAATATATGCCATTTGATAAAATAGCTAGAAAACACAGGTCTCAATAAATTTTTTAAAAAATGACAATTCAACATAGCTTGAAAAAGGGAATGTTTTGTGCTCAAAACCCACACAGATTGCTTTGTGAAGTGCACATAATGTAATAGAACAGTTGGTGTTAACTATAGCTTGCAACCAACCTGAGCAGTGGTGCAAGAAAATTTCCAACACTTACTATGAGAAGCAGAAAGTTATTCAAGAGGGCAAAGGAAATAAGAATAAAAAAGAACCCTACAGTATGAAAATCAATGTCTGGTTCTTTTTAAACAAAATGCCAACGATTCAAAGAGGGATTTTTTGTCTTTCCTATGAAGTAGCAAAAGCCAAATTGTCAATTACCACCGTTTCATTTCCAAAGAAATCGTTAGGAAAAAAATAATGTGGTGCCCTTTGCCGTGAAACTATTAAAGGAATAATAATTTTGTTATCAGTTAGTCAACTAATACGCAGTGAGATTATACATTCTAAGACTCAGCTTTTTTATTTAACATCACCTTGGGAATTTGAACACCAGTGAAATTTGCTCTGCACTTCAATATTTACTTGTGAAATCACTTTGACCAGGGATGTCCAACTCAATTTCATTGAGGACCGCATCAGGGTTGTGTTTGGCCTCAGGGGGGGACAGGATGGGTGGGGCCAGCTCAACATCACTCATTTGGGGGCACCTGTGGTGGCCCAAGTGCTTTGCCAGTGAAAACGGGCTCCTTTTTTGGCTGCCACAACCTCCTGTAACCCTCTGCCAGTGAAAATGGAGCTCTATTTTTGCTGGCAGAGGGTTGTAGTGGGCTGTGGCAGCCTAAAATGGAGCTCAGGAGCCCGTTTTCGCTGGCAGAAGCACCGCGGGCCAGTCCTTCGCTGTATCCAGGGCAGCCCCGTGGTACCCCTTGGGCCAGATCTAAGTATCCCTTGGGCCAGATCTGGCCCCTGGACCTTGAGTTTGATACCCCTGATTTAGACCCCTGCAATCCAAAGCTACCTCTTTTAGACTCTGAAAATCTCTCATCACAATTTAAAAGCACATTGATTCAAGGAAGGCTGGAATGCAATACAGACACATACTGTGAAGCTGGCGATGCAGTCAAGACACTTCTCAACTCAAACCATGTATGGCAGTAACTTCATCATATTCCACCACCTCTTATTTCAGTCAGTTATGATGGATGCAGTAAGCTGCAAAGGTGATTGCAACAGTAACACTGAGCACAAAAGCGCATAGTACGTTCAGAAATGACACAAAAATGGATTGCAATTCTCATATTAGCAGCAGTGTGGCTCTTACTTTTTCCCCCCAATGTAAACAATATTTATTATTTTGTGGGTTTATAGAATGCCCTCTTCACCACTCCAGATATTAGTTTCATTTTTAAAATTGGTATACCTCTTCAGTCTGAAATAGACTCTGAGTGGTACATGGCAATGCAACATATTAAATTATAAATTCTATAATGTATCATTCATCGGACCTCAGACAAACAGATTTGTAAAGTATCCCTCAACCCACCATACAATCATATTCAACCCTGTTCAGAATTCCTCTGTGGTGAACTCAGCTTCTAGACAGTTTTACCACAAAAGAATCTTAGCAATGTGATAAACGTAGACCAGGGGTCAGCAACCTGCGGCTCTGGAGCCGCATGAGGCTCTTTCATCCCTCTGCTGAGGCTCCCTGTCGCCACAATTTTGAGAGGAGCTTCCGGTTGGGGGAGGGGGGAAGCAGGGCGTGCCAGGAGGAGACTCTATGGCAAGGGGTGGGTTTTCCCGTCAGCTCCACAATTGATAAGGCTTTTGGTTAGGATTGGTAGAGGGAAAAGGACACTGCACTAGGAGGAGACTCTATGGTGGGGAAACTGGACTTCCGGTTGGCTCCAGAATTGAACAGGGGGGAGGGGTTCAGTTAGGATCTTTGTGACTCTTTGAGTGTTTAAGGTTGCCTACACCTGACGTAGACTAAGATAACAATCTAGGATTGCCTTTTTATCAGACTTGCATGAGTAAAGCAGGCATCACCATCTTCTCTTCAGAACCTGGATATTATATCCCAACATCTCTGAAGTGTGTGTGTTTGTGTGTGTGTGTGTGTGTGTGTGTGTGTGTGTGTGTGTGTGTGTGTGTGTGTGTGTGTGTGTGTACTGCTCCCTCCCATATTTGGGTACACCTGGTGACTCGACAGAAAAACATTTAATCTGTCCCCTGGCTCAGCTGATAAGGGAGGAGAACTTGTGGCTTAGAGGGTAAAAGCACTGCCTAACAAGGCAAGCAGCCCAAGTTCGAATCCTAGAAGGGTATGGCTAGCTGATGAGAGCTAAATAGCTTGAAATAGATCTATACTATATATATGTTTATTCTGTAGAGTCATCCTGGTGTATGGAAGGAAACTCACAGCTTCCTTTTGCCTTTCAGCCCCTCCTGGGACCATCCAGGCAGTTTTCTATAGTCGACAAACTATATTGTCTATATGTGTAACATTTTTTGCTGATAAATGAAAATAAAGGGAGACTATTATAGATCTATTTCGAGCTATTTTGCATTTGAGAATGAGATTCTCCTTGGACAGCTTCAGCCACATTTTATTTCCCCTACTTTCACAGAAGTTGGGTTTCAAATATTTTGACATCTTCCCTTATAAGGTAGTTGGAATATCAGTGGACAGTTTCCCCCCTATTAGAAGCTACGGTATCAATCAGTGTCAGGAGTTTTATCAGTGCAAGAATAGTGCATAAGAACAGGCAGATATATACTGAGATAAATCCATATATAACTGGAAGATGTAATGTAAAATAGAATTTATGTAAAATACAATATTTGAAATTTTAAATGTCAAATCATTTACCAAGCCATTTATCACTTCAAATCTTGTAAACATTAAATGTCATGCCATTTGCCACTTGTACCTTGGATCAGGAGCATAAATGGAATTAAATGCTTTAGATCAGAATGTTCTATGAACACCTACAAGTAGCTATTAGTATTTTTAAAATAATCTTAATGTATATCATTGCTATGATTATGGTTTGTCGCACAGTCAGCCAGATGTGCAGACTGGATTTGGCATCTTTCCACCTCTCAAGTCCTTCCCTAGGATGTGAGATAGGCAGATGTTGATGTCTGATGATGATAGAGGTATTGTTGCAGGATGTAAGCTGTTCTGAGTAAAGCTGCCTTTTGCAATGGACCGATGGTGATTTTGTCAATGCCGACTGTGTTCAAGTGGTCCAGTTGTCTTATATCAGTGATGGCGAACATTTTTTCCCTCGGGTGCCGAAATAGTGCGCGCAGGTGCTATCGCATGCTCGTGCGTGCCCACACCCATAATTCAAAGCCCCCCACTTGCCCCACCCCCGTGCATGCGTGCGTGACCCCCCCACTCCCCCATTTCCCGACTTCCAGTGGGCCCGTTTTTTGGCCTCCCCAGGCTCCAGAGGCTTTCTTGGAACCTGGGGAGGACGAAAACGCTCCCCCGCCACCCCAGAGGTCCGCCGGAGGCCAAAATCGTCCTCCCATGCCATAGGTTCGCCATCACTGTCTTATATGGTTAATCCTACTCTTTCACCAAGTCTCTGAAGCACATGAAAATTGGGGGGGAGTAACAAAATTGGGGGGGAGTCTTATGGATCCCTTCAACAATACTATAATACTATGGATGGGGAAAACACAGCCCCTGCCTCAACCTTGCAAAGTGTAGTGGTGAAGTGGTAGAGTAGTTCAAACCTACGATCTGGCCACTTCGATGTTCCTGTGCAGAATTCCCATTCAGAATTCTGTAAAACACAGCTTGTTATGTTCAGTCATCTTGACAAACATGTACACAGCCCTATTGGGCATGCCTACATCTCCCTCTGGGTTTCTTTGGAGATTCTCAGTCATCCAGGTCATGGTTGTCCAAAGGTGCTTTTTTCAAGAGGCACTGGACTCTCTGTTTTTTCTTTGAAGACGTTTCACTTCTCATCCAAGAAGCTTCTTCAGCTCTGACTGAATGGTGGAGAATCCATTCCCCACCATCCAGTCAGAGCTGAAGAAGCTCCTTGGATGAGAAGTGAAATGGCTTCAAAGAAAAAACAGAGAGAGTCCAGTTGCCTCTTGAAAAAAGCATCTTTGGGACTCCCTCTGGGTTGAACACCAGCACAGCCAAACAGAGAACCAAACAGAGAATGCTGAAAGAAACACCAGCAAAATGAACAAGAACTGCAACAAACTACTGCCGACAATATAACCAGTCCTCATAAAAAGAAGTTATTAGGTACCTCCATTTGTGCACCATGCAATTGCCAAATGTACCATTGCAGTTTCGTGCTTGCCATGAGCTGAAGTCAGTCAATTAGCAATTGCCAAACTGTAAATTAATCAGGCAAACATTGTACAGTCCAAATTCAAAGTGAATAGAGTTTCCACCTGTAGCCAAAGTTCATAAGGAAAGATAGTGTTTATCTCGTGAGTTAAAGTGAAACGTTAAAGGACGTTTCACAGCAAGGACTAAATTCAACAAGACCTAGTTAAAGCATGGTTGAAAGCAGAATACAAAGCAGGAAAGGTTGGGTTGTCATGCAGAGCCGTACCAAGGCCAGACTGCATTAAGTGTGATCTTAAACACACAGCTCATATTTCCACTAGAATATGTCTCTCGAACATACAATGCCAGAAATGAAACCTGTAGAGTTCTTGTCAAGTCCTTAACTCAGTGTTTCCCAACCTTGGCAACTTGAAGATGTCTGGACTTCAACTCCCAGAATTCCCCAGCCAGCGAATGCTGGCTGGGGAATTCTGGGAGTTGAAGTCCAGACATCTTCAAGTTGCCAAGGTTGGAAAACATTGCCTTAACTGCTCCATCTCTGCAGAAAGCAAGATTCTTTAACAAGAATAATTGAAAGAGGGTAGAATGAGGTTAGAGAATACTCTGCAACTAGGTTGTTTTCCACATTTAGAAGCTAATTTCTCTCGCAGGTTTCTAAAGTGGAAATGTTCCAAATATCTGACTCGTGGCTCTTATACGGGGAGGTTATTCCCTTAACTGAAAAAGAAAGAGATCCAGATGGTTAGGATTTACCGTATTTTTCGGAGTATAAGACGCACCAGAGTATAAGACGCACCTTAGTTTTTGGGGAGGAAAATAGGGGGGGTGGAAATCTACTTACCAGGTATTCATCTGGCTAGCATCCTTAATCTGGTCAGCTTCAGCACATTATTTTATCCCCTGGTTAGGGCTGGAAAAAAACTTCTTCGGAGAGAGCAGCAATGAAAAAAATCCTGCAAGCCAGGAAGATCGTTAGCACCTCGTTAGGGCTGAAAAAAACTTTTTCGGAAGGAGTAGCAATGAAAAAAAGCCTGCAAAGACTTAGGGCTGGAAAAAAACTTCTTTGGAGAGAGCACCAATGAAAAAATCCTGCAAGCCGGGAAGATCGTTAGCACCTTGTTAGGGCTGGAAAAAACTTTTTTGGAGGGAGTAGCAATGAAAACAAGTCTGCAAGCCGGGAAGAGCCAGGAAGATCGTTAGCACCTCAAATATTTGATTATTAAAGAGATGCATGCTATAAAACTAAACTCGGTCTTAGAGGGGAAACTTTGAGGAATAAATCCTAAAACCACTGGTTTGGGAGGAATTTAATGACATCCAACTGGACTTCTTTTGGATGGATGTCTATAGAATTCTGCCCCAAAAAGGTATTAAATAGCACACTAACTTTATTGAAAGTCCCACATTTTAGAAGGGATTTCCTTCTATCCTCTAGGACAGGGGTCTCCAACCTTGGCAACTTTAAGACTTGTGGACTTCAACTCCCAGAGTTCCTCGACCAGCTTTGCTTTCTCAATCTTGATAGCTTTAAGATATGTGGACTTTAACTCCCAGGCTGGAGTGGCTGAGAATCCTGGGAACTGAAGTCCACACATTCTTAAAGTTGCCAAGGTTGAGAACCACTACTCAAGAGGACAGAATTATCCCATGTTTTTCATGATTAATCATACACTTTCTTTATGGAATATATATGTTCAATAATCGTATTCATGTTATTTAGCTATGGTTCAGATCCTCCTTAAACCTTTAAACTGATGGTTGCAATGGCCTAGGGGAGAATTTATCTATGAGATATAATAAATTAGTTGGTTTTTTTTAAATGAATGATTTAGTACAATTTAAACTGTGTTAATTGTTCAGATCTGTGGCAAGACTGCAGCACAATTGACATGATAAAGTGGAAATTGATAAAGAGCCGAGGTGGTGCAGTGATTAAATGCAGCTACTGCAGGCTACTCCAGCTGACTGCTAGTTCAGCAGTTCAGCTGTTCAAATCTCACCAGGCTCAAGGTTGACTCAGCCTTCCATCCTTCTGAGGTCGGTAAAATGAGGACCCAGATTGTTGGGGGCAATATGCTGAACTGTGTAAACCGCTTAGAGAGGGCTGTAAAGCACTATGAAGCGGTATATAAGTCTAAGTGCTATTGCTAGTGCTAGTGCTATAAATTGTACCAATTGAAAAAAAAAAAGAGAAGGAATGCAAAATGCAAAAGATTAGGGGCCCGTATTAGAAAACTGGAGCAGTTTCCCTATAATGACTGGCTGACACAACTGGAGTTGTTTGTTTGTTTTTTGCCTAGAACAAACCGGACATGCATGGACAAGGTAGAAGTGCATAGAATCATGCATAATATAGATAACGTAGCTATGCAATATTCTCTCAATTTCTCTTAATATTAGTATTCAAGGTCATTCACTGAAACTAAATGAGCAAAAATTGATGAACAGAATAAACACAGTGCATTAAAAAAATTAAACAACAAGCAATCCTTAGGTCCTGATAAAACTCTCATGCCTCAATCAACTACCCCAGTTACGTCCACATTCTGGCCACAGTGCCTGGAAGAAGTCAGGTCTTCATTGCTTAGTCCAGAGGTCTTCAAACTTGGCAACTTTAAGACTTGTGGACTTCAACTCCCAGAACTCTGGCTGGAGAATTCTGGGAGTTGAAGTCCACAAGTCTTAATGCTGCCCAGTTTGGGGACCCCTGGCTTAGTCTCTCATGGAACTTCACCAAGGTCTTCTGGAACTCAAAGTTTCCAGAGAACATTGTTTTAAAAACCCTGCTCTAAATTCTGACACATTCAACTAGATCTTCTCTGAAGCGCTTACTGATGGTTCAGTTCTATAACAGAAGGGGTAATCTATCAGATATCCTGACTGCAAGAGATTTATGACTTTCTATATAAAATAAAATAAAATAGCGAATAAGCAGTTGCTACGTTGTTATGCGTCTCACTGTTTCATTTTAGACATATAAATTCATGCTTCCCAAATACACCCAACCAAATCCTTCCTTGAGGTAGCATGAATAGCCAACCGGCAAGAGTTAAGAGATCCTAAGATAGGTTGGATAACTACAAACATCTTGTCCATGTCTTAGGTCTCAAAAACTAAAGTGATTTAGTTTTTGTGATATCTGACTGTTAAACCAAGCATTGCAGCAGAAACGTCAATACTTACTGTATCAAAAGCTGTGTTTAATTCAAACATGCATGAAGACAAATGATTTCATCCTTGATGTGCTTTGCAAATTTTCCACAGCAGGCTTCCGAGAGTCCCAACAAAGTTTTTTTAGGGTAGTTGTCAATATGCCCTTAACTAGTGGACAGTGACAAGTTTGCAGCAAAGGCCACAAATTAAATCTTTACAGCAGCCTTCACTACAACCTGACAGGCATCACAAGTCTCTAGATGTCTCCTATTTTATTTCAGTACTAAGAACATCCCAGCAAACTACAAAGAAACCCAGATTTCATAGAACTGGAAAAATCTGCAAGCATTTGGAGAAATCATGTCAATTGTCCATTGTATTTCCCCATTCCATAGAGGATGATGACTGCCTCTGATTCCTAGAATTCCCCAGAACACACAAAAATCTATTGGCAAGAAAACATCTAAATGTTTCAGGCTAATGTTTTGCAAGCAAACTTCCATATGACCTTATTCAACAGGGTAGAATTCAGATCTTTCATTAACCCAGACAATTCTCTGAAAGATAAATTGTTGCTAGAGAGTAGCTTCTGATCTAATACTGTAGAACATAGCTCACATTGGCTGTATAACCCTTGGGTATTCTTGACTGTCTTCAGGATGCTAGATATCCTCTTTTACTCATTGACCAACATCAAATAAACTTTATCATAGCTTGGCATTTTTGATGAGTAATATGATATTTCTCTGCTCCAGAAGATTTACCCCCATATCTCTTCCATAATATCCCTCTAACATCCCTCTAAGAGCTACGGTGGTGCAGTGGTTAGAGTGCAGTATTGCAGGCTACTTCTGCTGATCACCGGCTGCCAGCAGTTTGGCAGTTCGGATCTCACCGGCTCAAGATTGACTCAGCCTTCCATCCTTCTGAGGTCGGTAAAATGAAGACCCAGATTGTTGGGGGAAATATGCTGACTCTGTAAATCGCTTAGAGAAGGGCTATAAAGCACTGTGAAGAGGTATATAAGTCTAAGTGCTATTGCTATTGCTATCTTACAGAATCTAGATAGTTTGAGTCTGAAACACCATTTGGACTGATTCCAGATTCAAATGGAGACAAAAACATTACTACAGACTGGATTTGGGGGCGAAATCTAATTAAAAAGCTTTATGTAATTAAAGTGTATTGCTGGCATGGTCATTATATGAGTCAATAATTCCAACAAAAAATTATACAGAACTTGAAACCATATGCCAAGTGAAAATGTGTCAAAAACAGTTATGTGAGCATAATTTGGAAGCTTCTCTATAATTACTGTGACAGCAGAAAAGGACATTTGACATATATATATGAGATTAGCTTAAACACTTGCAATTAGCAATGCTATACTATAAAGATAGCAAGTAAAGTAGCAGATATCAGTACATTTATTGAATAACCTGAAGGCCTTTTCAAAAAAAGAAAAACAGAACAACCAGGTACAGAAACAACCGTACAAAAATATATAAGGTACATGACATCAAAATTCAACGATATCAAAATTCAATAACTAAATTTCTAAAACTAGATAACCCAAATAAAATATCTCGTCTCTAACTCAGCTCATCTTTCTTACAATCAATGAAATTCTTTAAGTAAAGTAGCAAATAAAATAGGTCACACACACGTGTGTGTGTTTGTGAAATGCACATGCATGCAAGCACAACAACAAGCTTTAAAAATCAACATTCCTTTGTTATTGTCTGATTATTACACAGGACTTGAAAATAGAAGATTTCTGGCAGTTCTGAATCTTCCATTTACAAGGCAAAGTGCTACCAACGTTTTGCTATCACAGCATACCTTGTAAAGGCAGCTCCAGAAAACATTAAAAATGACAGAAACCATTTATTAAGTTGAGAGGATGTTCCTGCTTCTGCAAAGGAGCCGGTGAAGCGTTGGGGTTAGCTTGTGATGGAAAAAAATGTGCTAGCCAAAACAAGCAGGAACACCAAAATAACATAAAGGGAAAAGAGAGTATTTTTTAAAAATGTATCCAGTAGGAAAATATGACCGAAAGTTATATCTGCAATGGGAATGTGGAAATGCAGAGAAACACCATCCTTTTCTGCTCTCAAAAAGTGGTTGCTGACCCATTCTGGCAATGGAGCAACTGCGCTGGATAGATAAACCCTAAGAATTCTAGCTCCACGTTCCAAAGAGAGAGAGAGAGAGGAGTCACTGTCAAAAGCAGGATTTCAAAAAGGATTCTGAAAGCTGACACTATCATGAAAGTATAATACAGAAAGAATTTTCAATACAGAAGAATCAAAAGGTCCAAGATCCTGAATATGATGACCCACCAAAAACAGGAAGAGAGAGAGAGAGAGACACGAAAGCCACAAAAAAGAATGTTTTAAGGGGTCCTTGGTGCTCTCTGAGCTTTCTTGTTTTCTTGCAGACATTTCATTACCCATACTAGGTAACATCATCAGTCTAGCACTGATGATGTTACCTAGTTAGGGTAATGAAACATCTGTAAGAAGAAAAGCAAGCTCAGAGAGCACTAAACACCCCTCATTTCAACCCTGAGCTACAAATCAAATATTCTCCTTTTTCATTTTCTTATGTTTATGCTGTGTACTGCTCAGAGATATCTTGTACACTTGTTCCATGGAGAACTGAGATGTCCACTTGAACCCCAGCAAAAGAAATATCCATAGGGCCACAGGGCTTTGGTCAAAATGGCAAAAGCGCTATGGTGAGAGCATGATTTAAGCTCCACCTCTTCTTGTGTGTGCATCATGACACACATACAAAAACGATGATGCTTACATCACAAAAGCATAGTGGTGCTTGTCGTTCCCTCTGCTCTCCCCTCCCTTACCTCCCCTCTGGGGACACATCTGTCTAGTGCTTTTTCAGTTTTATTTGGGAATTTTCTTTGGAAATTCTTCGAACATTTGAAATTACAACATTTGGGGATAGAGTTTTTTAGGGCATGTTTTTTTCCCCCAATACATTGACTTTCATTCACATGCCTTTAACTCTTTATTTATTTCAAAGGACACTTTCCTCAGCCAACAAATGTCAAGTAAGAACATTCAGTTCTCTTATTATTGTTGTTGCTAACCCTGAGCTAATAAGCAAGGTCTTTCTCTTAAATAAGAGCTGAGCTATGCTTCAAAATGTCCTTCTTCATTTGCTTGTTAGTGACATTTGCAAGACCTTTGCTCAAACTACCTTCACTATTTTCTCTCTAGTCGATCAAACTGATAGAAATACAAATCAACACACAAAATGTTATCCTACCGTTTTCCAGAACGGAGTTTTATTCAGTGTTCAAAATCTTTTGTTTACTAACGTACTCTTCCCAGATCTGATATCTTCCAGGTTTGTTGGATTTTAGCTTCCATAGCCCCCCCCCCCAAAAAAAATGGCATGATCACACTTTCAGAGCAAGAACCAGTCCTTCCTTATTCCTCCTTCTTGAGAAGTATTGAAGCATGGAAAGCCAAAGAGGTTCACCGCTGAAGAGAGGATTATGCAATAAAATAATGAAAAGATGAGGTTTCCACCAAGAGTGAGGTAGAACGCCATATCCCTTTATATGAATTTCATCAAAATGATCTTTTAAAAGCATTTAAAACAATGTTGAATGAACTGAATGGGAACATCACATGGAAGGAAAGAAGACAGAAGAAATATTGAGCACAATGCTGTTTGGAATTTATATGCATAATTCACTGAGCTTGTAATTTTTTTTTACAGATCACACCAGCTACAAATATGCACGCTGTATTTTGGTGCTAGATTACTTTTCCCAAACAGGAAGGAAATGCAAATTCACAATGTATCAACCAAACTTTTTTCTTTTATGCAAACATTTATACCCACATCTGAATTCCTATCTACACATGAAGCTGGTGCATTCTGATTCTATCACTTCCCCTAGCAATTCACTCCCGCATTCTTAGCATATAATTTAAACCAACCAAGGGATAGCATGACAAATCAAAAGCATGCAATATGTGCTCTGGTGTAATGTAGGAAAACAAATGAATGCTCTGTTTACCCTTCATCTATTGACATTCCTCTCCACTGAATTTTTTTAAATCACTACCTGAATTGGTACCTGTAATTTTCTGCAGATTATTTGCATAGTCTGTATTTGAATTGATTTAATTGCTAACTGATTTCTTTTACAGTATATAAAATAATAGTATTTAATATTTTTCAACATTTTTTTGCATTGCTAGGTTTCCTTCCTAATTGGTCTCTAAACTATTTGTTTTCTAAATAAACATATTTTTTGGGCGGGGAACACTCAGAGGTGAACCCACCTGGGGTATCTGCCTTCATTTAGTTTCGGAATGTGTCCTCTGAACATCACATTTTCAGCATCTGTATAAATGCAGCTGCTACACATTTGAGATTCCAATTATTGGTAGGAATTGACAGAGCTGGAGTTTATTCTGCAATTAAATAGCCATGTTTCATTGTTAGGTAGCAATGAATTAAAAGATTTAGAGAAGGCCTCCACTCACATAGTGTTATGCTAAAATCTTCATCTGCATTTCCTTCCCCCAATTCTCATTCAATTTGAGAAAAAATTAATTGCTTTTGAGAGAGGGTTTACATACGAGAAGTACATTTTAATGACATCCTTCGTACTGGGTTTTGCAGTTCTGACATGGTACAGGATGGTAATTGAGATACAATTGATTATAGAAAGGCCTTTGGTTGTGTTGACCATGTGTCAACTGTCCAACTAGGAAACACCCTCGGGAGAATTGAATTCCTAAAAGTAGAACTTTATTAGATACACCATGTTGGTACTGAAGAAACAAAACCAGCTCTGGTTTTCCCATGCAAATGCTTGCCCAGTTAAACAATAACTTCCCCTTCTCTCCCCCCCCCCCTCTGGGTAATCACATTGTCCAATTATGAAACGTTCTTTTGTTATGGGAACAATCCATCTCTTTCTCAAGCATCTGCAACAGTGACCTTGATGGCTTCCATGTTATCACGACCTCTACATACATTCTCCACATTCCATCCTCCCTTCCCTCCCTCCACCCAGTTCATTGGCAAGTTGAAAAGCATTGAGGTTTAAAAGAAGCACAGCAGTTCAATCTTGACACCACGTCAAGCTGTGAAACGTGTTTAAGAAAACAGGGATCCCAGAATATCTCATTGTCCTCATGCAAAACCTATATACTGTACAGTCCAAAAGTCACACAAAATGGAACATGACAAAACAGTCCAACAGGAGATAAAGACTAAAGCTTTGCAGATTTCCTGAGGAAGTGAGTTCTACTGATCATTTTCCTGAAACTCATCCCTATAATATATTTCTTCTATAGCAGATCTTGGACACTAATCTTAACAGACCCTATTGAGTAAGTCAGTAGTTTCTAAATGCTTCAAAAGTTACCAGTTCAGAAGATCAAGATTACCCAACAAACACATCTAAATATTCCCCCTTATTACATTATTTATTTTCTCCCTTCCCATCCAGACTTTTCTCCTTTGCCCTAGACCAGTGTTTCCCAACCTTGGTAACTTGAAGATGTCTGGACTTCAACTCCCAGAATTCCCCAGCCAGCTGGCTGGGGAATTCTGAGAGTTGAAGTCCAGACATCTTCAAGTTGCCAAGGTTGGGAAACACTGCCCTAGACACATTTATTCTACCCGAGATATACATGAACAAATTCAAGTTTCACAGCTGGATTTGTGAAGTTAAAACACTAAAGCTTTAATCAAACCAAAACACTTCTCAGATCTTCTCTTGACACCTTTGAAGATCTCTATAATGAAATCACCAGTGAGTCAAATCCCTGAAGCATTCTTTTTTTTTAAAGGGGGCAGGCTAAAATGTTCCAAAAGAGCAATTAATAGGACAATGACAGAAAAATGGAGCTGCCTAGACACTCAGCTTTAGGTCACGACAATGCTGTAATCATGTGTAGAATATTTCAAATTATCTAGTAAAGGAACAATTGCAGCCAGAAAATTTATTTTAGGACGCAATCCTTCCGAAAATGAGTACAGTGATCCCTCGTTTTTCACGGGGGTTACGTTCCAAAAAAAACCCGTGATAGGCGAAATCCGTGAAGTAATAACCTTTATTTTTTTTAACCCCTCCTACCCGGCTTCTGCGTTTTCGGCACCCAAAAAAAGCCTGAAAAATCCTCCAACCTCTCCCTCTCTTGACGTCTGCTGTGGCTGCTTGGCACTGATCTCCTGAGCGAGCTTGTAGGCCGTTCCCTCGTCGATTTGGCGCGAAGGGCCATTTTCCCTCAGGGAAAGCTGACAGCGCGGCCCGCCCTATACCTGATGAGCGGCAGTCCTTCTGCGCACGCGCAGAGCTCATCGGACTGCTTTACTCGCCTGCCGCTGCCAGACTGAAGCAGGAGACCACCACGCAGGCGCAGAACTCATCGGAGAGGTTTGCGAGTCCCGGAGCCGTGCGCTTTGCCACTGACTGCCTGGCCACCCACGCAAATCCGTGAAGCAGTGAGACCGTGAAAGGTGAACCGCGATATAGCGAGGGATCACTGTATTTGAAAATGAACCTGAAGTTCGTATAGTCTTAAATTACTACTGAATGGCTGTTGTTACTTAAATAGATGTTGACTAGGCAGAAGCTATAAGTGCATGACCAGGTAGGAATATAAGAAAGGAAGGAAGGAAGGAAGGAAGGAAGGAAGGAAGGAAGGAAGGAAGGAAGGAAGGAAGGAAGGAAGGAAGGAAGGAAGGAAGGCCTGATCTTACCTAATAAACTCAAGAGGTCCAATGCTGAGCAACCAGTGGAATTAAGATAATGGAATTATTTCTCTGCCATTCTCTCTCCAGTATTTTGTACAGAGAAACTCTGAGCATAAGTTCCCAATTGTGCTTAACAGCTCCTTGAATTAATTCCTGGAAGGTTGGTGCCTATTACTGCAGGCAGCATAGTCCTGAATGGACTAATGGCCCAATTCAGTTTGAAACAGTTTCAAATGGTACATAAGAGTTCTCTGTAGTTTTGTACTGGAAATGACAAAGAGAGTTGATGCTCTATTAGAGCAGCTAGTCTTATAAAATTTCACCTCCATTAAGTATGGAGCTGTAATTATCACATAAATCAAAATATGCAAGTTGTATGGATGACTAAAACTCTTCTTCAGCACTTTAATTTATAGTATTGTAATTAACATGGTGCTGTCCTTGAAATGCATTTAAACTTCAGATTCCAATTCTTTATAAACTAAGATTGAAGCCAGATTCTGTCTTAAGACTTCAGAATGGATAGTTTCCAGGTTTAGGAATTGGGGAATTGACTTGTTCTAAACCTCAGAAAGAAGTAATTCAGATGTCTAAAATGGAATAGAATAGAATGGAATGGAATGGAATGGAATAGAATAGAATAGAATAGAATAGAATAGAATAGAATAGAATAGAATAGAATAGAATAGAATAGGCCAAGTGTGATGGGACATACAAGGAATTTGTCTCTGGTCATATGCTCTTAGTTTCAATACAAGCAACAAGTGATAAATCATCATCATCATAATCATTTTAATATAAAATCATACACATTTTAACCATGTTTTTAGAATCTTCATTGCAGCTGGAAATCCAAGTGACTGCTATAGCTAGGGATGCCTATTGCCAGCTGCAGCTGAGCTGTTCCTTTCCTTGAAGAGGGATAGTCCAGCTACAAAGTAGTTCGTGCACAGATAATCTTATCTTTAAACTACCACAGTATAATTTATGTGAATCTACTTTTCTTGGACTGCTTGTCCAGAATGTGAAAGGTTGCTGAGTGGGACACCTGAATGTGCACATTATATTTTTACCAAAGTATCTGCATTGGATGCCACTTAGCTACTGAGCATAAACATCCACAGAGAGTTAAAGAGATGCTCGGTGTGTCAAGTCATCATCAAACAAATGACACTGACTATTTACTTGCATCATTTCAGAGATATGACAATACATAACATGTAATTTTAATATCACTGTGGCTTCCTTATGCTACCAAGCCAATGTTTTAGATATGGCATATGTGATCCTTAAACACCTGGGAAGTAGAACTGATTTGTCTTCATTTTTATAGACACGGTTGGTCTTAGAGGTCATCAGAAGAGGTTCCATTACTGTATCAAGAGATGCAGAATTATATCTTTAAATATATACAGTATTTCAAACTATATTCTTGCCAAACACCATTTTCTAAATATTTTTGGCCAATGCATTCGGACTTAAACATTCTTACATTCTAGAATCAGAATTGTACTGCAATAGAGAAATGTAAAATTGGGTGGATAATTAAGCTGCAACCTGTTCATGAATCTAGTTAATCTAGATCAGGACAATTCAGATTAGAATTCCCTGAAAACATAACACATTCGCAGAATAATCGCAACTCAAAACAGATATAACCACTTTTATTATCTGTTCAGCTGATAACCCAGAGGCATAAAGAATGTTATTCAAAAAAAATGATGTAACTTATCCTGCTGACAGAAGATAAGATAGCTAGAAACTGTCAATTATAACATAAGCGGAAGCTAGCAAGAACTCAAAGTGGCAGATATAGACATACAATCTTGGTAAAATTATATCCTTCGGGTCAGGAGTGGGTTCCACTTACCTTCGCCACCAGTTTGCATCGCAATGTTTTGCACACGTGCGCATGCTCCGCTCGCGTGCGCACGTTCCCTCATGCAATTTGGTTTCCACGCATGCTCAGTAGCTGGAATCAGCCCAAAACACAGCTGAGGAGCTGATCAGCTGTGCTTCGGGTGAAGGAATAAAGGTCAGTTTAAACCCAGGGGTGGGCGGGAGGGCCCTTTTACAAGCAGCAGAACAGGAAAAACCTTCAAAACAGAAAAAAAATCGCAAAAAATTCCCAAAAAAAAGATGGCGGCGCCCATGGACTGGCACCAGCCGATCCAGTTTAGTGACATCACCAGTGGGTTGCTACCAGTTCGGGCGATATGGTCCGAACCGGGAGGAATCCACTCCTGCCTCGGGTTACAAAGAATCAGAAGTAACCAAATTAATCAACAACCATCCTTATTTAGAGATTTAGCTTTTGCTTAACTAAAGGACCAGATTCTTAAAGATCTTAGTACATATATATGTACATTGTCTTAAATAAATAGGGACACAACAGGAAAAAATGATTTTCTAGGGCAGGGCTGTCAAACTCTTGGCCCGTGGGCTGGATGTGTCACGCACTGGCTACGCCCACCCCCTGTTTAGCGAAGGGGGGAAATGTCCCAATACGTCAGGTGATGCTGCCATGACGACGTGAGTTTGACACCCTTGTTCTAGGACATACCACAAATGAAATATCCACCTAATAAATAGAGACAGCAAAATACATGAACAGGAAAAGTGTACAAGAGTGAAGACCAGAGTATTAATATAGAATAGAATAGAATAGAATAGAATAGAATAGAATAGAATAGAATAGAATAGAATAGAATAGAATGGAATAGAACAGAATTCTTTATTGGCCAAGTGTGTTTGGACACACAAGGAATTTGTCTTTGGTGCATATGCTCTCAGTGTACATAAAAGAAAAGATACATTTGTCAAGAATCATGAGTTAGAACACTTAATGATTGTCATAGGGTACAATAAGCAATCAGGAAACAATATTGATATAAATTGTAAGGATACAAGCAACAAGTTATAAGTGGGAGGAAATGGGTGATAGGAACAATGAGAAGACTAATAGTAATAGTAATGCAGCCTTGGTGAATAGTTAGACAGTGGTGAGGGAATTATTTGTTTAGCAGAGTGATGGCGTTCAGGGAAAAAACTGTTCTTGTGTCTAGTTGTCTTGGTGTGCAGTGCTCTATACCGTCGTTTTGAGGGTAGGAGTTGAAACAGTTTATGTCCAGGATGCGAGGGGTCAGTAAATATTTTCATGGCCCTCTTTTTGACTTGTGCAGTATACAGGTCCTCAATGGAAGGAGTAATTGTTTTTTCTGCAGTTCTGATTATCCTCTGAAGTCTGTGTCTGTCTTGTTGGGTTGCAGAACCGAACCAGACAGTTTTATATATATATGCTTTCTGCTCAGCACACAGGTACTTTCAGAAGTTACTGCTCCTGGAATTGTCTAATCTGCTGAGATGCTAACCATATGATATGATATGAATTTAAATGGCTGATTTGATAGGAAGTGCTGGTGTTGAACAACTAATATCAAGCCCTAAGGAATTGTTGAGATCATGACCCACTAAAAAGGTCTTTTTCTCTCTTTGACTGTAACTGTTCCACACCAAAATCTGCTTTCTTTTCTCACCGTCTTGCAGAGCCTAATATCTGTACAACGTAGACAGAGGAAAAGCAAAATTCTAAGCTTTCTAACTCATTGAGAAATATTAACCGATCATCTTTGACAGTTAACAGTCCATTTAAGAAATTGTGACGAATCAGCAGGCATAGCAAATTAGGCATAAATGCATTGTTGGGGATCACTTTTTGTTTCTAGGAAGCTTCAGTGGTGTGGATCGTGAAAGGAGCTCCAATGGTTTTTATTTAAAATTTTAAGTATTTTAATTATTATGCCTCAATATGATGATGACAGATAATAGAATATTCTGCATACATAAAATTACTACAGCGTGCCTAAACTCTATTATGAAACAGTTCATGAGCCTTCCTCCTACGGGATTGCAAAATTAGTATCTATACTTTCCAGATTTTATTTATCTCAATGAAGCATGTTACCTGACATAAATAAAACCTTGACTACCCCCCCCCCTCTCTCTCTCTCTCTCTCTCTCTCTCTCTCTCTCTCTCTCTCTCTCTTAATAACAGCACCATCATGTTTTTTTAAGGATCTACAGTATATATAAAAAGACTTTTTTCCCATTACAATCACTTGATGTGTATAGAATCTATACATATAGATGGAAGACAGTATGGTGGTCAAAGATAGCATGCTCATTCCTGTTTCTCTATCAACTGGGGGAGTCTAGCAAGTTCAGGACTTTGTTGTAAACATGGAGGAAGTGTAATCAAAAGGGCACCACTCCAGTCTTTAATGTTCCATTTTCTGCTGGAGACTTTACATGCTCAAATTCTGAAGGAGGAGTCAACATGCCTATTCCTGAATCTATTTGTGAGACTTCAAAGATTTCAATAATGCAATGATCGCAGGGAGATTTAGTTGAGCCAGCAGGGAATCAGGGCCAGCCCTACCATTAGGCAGAGAGTAGTAGTTATATCAGGCATTGGATACTTGCAGGCTGAAGCAGAGGCATCCTGCAGAACTCACTACTTTAATCAAAATGGCAATAGCATCATTGCTGTATTATAGAGATATTTTCACAACCCTTTTATATGGATGTGTATCATCACAGCACATATACAAAAGGAGCAGAGCTTGCATCTAGTTGATGCAACACTACTTTCCTCGTTTGCCACACCCATGGCACTGGCCAGGAGCAAACTAATCTTTTAAGGTACCAGTCCAGTCTCATTTTGTTCAGGTGCAAAATATCCTACAGCACACCAGTATAGAACTTTCAGATTATTATGCTCATTGAGGGGTCCTTGGTGATCTCTGAGCTTGCTTGTTTTCTTGCAGACGTTTCATTACCCTAACTAGGTAACATCATCAGTGCTAGTAAGGAGTTATGTTTGCTGTCAGTTTATATTCTGGTGACTTGCCTGTCTGTGTGGGTGGGAGCAGTCTTAGATATTCTTTGGTTGGGCAGTTTATTGATGGCGCTATGGCAGTTTCTTGATTGGGGTATTACTTATTTGATTGTTGGTCTGAAGTTAACCTTGGAGTTAATCTATGCTGATCTGGGTGCTGATTACTGGTGAAGAGGTGCTGGAGTCTTTTTGTTCTCTTTTGGGCTTGTTGATGGTCTCTATAGATGTTATTAATATCTATATGTCTCTAGATGGCTGATTTGTCAGAGTGCCAGGCTTCTAGAAATTCCCTGACATTTTTGGACTTGGCCTGGTCTAGGATTGTCACATTTTCCCAATTGAAACTATGGTTAAATCTGTCTTGATGTTGTGAAACAAAATAGCACCGAGGACCCCTCATTTCAACCCTGAGCTACAAATATTCTCTTTTATTGGTATTATGCTCATTGTGTGTATAATAATTGTGGGAAGGAAAATTCGGTCCGGTTCCAAGCTGGGAGAAAAATGCTAGAAATAAAATGGAGGCTGGCTACAAGAAAAGAAGGTCTCTGTTTATTTGGTTTCCAGAAACTTCAGTGAGAGCAGCATGTTTCTGGGGTGGCTGACAAAATGGCTGAGTAAGTGGGTGGATCTTTATAGGGTTCTGGGATTTTGTGATTGAGATGTTCCAGGGGGTTGTGCAATGTAGTGAGCCTTGTGTCTTTTACTATTTTAATGGTGGTGGGTTAATCCTATTATGTCCTAAAGGCATGTCCTGTCCTTAGAATTTGGGTGGGAGAATGTAAATTCTTAATCCCATCAGCTCCAGTGGGAGTTGTGGCTGAAAATGTTTTATTTATTTTATTTATTTATTTATTTATTTATTTTGTGAGATTTATATACCGCCTCACAGTGCAAGCACTCTCTAAGCGGTTTACACCAGTAAGCAATGTACAGTATATTTACATTGCCCCCAGCAATCTGGGTCCTCATTTTACCTACCTCGAAAGGATGGAAGGCTGAGTCAACCTTGAGCCAGTGAGATTTGAACAACTGAACTGCTGATCACAGTCAGCTAAAGTAGCCTGCAGTACTGCACTCTAACTGCTGCGCCACCTCGGCTCATTATGAATTAGATTGCCCCGGTCTTTCTGAATGGATACAAAATCTGCATTCCTAAAGGTCAGCCTCTTCAAGCTTCTTAGTTTGAAGCTGTTTTCATATGGCAGGAAGACTGGGGTTGCTTTCTGCCTTTGTTAAGATTTTTCTCCATTTCTCCTTTGAGGAAATATAATAGTTTGCCTCTTTTAATATTCCCCAAATATTTCATTCTCTAGAAGTGGGGAGAGGGGCTTCCCACAAAGGACAAAAGTGAAAATTTTTGAGGTAGCATATGTAGAAATACCGGAGTGTCATGTATAATGCTGTACGGCTTCCACAGCTTGTGTTCTCATATGCTCATCAAAATGCCTGCATTGATCTGTCGGAAGAAGTTCCTTTATTTTTTGCTTGGTGGATCTCTTTACTCCCGACACTGAGTAGTCCTTTTGGATTCTCTGCTTAATAGATGGCCCAGCTAGTAGCTTGTATGTTTCTGTAGGTTACCTCTGAGATTAATAAACCAGATATGGGAGACTAGGTCAGGATACCAATTGAACCTTATATCTTCGCCTCTATTGATACATTTTTCAACAAATCTATGCCCTAAAAACTTTTATACTCTTAAATAAAACAGACATACAAATAAATACAAGGGATAAGGAGGGCATTTTCATGGAGTCACCTAGGGTAGGAAGATACATTGTCAGTGAAATGTTCTGCTTTGCCCCTATATTTTTCCTCTGCATTTTACATTTCATTGTTCATTGTTGCAGAATTTATTTTCAGAAGGAAAAATGGTTGACTGAAACTATATCTTCCCATCTAAAAGCCAAATATACTTAATCATGTATGCTTCAGTCCTGAAGCCACTTAGTCTAAAGTTACTTTAAGGGGCTATTCTAAGGTGACCAGATTTTAACATTGGTAAAAAGGGACACCATTGACCGGGGTGGGTGGGTTCCTGATTAAAAATTATTTATTTATTTATTTTGGTCGTTTTTGTATGCCGCCCCACTCCCGTAGGACTCAGGGCGGCCATACAACTTTCTTTCTTTCTTTCCTTCTTTCCTTCTTTCCTTCTTTCCTTCCTTCCTTCCTTCCTTCCTTCCTTCCTCCCCCTCCCTCCCTCCTTCCTTCCTTCCTTTCTTTCTTTCTTTCTTTCTTTCTTTCTTTCTTTCTGTCTTCTTTCTTCTTCCTTCCTTCCTTCCTTCCTTCCTTCCTTCCTTCCTTCCTTCCTTTCTTTCTTTCTTTCATCTTTCTTCTTTCCTAACATCTTTCTCTCTCTCTCTCTCTCTCTCTCTCTCTCTCTCTCTCTCTCTCTCTCTCTCTCTCTCTCTCTCTCTCTTTCTTTCTGTCTGTCTGTCTTCTTTCTTCTTCCTTCCTTCTTTCTGTCTTCCTTCCTTCCTAAATTCTTTCTTTCTTTCTTTCTTTCTTTCTTTCTTTCTTTCTTTCTTTCTTCTTTCTTTCTTTCTTTTTTATGCAGCTATTAGTTCTTGGAGGGATTTGGCTGGGTAAACTTGGCCAATCTGACTAATCCATTCCTTTGGCGTCTTCCTTTTCTCCACTTTTCTCTTTCTTTCTTTCTTTCTTTCTTTCTTTCTTTCTTTCTTTCTTTCTTTCTTTCTTTCTTTCTTTCTTTCTTTCTTTCTTTCTTTCTTTCTTTCTTTCTTTCTTTCTTTCTTTCCCTCTCTCTCTCTCTCTCTCTCTCTCTCTCTCTCTCTCTCTCTCTCTCTCTCTCTCTCTCTCTCTCTCTCTCTCTCTCTCTCTCTCTCTCTCTCTCTCTCTCTCTCTCTCTCTCTCTCTCTCTCTCTCTCTCTCTTTCTCCCCCCCGTATATGTGTGTGTTTACTAATCCCCTTTCTGTTCCTCCTGGCTCTAGTCTGTCTCACTTGAATGTTACACCTCTTTCATAGTGTTCCTAGCTCCATTCCTCCTTTCCTTCTCCATCATCTCTGCCCTTTCTCCGCACTTTTCATCCATTTGCTCTTCTTGCTTCTCCCATCATGCCAGATGCTCTCCTAACCGTTTAGTCTCTCTCTCCTTTTCTAGCAGCCGTCTGCTCTTTTCTTAGTGCCTTTTTTGTTGCTTTTCTCCAACAACCCCGGAGAGGGGGGTGTTCTCTGCACTTCGTTCCCTCTTCGTTCTTCCCCTTCATCGGCACGTTTCCTTTGTCGCCTCGCTCGCCCGCCCGCTGCCCCTGCGACGAGGCTGTGCGGTGGGCTTATTGCAATTCCCCCCGTGCCCTTGGACGGCGGCATTCCACGTCAGCTCCGCACTATCAGCTCCCGCCCCCTCCTCACCCACCCCCTCCTCCTCTTGGCTGGCTTGCTCACCAACCCGCCCACCTGCCTGCCAGCTCCTTACTGCAGCACCTTCCTTCCTTCCTTCCTTCCTTCCTTCCTTCCTTCCTTCCTTCCTTCCTTCCTTCCTTCCTTCCTTCCTTCCTTCCTTCCTTCCTTTGTGGCTGTGGAGAGGGTTGAAGAAGATCCAGCGGCCACCAACCTACCGAGGCTCCTGGAGACGGGCAGCCGTCAGCCCAGCCAGGGGAGGAGGAGGAGGAGGAGAAAGGCGGCAATTTAGCCCACCAAGCGCACTCTGCTCGGCGGCTCTCGGACGGGACGGCAGCGCGCGTGGAAGGAAAGCCAGAAGACGGCGCCGAGCACCCGAGGCTCTCCAGGCAGCGGCAGGTGAGAGCGGGTCCTCTCACGGGCAGCCACGCTGACCCTGCCTCCGACCGCGGAGCACAGGCGCCCGGGGTGAGAGGCGCGGGGATGGCAGTGGCGGCACCTCTTGCTCCGCTCACCGGGCGTCTCTGCTCCGCGGTCAGAATCACTTTTGCCCCCTAAAACAGCGTCACCTTTTCTTTCTTTTTCTCTCTCTTCCTGCCCTTGCGCCCATCCGGCTCCAGGGTCGCATCGCGCGGCCGCTTGGGCAGGACGGGCAACGGTAACTTTCAGTGGGGACGCTCTGCTGGAGCGCTTCCCTTTCCCTCTCCTCCTCGGCGGAGGCAGGGTCAGCATGGCTGCCCGTGAGAGGACTCGGCGGCGCCCACTGTCACCTGCCACTGCCTGGAGAGCCTTGGCAGCTCGGTGCCATCTTCCGGCTTTCCTTCCGCGCGCGCTGCCGTCCCGCTCGCCGGGCAGAAAAGCGTCACCTTTCCTGTCCGTTGGATGATTGCAATGCGCCATTTGCAATCATCCAATGTGCCACATTTGGCGCATGCGCCACGGTTTGGCCACCATGGAGCCCGACCCAACATGGCTGCCTTAAAACTCCCCGAGTTTATTTGTTTTAATATTTTTTTATTTTTTTAATTAAATACACAAAACTATACAACAATACAACAGTGACATACACAACAACAAATAAACATTTTGGGCTTTTCTGTTTAGCCCCTAACTCCAATAAGCTATCCTCGGAACTTTACATAATGTAAGTTACATTTTTTTTACCATAATAAACAACTATATCCGTATTATCTATATAGCCTTTTAAATCTATAGTTTTTACTTATATTAATATAAATATACTGTGTTACATTTAATGAATTTTTACACACAAATATCTTATATTATTCAGAGTTGGCAGATATACATTTTATACATTCCTTCTTTTTCTTAACCAATCATAAAATTTGTTCCATATTATATAAAAGTCTGATTCTTGTTTATCCTTTAATTCCTTTGTTAATTTGTCCATCTCAGCGCAGTCCATTATCTTTCTAATTATGTCCTCCTCTGTAGGCGTTTCACTGTTTTTCCAGAACTGCGCGTATATAATCCTAGCTGCCGTTAGAATGTGAATAGTAATGTATTGGATATCTTTGTTAACTCTTGGTTCAATGATGCCTAACAAGAAAAACTCGGGTTTATTAGAAACTTCTTCCTGGGTTATTTCTTTAATCCACTTCCCTATAATGGCCCAATAGCTCTTAGCTTTCTTACAGGTCCACCAGGTATGATAGTATATGCCTATTTCTTTTTTGCATTTCCAACATAAGGCAGATGAATTCTGCGAAATCCTTGCAATTCTTGTCGGTGGAAGGTGCCACCTATAAAACATCTTGCACTGGTTCTCCTTGAAGGCCACTGACATTGTCATCCGCCAATTTGTCATCCAAGTTTCTTCCCATTTATCTAAATCTATCGAATATCCAAAGTTTTTGGCCCATCTCAGCATTGGTTCTTTTACTATCTCCTCTTCTAATTTATATTTTATTAAAAATTTATAAATTTTTCCAATCAAATTATCTTCCGGCCCCAGAAATGTCCTGTCAAAGTTGCTATATTCCTTCTGAAAACCATATGTCTTATTACCTTTGTAGAACTTTGCTTGGACTTGGGTATATGTCCACCAGTCTAAATTTATACCTCCTTCTGCCAGTTCATCTCTACACTTCAAATTTCCCTGTTCGTTGATTAATTCTTTATATTTTATAGCTCTGTCATAAGACATCAAACTGGGATGTTTAAGGGCTGTAGCTTGTAGTTTCCTATAAAATAAAAGTTGATTATCATTCGGAGCATATATTGTTATTAAACTGATTGATTTCTGTCCTAAATCCAATTTTATCATAAGTATACGGCCTTCCTGATCATTGTATATCAGACTTGAGTTTATTGATCTTTTAACATATACCGCAATTCCCCTATTTTTTTTCTGCTAACGATGAATATAATTTGCCTAATTTTGGCTTCTCCAGTAATCTTTAGTCTTCTTTTTTAATATGGACCTCCTGTAAGGAGATCACATTACAGTCAAGTTTTTTTAATTTAGAAAATATTTGGGATCTTTTTTGGGGGTTGTTTAGACCATTTATATTTAATGATATTAATTTGAACTCTTCTGCCATTACTGTCTGTAGTTTCTTCTAGTATTCCTTGTTTCTCTAAAAGTTCTACTTTTTGCTCCTTCTAGCTCTTCCTGTCTCTTTTTCCTTTCTTTTGGAACACTCTCTTCCATTTGTGGCACCTCCTCCTGACTCCTACTTTCTAATTCCTCTCCACTGTCTTTACTGGTTTGTTCATCCTGATTCACAATATAGATCAAAGAATTCTTGTACTTGTTCAATTGATGAAATTTTGTGTTTTTTATCCTGCCACGTTACTAATAACCCTTCTGGCATCAACCATCGAAACATAATTTTGTTTTTTGATAACTGGGATGTTAAAAATTGGTATTGTTTTCGGTAGATCCTTATTCTGCGGGGTATCTGTTTTAGAATTATAATCTCTTTTCCCTTGTATAGGATGGCCTCATTTCTAATCAGCTTACGGTAAGTATATCATCCCGGACTGCTCGCCTTATAAATTTGATATGAACTTCCCTAGGAAGATGATGTTTTCTCGCATAGTTTGTGCTCACTCTATATATTTCATCAATTTCTTGGGTCATCGCTTGTAAATCAATTTGGAGAATCTCTGCCAGTATTTCTGCTATTTTTTCCCTTAAATTCTCTCCTTTATCTTCCAAAATATTCTGAAACCTTAAATAATATGAAGCATGTTCAAGTTCCAGACGGGCTAAAGCGTCTTCCAAGTTTCTGATTGTTAGGGCATTGTTCTCCTCTATATTGGTTACTTTTTGCTCCACCAATTCCATCTTATTTTCTAATATTTTGACCTTTTGTACATTTTCAGCTAAAGTCTGCTGGATATTTGCAACCTTTTCATCCACACTATTCACCTTATCTTTTACTACATTCATTTCTATTTTAAGTTCTGCATGATGTTGTCTTGCCTCATCTCTATTGTTCTCAATTGACATTTGTGTTCTGGCCATTTGTTCCTGCATCATTTTCAAAATATCTTGAATAGATTGAAGACTTGTAGATGAAGCCGATTTCTCTTTTGCTAACATGGCTTCTGTTGATCTTTGTTGGTGAGGAGACCCTGGCGTTTGTGGAGGTGGAATTGGTATTTTTTTTTACTCACTTTGGTAATCGTGGATGATGTACTGGACATATTAAACGATTGACTAATGTTTTTCCACAAACGCATATACAAACACCTTGCCAATATGATTAGACAATGTAATTGTAAGCTAATATGAAATCACAGTTTTCTCTTTTTTTTCTTATAATATTTTAAACAATCTATTTTAATTCAATATACAAATCTAATTCCTATGAAAACTTGTAATAATATACCCAATGAATTAATTAATAACTAATAATTAGATACCAGCAGATAGACTAATAAAGCTTAGATAAAAGATGACTTAATTGTAATAGAGAAATTAAATCAAAGATATATATATATATATATCTTATCTTAAGGATTACTAATACAACCAACCAAATTAGTTAATATAGGTTTTACAGTTTTAAGATAAATATTTATAGATAATTAACAATTTATTCAGTCCAAGAATTAATCCAAAAGGAAAAACTGGATGGTAATATCAATCAGTCTCACCCCACAGTAGTTGATTTGTAAGTAGTTAGGTTATAGTCCTTGCTTCTCACTTTCACTGAGACCTCAGTTCTCCACAATGATTTCGGCTATTTCAAAGACAAGTCTCTTTGTAATGTATTCCCAACTGTTCAAAAAGTTTTTTTTAGTTGTAAACTCAGTCAATTAATAGTCCTTTTATCTTTATTTTTCGTGTTTCAATCAGTAATTAAAGTAGAAGCCGTTTCCAAAGAAGAGTATACATTCTTATTCACTATCTCTTTAAGTGCTACAAAGTGTCTTAGAAATGGCTGCTCAGATATCACAAATATCACAAGTACCTTCGTATCTCTATTCCTCTCAGGAGAAACAGGATCCAAATCCCCACAGCAGAGACCAAAGCTTTCTGTCTTTAGTATAGTTGCAATTCAGGATCGTTAGCTTCAAAGTTTAGAGTTCTCTCAATGTGTATTCTAGGGAGCTCCAATCCTTTCACCGGTAAAAGTGCTCTTAAAGTTTTTGCCTCGTCACTCACAAGTGACTCCGGTCTTTCAGTGTTTATTCAACTCTTACAGCAGTTCAGTTTGGTTTGCCGCCTCCTCATCTGTTGCTCAATTTCAAGCTCACTCTCTCCGCACCTCCGATCTTATGGTAATCTCAGAATCTCCGATGTAGCTTATTGTTGTCTTTTCTCCTTTCTTCTTTGTGGTCGTCTCCGCAATGGCCGGTCAGAAACTGCCGGTTCTTCTTTCCAGTCAGAGTTGAGGGGTTTAGCCCCGTCCTACAAGGCAGTAGCAAGTTGCCTCTAAGACTTCAGTATTTCCCCTCTCCATCGATCGGACTCTTCGTGTTCGATCGCACCAAATCTGGTCCCCTGACAGGAAAATAGAAGCATTGGGACAGAGCCCTGTCCTTTTTGCTTCTTAGATTAGAACGGGAAACGGCACCACTGGAAGTTTTAACTCCCCCCAATCTCGCACGCCCCCCTTTCAGGCTGATTTTTGGAAAGAATGCCCTAGTCGTGCATTCTTTCAAAAGATCGGGACTTTTTAGAAACGCGGCGGGACGCGGGACAGATCATTAAAAAGCGGGTCTGTCCCGCCAAAATCGGGACGTCTGGTCACCTTAGGCTATTCAACAGTCAATCGTTTGGGGTTTTTAACATATGCTTTAGGGGAGGAAAAACAGTTCCAGAAAACGGTTGCAAATAGTGAAATGTTTATTTTTTACTCTGCTGTAATCACAATTTTTGGAACAATAAAATGACAAGATGCAGTTATAGAAAGTCCACCATAATGGTTTCTACAAGCATACCTGATAGATCCCGTTGTTTGATTTTGCTCAGAATAAAAGGATAATTGCAGATATGCCCCGAAACTCCTATTGATGAATTCACTTGTCCAATTTTTTTATCCTGCTTTCCTATTCAAACAACTAGTCAAGGTGTTTTGTAGGAGGCAACAGCATTCAACTCACTTTGGCTGATTTTGAAAAGCTATCTAGAGTTTAAAGTGCTTGATACTTTCATGGGGGTTCACCAAGAAGTCTCAGGGGGCTAAGCTGGAAAGTAAATAAGCAAAACAAACATTGAAAGAAAGCTATGGCAGCTCACTTTCATCTTGTTGCTAAGAAACTCTCAAGAATACATTCACAAATTTATTAAGAGCTTGATCCGAAGGACACTTTACATACATTGTTTTAAATCCATTGGTTTAGAAATAGAATGAGGATTAGCATAAAATGCAACTGAAGGAAGATTTGTATTTCATGCAACTTTCTCAAATCTTCTTAAGGCTGCTACCCGTGTGTCCTTTGGCTTTCCATGAATAAATTGTTACTCTAAAACTGGGATGAATAACTATGGTCCCTTTACTTCAACTCCCAGAATTCCCAAGCCAGCCATGCTGACTCAGGAATTCTGGGAGTTGAAGTCCAGAGGTCGTAAAAGGGGCCATAGTTGCTCACCTCTGCTCTAAAACAAGGAAGTTCAGCTTCTAAAGCAGGGGTGTCAAACTCGATCCCATTGCGAGCCGTGTTGGGATTTTGTTTGCCCTTGGGAGGTGGAGTGGGCATGGCCTGGCCATTGCGGCCAACTGGGTGGGCATGGCCAGGCCCGGGGCGGCAGGGGCTGGTCCCTCGCTATGTCCAGAACAGCCCACAGACCAACTCCATGGCCTAACGCAGGCAGGATCCGGCCTGCAGGCCTCATGTTTGACACCCCTGTTCTAAAGAGATGTTGTTCAGCATGGGGCATGACCACATGACCACAAAATGATATATTTTACCGTAGGCACCATACATACCACATGAATGTACCCACCCCTTTCCTATATTGCTACAAAAACTAATGGAAATCTCTTCCAAACCTATATTCAATTCCAAGAGGAAATACTATGAACCTCCTCTGTATTATTATTATTTTCCACATTGAGAATGTAGGCTGACTAGAAATTTCAAAATAAGGGAAAGACGTGTATCAGAAAAGAATGATAGCAGTAGCACTTTTTATCTTCCACAAAAAGTACCCGTAAGCTCAAAAATACCATCCAGATAAATGGATGACTCGGTATTTGTGTGCTAACCACCAAGAGCTCTTACTTTCTATCAAATGACAAACCTACCTGCTTAAGGTGCATTCTTACCGAATGTGTCAAAATAAAATGAATAGTGTTATTTGTTCTTTCCTTATGCCACTAATCTGAGATATTCAAATGAACCTATGCTTCCTCCTTGCTTGAACTCACATATGGAACAATCTGCATGGTCTGTTGTTTTCTTTCTTCTGATTGTTGTTTGTTTGTTGAACCCATGTGTATCTTTTGTAAACAAAATAAGTAAAGTGGCTAATCATTGCTGAATGCTCCAGAAATCTTTTGAAGAAATGTCTTAATTCTAAAACGACAATAATTCATCTTGCCAGTCTCTCCTTGTCATAGTTTGCTGACTTCAATCTGTTTCTGACGTTTTGCTGTTTGAAATGAATTGATAAATTCTGCACTTGGGGGGGAATGGGGAAATCGCAACAGCTGGGCAGGAAAGCCTCATTTATTCTGAAAGGTCCTTTAGAAGCAATTTTACATTCACCCTGAAGCTTTGCTGAACTAAAATTCTCCAAGTGACACAAGTTTTTTTTAAATCTCACATCAGTGAGATAAGAGACAAATTTGAAACTAGTTGACATCAACTAAGCCAGAGTGTTTTTACCCAATTATTTATCCCAAAGGTGCTTTTTCAAGAGCCAACTGGACTTTCTGGTTTTTCTTTAAAGACATTTTGTTTCTCATCCAAGAAGCTTCTTAATCTCTGACTGGATAGTGAGGAATGGAAGGATTTATACTCCTTGCAGACAGCTGGTCAATTGCACTCTTTTAGAGAGTCGTTGAGGCCACCTGGAGGTTTATTTGTGTCATCAAGGTCACCTAAGTAGTGCAAATGGTGTGGAGCTTTCTTGGAACTGTTGAAAGGACTGTGTTGTAGACTGGAGATAGATGATGTTGTATCCCTGCCCTCTGTTGACATAGATGGCCTCTTTGACCCCGCTTTCAAACCAGCAGTCCTCTCTGTCCAAAATGTGGACTTTGCTGTCTTCAAAAGAATGGCCTTTGTCACTTAAATGCAGATGGACTGCTAAAACTTGTCCTATGTGTTTGTTCTCCTATGTCTCCAGGTGGCCTCAACAACTCTCTAAAAAGAATGCAAATGACCAGCTGTCTGCAAGGAGTATAAATCCTTCCATTCCCCACCATCCAGTCAGAGCTAAAGAAGCTTCTTGGATGAGAAGCGAAACGTCTTCAAATAAAAACCAGTTCAAACCAGTTTGAAAAAGGTCTTGAAAAAGCACTTTTGGGACAACCATGACCTGGATGACTGAGAATCTCCATAGACACCCAATTATTTATTTCATGCCACAACTTCAATCAGTAATTTTTGCTTGTTTTTGCAAATGTGATCAACCAGATGGATATGATTTTAATCAGAAGTAAAAAATTCCTCTCAATCTACAGCAGAGCTAATGAAGATTAAGGGGGGGAGGGAAACAAATGTTGGAAAAATCCTAACATTCTTGCTAATGGGACAGTCACATGTCCAGTATATCATGTAGCTGTTGGATTGTCTAGAAGCACATCTTCTGCTAAATCTTAACTTTATACTTAACGTATACACTAAGAAAGCTACTTTGTTATAGGAAAATATTTCTCACTCATTCATACCAGATAATATTCTTCTAAAACCAATAGATACAGTAATATCAAAATAATCTGTTGAAGTAATTACCATCCCACTTTCACAGAGCCATTTTTCCCCATCCAATCAAGCTTACTTTTTATATCCATATAACTTAGCATATTTTCACAAGAAGAGTTTATCTTTATTCAAAATCTTGATTTACTGCTACATTAGATTTAATGAAAAATAGGGAAATATTATAGCAGACCTCCTGTGGTTTATTTTAAATTTTGGATGAAACTGACTTGGTTTACTCAGATTGGGTTGGGATCCTGAATTAGAAAGTCAAACAAATAAATCTACTATTTTGTTGTCACAAAAGCAATTATACGCTGAAGCTTTACTGGTTTAAAAAAACTGAAATGCATAATAACTTTTCTCACATCTTACACCTTTATATTGTTTACAACTGCTTACTTTTTTGTCTATGTCCTGCAGGAAAGGAAATAACATGATAGAACATAGAATAATAGAGTTGGAAAGGACTTCGGAGGACTTCTAGTCCAACTGCTCCCTGCTCAAGCAGGAGACCCTATACCAGCGGTTCTCAACCTCGGGGTCGCAACCCCTTTGGGGGTCAAACGACCTTTTCACAGGGGTCGGGAGTCATCACCCGGACACCACCATTTCGGTTCTTTTACCCTCTGCGCAGGCGCAGAATGCTTTGCGCATGCGCAGAGGGTAAAAGAACCCAAATGGCAGCAGCGCGGTGTCCGAGTGGGGCGCGGCGGGGGTGTGGGGGCGGGGTGTGGCATTAGGAAGCTTGAGAACCACTGCTATACAATTTCAGACAAATGGTTATCCAGTCTCTTTATGAAAGCACCCAGAACTTCTGAAGGCAAGCCATTCCACTGGTTAATTGTTCTCACCCTTGGGAAATTTCCCCTTAGTTTTAGGTTGTTTCTCTCCTTGGTTAGTTTGCAACCATTGTTTCTTGTATGTATGAATATGTATGCATGTATGTCAATAAGGAATTAGGTGTCTTGGGGAATACTCATGTATGTGTGCGCTACAAACATGGAACAATACTTCCTGCAGTCTCACAATTATATCTTTAGTACATCTTTCTAAAGAAACTTGTGGTCATTTGGTAAAAAGTTCATGGCAGGTGCCTTTGAGAGATGCAAGTAATAATAATTGAGGGACCACCTCTCACCAGTTAGATCTGCTCATCCTATCAGATCCAGGAAAAGAGGCATGGTGCAGGTCGCCTCTCTCGGGGATCTATACTTGGCAGATCCAAGGAGGCTGGCCTTCTCTGCCATGGAATATTCTCTCCCATTAAGTGAGGTCAACTCCATCCCTCCTTATTTTCCAAAAGACTATCAAGAACTGATTTTGTCATCAGGCCTGAGGATCTCAGTGGACTGGTGAGAGTTTGAGGTGGCTCCATTGCCAATTGAATCGTGTGTGTGCGTGTGTGTGTGTTTGTGTGTGTGTGTGTGTGTGTGTGTGTAAGGACCTGCCCCAGTTGGTCCCTCAGGAAAGTAAAACTCTTGAATCTGTTAAGTTGAATCAAAAGAACTTTTACTGAGAGAAAGTGGTTGCAGTAGAGCAAGGTAGAATCTGAAAAGTCCCACACAAAGCACAAAGCAATTCTTCTGATTCCCCAAACCCAACCCCTCTGACCCAGTCCACTGGCAGCCAATGTGATGCCGCAAGGTTGTTTTGAGAACACTGAGGTGCTAGGCAGATAACAGGTCACTTTCAGGGCATGATGGCCTTGAAACCAGGCTGGAACTGGCTGGGAGGGAATCCGCTCTCCCTAATTCCCAAGCAGTTACATCAAAAGCATGGGGAAAATGTCAGCACGCCTCCCCTCTCCCTTCCAACAGAATGGCAGGTCATGATGGTGGACCAGACATTGTGTGTGTATGTGTGTGGTGTATTTTAATATGGCAGTGCTTGATATGTTTATTATTTTTATACTCTTTTGCTGTACACACACACACGCACAGAGGGAGAGAGAGAGAGAGAGAGAGAGAGAGAGAGAGAGAGAGAGAGAGAGAGAGAGAGAGAGAGAGAGAGAGAGAGAGAGAGAGAGAGAGAGAGAGAGAGAGAGAGAGAGAGAGAGAGAGAGAGAGAGAGAGAATAATTTCTTATGAGATGAGGGGCTATATAAATTTGATAGATAGATAAAGACATATATTTAATTCAAGTATAAGCAATAATTCAATCTCATTCAAGCCAAGTCCTTCGTATCGAAACTGAGGAGATGATTATGGCCTTTCACACTTTTCTCTTTGTAACCTAACATAGTTCACCAATTCTATATGCAACACTGTTTGCAGACAATTATATTAATAACCTTTCCATGCCACTCAAAGGCATCGATCAATCTTTAACTATGGCTTTTCTGGTGCAAAATACACTTAATCACATCTTGTCATTGGCTTTTAGAAACTGACCATTTAGAGCATGATGACTTCTCCTTGCAAAGTAGCACTTTTTAAACCAACAAGAACACCTTCGTAATCTTGTCTGCTGCAAAAATAATTCTGCCAGCACTTTATGATGTCGGGGAAAACAAAAAAAAACCAGTTTCAGTCGTATTATCAAAGGGTCAGTGCAAGTGTGCCATCCAATAATTGCTTACCTCTGTCAAAGGCAACCAGCGATTGCCGTGGTGAGAAGGAATGGCCACACAAGAACATGATTTTGAGAAAATGTATCTGTTTTCTCTTGTGCATTTATTACTAACTTTATATCCTGACTTTCTGTTCATTCCCACACCTGTCAAGATTCAGTTAGTTTTTTTTAAATGCTAAATATAAACCATAATGACAGTAATGCAAGTCAATGCACTTAAATAATAGTAATATGTGTTCCTTTACCATTTTCTTAAACAATGAGAGACAAATACATCTAAAAGAACAATTCCAAAGTCTACGAGAGGCCCTTTCTTTGTGTCTCTCATTGTCAAGCTTCTTAAATTGAGATACGTCTTTCCCTGCTCATTTAAATAACCAGGCAGATGACAGCAGCCTGTAGCACTTAAGACTTTTAAGGTCAATACCCAGCACCTTTACATGACACCCAACTACCAACAGATAAACAGTGCAGACATTTCTTATTTACCTTGATAAAATCCTTCTCAAATACATTCAGTCAGTTTGGAGTAGTGGCACCAGGCTAGAAATGGACAGATGGTGAGTTCTAGTCTTGCTTTAGCTGGGTGACCTTGGATCAGTCACTACAAAACTACAAGGCCTAACTTGTAGATTATATCTGTTTTCAACAATGATCAAATTGCTGCCTCCAATTTTATCTCCCCTTGCCAGTTACTATTATTGCTCACTCCCAGACCAAACTTTTTTCCATTCTCCATCCATTTTCCTAATACCAGGCAAAAAAAGAGCAACCAGAAATTATTTTTTCCTAGGTTAGGGTTAGCGCCCAAACTCTCCTCCAGGGTTCTTTCATGAGTACAAATAAATTAATCTCCTTAAGAAGACAGGTCCCTTTGAGCTACCCATTTGCAGAGGTGGGTTCCTACCGGTTCAGACCGGTTCTATAGAATAGGTAGTAACTTGGCGGCCTGGGTTGCTGGAACCGGCAGCAACCCAGGCCTGCCATGCCCCCGAGCCGGTTCTCTTGGCAGCACTGTAGGCACTGCCATCTTGTTTTTGCTTCTGTGCATGCGCAGAAGCCTTTTTTTAGCACTGTACAGGCACGTGCGCAAAGCATACGCGCGTCGCATCCCTGAGCGAACAGGGAGTAACACAATCCTGAACCCACCCCTGCCCATTTGGCTATGACCTTGCCATGCTGGGGTACCATTTCCTTTAGTGCAGGGAGTAGGATGATCTAATCCAGAGATCTTCAACCTTGGCAACTTTAAGACTTGTGGACTTCAACTCCCAGAATTCTCCAGCCAGCTATGCTCTTCTTCGGCAACCTAACTTTGCAGAGCAAACTGCAAGTGTAGGTTAGCAAGCATCTAGTCTATGGCAAGCAAGCCAGCTGTGGAATTCTGGGAGTTGAGGTTTAGACATCTTAAACTCAACCAAGGTTGAGAAACACTGTTTTGAAGACGTGATCAGAAATTGGGATTTCTTCATACTCACACAGATCAGGTTTGTTGGTTGGTTGGTTGGTTGGTTTATATTTCACACTTCTTAACCACCCATCTCCCTTAAAGAGGCATTATTATTATTTAAAAGAAGAAGAAGAAGAGATGAGTTATCAGAAAGCTCAGTGAAAACAGCCATACTGATCAGTTACACAGAAGGACAGGTAAGACTGGATTCTTCCTTTTAGCCTTTTATAACAAATTCTAGATTTAAGGAACAGCATATGACTGGACCAGCATCCCAGATTTTATTTTTTTTTTTTTTTATAAAAAGTTTTATTAGTACAAACTTACATAAGTGGTAACAAAATATTAAATCCAAAGTACAAACATTTTTATTTCCCCCCCCCAGACCCACCCCCTTCCCTCCCCACCTCCCCCCCCCGGACTTCCCAGAGATAATACAGGGCATAATAATAAGTTTAAATTGTTAATAAAAAGAAAAAGGAAAAAGGAAAAAAAGAACACTATTTTTAAAAAAACTTCAACTCCAAACTATACAGTACTAATATATCGCATTTGTATACAATAGTAAAGATACAAAAAAGAGAGAGAGAAAAAAGAAAGAGAATAAAAAAAAAGAAAGAAAGAAAGAGAAAACTCTTTAACACTACAAACAAACAAACCTCCTACCTCCTCCCTTCAGTCCTCTATCTTATACAAGGTAAGTGTTACATAAGTAATAACTAAATATAAAATACACAAATCTTAAACTAATATTATTGACATTAGAAATAACCTCTAAGATAAAACTTAACTAAATGTTACATAAATAATCATCAAATATTAAATTTCATCATGATATTAATAAGATAATATTATTCTAAATTAATTCGCTAACTTCAATAAACAAAAAAAGAAAATAAAAGAAGAATAAACAATAAACAAATCTTCAACAAACTATATATATCTAATATTATCAACATTAAAAATAACCTCAAAATTATATAAAACTTAACTAAATATTGCATAAGTAATCATTAGATAGGGAAAAGATAAAATACAATCATATTAGTTTCTATCCATCCAATATATTTCAACATCACATTATTTTGTATCTTGATAGTTCATCTTTTAATAGTTCAATAAATTCAAATTTGTCAAGTCGTCTCCCGTCTGCTCCCAAACCTCCATCTCCTCTTCCCCAGCTATCTGATTCAGGCACTCCTTTTGGATTTTTGAGTCTATTTCTTTTTGATCCATCGAAGGTGGCTTCCCCTCCTCCTCCTCTTTTATTTTCATACACCCTTCTTCTGGAATCTTGGATATATCAGCCTTTAGAACATTGACATAAAATTCAGTAGCTTTTTTTATAGTGTTGAGCCGGTATCTTTTTCCAGAAAATTTCACTGTTACTCCAACTGGTGCTTCCCATTTATATTGTAAATTTAATCTCTTAAATTCATCAATCAAAAAAGAATAGCTTTTCCTGGCTTTAAGCATTTTAGAGGGGATTTCTTTCCAAATCTTTAGTTCCTGACCATTCACCATAAGATTATTGTTAAACGTTGCTTGTATAATTCTGTTCCGTAGAGCTCTTGTGGTAAAATATATGACAATATCCCTTGGTAGATGCTTTTGTTTGGCGTACCACGAGTTGATTCTATATGTTTTGTCGATTTGTGTAGCCAATTCCGCTTTAGAGATTCCAGACACCTGATCCAATATGTCAACCATCCTGCCTTTTAAATTTTCATATAATCCTTCTTTCAAACCTCTAATCCTTATAGCAACTTCCATAGATCTGAACTGAGTCATTAAGACCTCTTTTTCAAAATTTGCAATGTCATTTTGGATTTTATCTATGTAATTCACCGAAGTTGCCAAAGCTTGTTTATTTGTTTCAATACGTTCTGCCAAAACTTCAATATTTGTTGCTAAGCCTTTGCAAACCTCTAACACATCAAATCTTAGTTGTTGATTCATATTCTTCAAAGCAGCCTGCATCTTATGGTCTATCTCACTTATTTTCTGGTTAAATTCCAAAGTAAGTTCATGTTTCATAATCTTTAAATTATTTAATAAATTTTCAGGTGTCAAAAGCTGTGGAGGTGTTAGCTCAGTGTTAAGTTGCATTTTAGAAATATATCCAGATGAATAGTCATTTCTTTTAGTCAAAACAGTCTTTCCAAACTTTGAAGCCATTGGTGTTTCAAAAGAGTACAAAAAAGAAAGAAAGCCAGTTGCCTGATTAAAGTTCTTTCCAGTTTAAAAATCAGATAGTCTTTTATTATTGAAAATATTTCTATTATAACTTTAATCCAGAGTTAGGAGACAGAGAAAGAAAAAACCATTTTTCCAAGTTAAAAGTTTCCATAAGAGAGAGAGAAAGAAAAAAAAAAAAAGCCTCTGGGGAAACGAAAGTCACTTTCACTTCTCAATCGCCATATTGTTACTCTGTTTCCTTTGTTCCCTTGCCGAAGTGAAAGCTTACCCAGGAGTTGAAAAAAAAAAGGAAAAAAAGAGGTTTCAGTACTTGCCCATCTCACGCCTGTTTCTCTCTGTCTGCTTCTATAGTTTAAATGTAGTTATAAATCCCATTTTTGAAGCAGCGGCTGGTCACTCCATCTAGCTCTGCAAAAGGCAGAGGTTTCCGGATCTTCGGAGCTGGAGACAGGCTGCATGGGGAGCTCTCCCTTCGCGCCCTGCAGATGGCTCCTAAGGCGCTGGGGGGGCTCTACCCCTCCTGTCAGGCTCTCATCTCTCCCCTTTGCCCGGGGAAGAGATTTTAAAGCCGCCAGACAGCTGTTCTGGCGGCTTTTAACAAAGATCGGAAAGGCATCCAACGAGGGATGTCTGCGATGAAGCGCTCCAAAACCGGAAGTCGTCCAGCATCCCAGATTTTATGAGGACAAGCTATATTCCTAAGTTTGGCAGGAGACTTTCCTTCCCAAATCAACTCACATTGATTCTAAAGAAAAGCATCCAAAATCAGTTTCAGTAAATACAGTTTAATTAAGGCTGAGAAGGGCAAAGTTATCATGTAACTACATTATTGACCACAATCACAGTGAAATTACACCTATAATGATAATATGAACGCTATAGAATAAAATGAACCAATCATCAAGATACTTGATACAACCAAATATCTGTCTATCCTTATAATAAAAATGCAATATTCCATGCAAATTTCACCCTACAACATCACAAAAATCCATCTTCCTTTTGCATCCTATATTGTGTATACGGCCTATTGAAATACAGATTTCCTTCTAACCCAAATAATAAATTCTTGTCTCTTTCATTAGCATTGAAGAAACAGCCAATAGGAAGAATGGTCTTTGAGTATAATAACTTTTAGAGACTGTGGCCAATGAATACACTTCTCCTTTATACCTAAATCAATGCAAAATCAGAAGTACAAATGCAAGTCTAACCTCTGTATCTTACATATTTGCTTGAGAACAACACAATGAAGCCCAACAAAGAAGCTGTGCATATCAGGAATGAACCCAAGGTTCCATTGAACTGATCACAACATAACCACTGAAAGCATGTAGGTTCAGATTAAAAGTCAAACCAACCAGAAGGACATGTTGCTGAAGAGTCTGCTACAGACTACCAAACCCAGCAGAAGAAGTAGATGAAAAGAAGGACTAGGGAGGATAGCAGTGTTCCAATATCTCAGGGGTTGCCACACAGAAGAGGGAGTCAAGCTATTGCACCCGAAGGCAGGACAGGAAGCAATGGATGGAATCTAATCAAGGAGAGAAGCAGCTTAGAACTAAGAAGAAATTTCCTGACAGTGTTGTTTTCCAGTGAAACTGGTCTATCAGGGCAACCTGGTTTACCCAAATATGGGACGGAGCATACTGCTTCAGCTTTCGGCTTTCAGCCCCAATCCAGGAGCCTTCACAGTCAGTCGCTTTCACAACAAACGTGTGTGTGTGTGTGTGTGTGTGTGTGTGTGTGTGTGTGTGTGTGTGTGTGTGTAAAATATAAATTCAACACAAATGTCCTGATAGTTAGAACAATTAATCAGTGGAACAACCTGCCTCCAGAAGTTGTGGGTGCTCCAACACTGGAAGTTTTTAAGAAAAGATTGGACAACCATTTGCCTGAAATGGTATATAGGCTTTCCTGCCTAAGCAGCAGGTTGGACTAGAAGACTTCCAAGGTCGCTTCCAACTCTGTTGTTCTAACTATTCTAACCATTAAAATTTATTTAAGAAGATAATCAAAGCCTCAAAAAACATAAATGAGTTATGGTGGGCATTTTCAACTATCCAGACACTTTCTGGAAGTCTAATTCTGCCAGAAACAAAATATCAAGTGCATTCTTGGCTTATGTTGGTCATAATTTTTCTCTTTGAAAAGGTTAAGCTGTGTAGTGCAAGATCTCTAAGGCTCTTGAATTTGGTCCTTGCTAATGGGAAGGAATTGACTGAAGCTATTAAAGGAGTGGGATGGGAACCTTGGTGCAAATGACCATGCATTATTAGACTCCTTGATTATAGAAAAGTCCGATAAAAAATAGTCAAACACAAACCGTGGGTTTCAGAAAAGCTGATTTTAATAAATATGAAAGATAATAAGGCAAAGTGTTGTAGCTGCCTGAGCTTTCTTGAAAATAAAACTAAGTGCAGTCTCAAACAATACTAATGAGGAAGAAAATTAGGAGACATCCTTTGAAGCAGTTCAGACAGAAGAAGGATGCTTATTAGAAATAGAAAAAAGGGCTAACTACCAAGGACGTTACAAAGCTCCAGATCAGAAATGGAGGAAAGGCAGAATAGAAAAGGCAGAAAATGAGCTGTGACAAGAAAGAGAGGTAGAATAACAGCATGAAAGGTTTCATCAAATTTGCCAACAGGGGAGCAAAGAAAAAAGAAGAATTCTCAATTGCTGAGAAGGAACTGAAAAGTAGCATATGACTAAGTCAAGAGAAAGCAGAAGAACTCAATTCCTTTTGCTTCTATCATTAAAGCCAAGGAAAATGATTCAATACCCATGGACAGTTAACAAACACAAGATGCATATGAGAAAGGATGAGGTAAAGGAACTTGTAGCTAATATGAATGTCTTCGAATCCTCAGACTGATGAAATGCACCCTAGAATTTAAAAAAAAAAAACTGGCTGAAAATTTATCTGAATTTTTATTTTCAATCAGTCTTGGAACTGCCAGACAAATGGAGGAATGTGCCATTCCTACCAGTCTGAGGACTGAGTCGTAACTGGGGACACCAGGCAAGGCGGAGCCCCATCTGATTGGACGAGGTCAACCCATCCTGGGTGATAGTTCCACCCACTATGGAGAAGTGTCAGAGGAATGGAGATGAACAAATGTGGTCCTCTCTCAAGAATGTAAAAAAAAGAAGATCCCAATTATCCATCATTATCCCATCAATATCTGGAAAGTTGTTAGAGGAGGAAAGAAGCTTCTTGTAGACAATGCCATGATTACTGAAAGTAATACTGTGGATATAATCCATTTTTATTTCAGCAAACCTTTGATAAGTCTCCACATGATATTCTCATTAACAAGTTCTTACAGTATAATTGACATAATACAACAGTATGGTGGGGCCAAAACAGATGATTAATTGTACTTACTAAGTAAGCATTAGTGGATTTTCATCAATTAGTGACTGTTGGGTATAATGTTAAGATTTATCTTGGGACCAGTATTATTCAACATTATTTTACCACTGACTGGACAATAGGGTGATATGCTGCTTATCAAATTTGTAAATCACACAAAATTGGGAGGTGTGGCCAAACCCAAGAGGATGGAATGAGACCATAATCTAATCTTGACCTGTTAGAAATGCTGAAGGGAAGAAAAATACAGTCAGACCTGTAAGATGAAGAATTAATGGAACCACTACATAGGAGAAGGACGAGTGTCAGACAGCTGTTAGAGGGGCTAATGAGCATCGTATCAAAGTTGTGTGACATTCTTATTCCCCTCTTACTCTACACTAGTAAGACCACGTTGGAGTATTGTGAACAATTCTGGACATTTTGGGCTTCACATTTCTGGTTGAACACTGAAAGGTTAAAACAGGTTCAGAAGACAACAGCAAATATGATAGACTTGAGGATATGCTTTATAAGGAGAAACTGAAAGAACTAGGATATTTAATCTGGAAAAAAGATGAGAAGATATATCAGTATTCAGGTCATCAAAGGGTACCCTAGTGAAGATAGTCAAGACCTATTCTCCATTACCACAGAAACTGGAATCAGAAATTATGAGCACATGTTGCATCTACCTAGATTTTGTTTAAGGAAAAGTGTTCAGATGTAAGATGTTACAATAGAGCAGTCTATTGTAGTACCCTATTGAAGTTCAAATTTTCAGATTTTTTTTTCTTGCCTAGAGGTTTTTAAGAAGAAGAAGAAAGTTATTTCACAAGGTTTGTTTGTTTGTTTATGGCACAATGATGATCACTCCACACACTAGGAATTCTTTCCGTAAATGAATCTATGATTCCCATAACACAAGATTTTCCAATGCTTTAACTTTCTGAGGACTGCAGACTGTATCGGTTCAAGCCACAGAGGCGCAAGAGATTAACAAAAGACCAGCCTTGTCAGATAGTAAATTGGAAAATCTAGTTCATCTTAATAATCAGGTGGGGAATGAGAGTGGAGGACTCAGGTTGTAATTAACTTTTTCCAGATTAAGACTTTTGACAGATAAATTTTCCAAAATCTTTCTGCGGCTTAGATTTAGGCCACATGAGTTGTGAAAATATTCTATTTCTTACTCACAATGACTTCAATCTACGGTTTGTTATTGCTTAGGGATTGGAACCACTGACTCTTCTAATCCTGCTAAACTGTAATTACCAACATCCTTCAAAACTGGTCATGCTGGTTTGGGATATTGGAGCTGTAATTCAGCAATATCTGGAAAACAATTTACTTCTGTTTATGAACATTTATTTGCCTGGTCACAAATCACTGAAGCTATATGCTTTCTATGATTGGATAGTAGTTTAATTCCCTTTTCAGAATCAGATAAGGATTAATGTTTTAATTCCAAGAACACTTCAAAGAATCAAAAATCCCCTGTTGTTGTTCAGTCACTAAGTCATGTCTGACTCTTCCCAACCCCATGGACCATAGCATGTCAGCCCCCCTCCCCTCCTCCACTGTCTCCTGGAGTTTACCCAAATTCATTTTCATTGTGTCAATGACACTATCAAATCATCTCATCCTCTGCCGTCCCCTTCTCCTTTTGCCTTCAATCTTTCCCAATATAAGGGACTTTTCTCATGAGTCCCTTCTTCTCATTTGGTGGCCAAAGTATTTAAGCTTCCGCTTCAGTATCCGTCCTTCCAAAGAACAGTCAGGGTTGATTTCTTTTAGGAAGAAGTCCCCTAACTAAACCTAAAATGCAATTTGTTTCATCTGTCTATCAGCTTTTCCTCCATTGAACCATTTTACCAGATGAAAGAGCTCTAGATTCTAAATCGGCATGAAGATTTTTAGCAACTGTTTCCAGATCTTCCTTTCTGCTGAATTTTTAGAGGTCACAAGAAATGTTGGGTTACAAAAGGATAGAATAGGACTTGTGTACATGCAAACATTCAACTGAAGTCAATGAAAAAGGAACACTGGGATGTTGGAAGAGCATGATGAATTCTGGTAATGTGTGGTTCCGTGTGCGTAAAAATAATAACAATCCTACCTATGATCAGCCAATGTACAGGTGGAGAACATGTTGCTTTACTGATTTTTGCCACTTCAGTTTTTGTATAAATCAATATTTCAGAAATGGGTAGATTGCAGATGCTTTGAACCACGCTGCAGGACTAAAAGTGTTCCATTCAAATATGCCTGTCAGGAAATATAAGTGTTAAATAATTACACAATGAATGTTGTAAATGATTAACAGAGACAGAACAATTTGCATTCAGTTGCATTGCTTATACAGAGCTGGCATTGCCTAGATTAGGTTTGGTACCATTTGTTTATCTGGGCTGCTTCTTCAGAAGGCCAATATAGGACCAAACAGATAACATACAAGCCCAGTATCTATCACATGCAATCATTCATTAAATGAGGCTCATTGGCATTCTTTCCAAAATTTTGGCCACCCTCCCAGCTGAAAATGAAAAGTATTTGCAACCGAGAACACTGAAAACTGAAAAGGATTTTAAGTGCTGGAAAACTAAAATTTTAGTTGGTTGGTTGGTTGGTTGTTGAGTTAGGTAGGTAGTTTTAGTTGCATATGACCCCAGAGTGGCTCTGAACAGTTCACAATATGACAAACAAAGATTTAAAAGGAATCTACAATAAATGGATAATGAACAAGATGGGAAATCCATTGAGACACACAGAAAAAGCTTATACAAATGACAACCAAAAAGGGGAGCCATCCAGCTTAGCCCAAGGCCCAAGAGAACCCAGCCTTCCAGAACACCATCAGGGTGGGAGCTACCGTATTTTTCGGAGTATAAGACGCACCTTTCCCCCCCAAAAGAGGCTGACAATTTGGGTGTGTCTTATACTCCGAATGTGGCTTTTTCGAAGCTTTTTTTTCCAGCCCGAATAACACTTAGCAATAGCACTTAGACTTATATACCGCTTCATAGTGCTTTACAGCCCTCTCTAAGCGTTTTACAGAGTTCAGCATATTGCCCCCAACAATCTGCGTCCTCATTTTACCCACCTCGGAAGGATGGAAGGCTGAGTCAACCTTGAGCCTGGTGAGATTTGAACAGCTGAACTGCTGAACTAGCAATCAGCTGAAGGTCGCAGTGCTGCTTTTAACCACTGCGCCACCTCGGCTCCTAATGAGGTGCTAATGATCTTCTTGGCTCTTCCTTGGTTGCAGGCTTGTTTTCATTGCTACGCCCTCTGAAAAAGTTTTTTTCAGCCCTAACAAGGTGCTAATGATCTTTCCGGCTTGCATGATTTTTTTTCATTGCTACTTGCTCCGAATAATGTTTTTTCCAGCCCTAAGTCTTTGCAGGCCTGTTTTCATTGCTACTCCCTCCGAAAAAGGTTTTTTCAGCTCTAACCAGGGGATAAAATAATGTGCTGAAGCTGACTAGACTAAGGACGCTAACCAGATGAATACCTGGTAGGTAGATTTTTTCCCCTATTTTCCTCCCCCAAAACTAAGGTGCGTCTTATACTCTGGTGCGTCTTATACTCCGAAAAATACAGTATATAGATTTCAGGATCCTCCAATTAATATTTTATGAAAGAAATAGGATATTGAAACACTGGAATTCTCTGGTGATTGAATCTCTCCAGATATTGCAATATGGTTGCTGGCGGATTAAATATTTAATCTGCAGTTGTAAATAAAGTTTCTTCAGATCACTTTTGAGGTATGTACAGGATTGTGCTATCAAATACTTACAAACTGAGAATATATAAAATATTAATTATAAAGAAAAAAAATCCACACACTATCTCCTCACTCACCTGGCCCATCCAGCTTACACATGATGGAAACATAATGGAGCTGGGGGAAAGAAAAGGGTGTTTGCATTGAAAGTGGGTGGGAAGTCAACCCCTCAAAGTAGGCCACTTCAGGAAGCAGATACCACAAAGTCTATTGTTGTAGGTATAACAGCAAACCTGCAGCCTCCATGTTCTTCATTCAGAATCAAGCTGAGATTCTCTTCCTTACTCTTATCATTCATTGAGGTTGAGATTTCACTTACTGTTTCATTTTCTTTTACTTTCGCTTTCCTTCACTATCTCTGCCGCTCTCTATAGGGGAAAGAAAAAGAACAATGCTGGATTTAGATGAGGTGAGGGCAGGGGCGGGTTCCTAATTTTTTTACTACCACTCTGTGGGTGTGGCTTATTTTGTGGGTGTGGCTTATTTTGTGGGTGTGGCTTGCCAGCCATGTGACCGGGTAGGCATGGCTTCTCGGACTGCTGAAGGGAGGGGAACTAAGATAGCTCCTGCCGCCTGTTCTTTCAGCATCTCACGCGCTCCCTCAGCCATCCTCCCCTGCTTGGACTCACTATGGAGTAGGAAGGCAGCACATGAGCAGTGCCGGAAACTCGGCTTCTGGGTATGCGCAGAAGAAAATTTTTTTTAAAATTACTTTTTTTGAAAAATGGCGGCGCCCAGGCACCGGCAACCGACCGCACCGGTACTGTGACATCACCAGTGGCCCGCTACCGGTGCTATAGAGTGGACCGCACTGGTAGGAACCCACCACTGGGTGAGGGGAAGGGAAACTGTTTATCGTTTATTATTAATGTTCTTATACAATTGTTGTACGCTGCCCTGAGTCCCTCGGGAGTAGGGCGGCATAGAAGAACAAATAATAAATAAATAGATAAATAAATAAATAAATAAATAAATAAATAAATAAATAAATAAATAAATAAATAAATAAATAAATAAATAAATAAATAAATAAATAAATAAATAAGGAAAAAAGACAAAGAATTCCTCATTTTGGAGAGAAAGTTCTATAACATAACAAAAAAGCTGTGTCCTTGTGGTGATGGGTACATTAAAATCATGGGTCATGTGTTGGTGTGTTATATAGAAACCTACAGGGTAAGTATATTTCCCCATGTAGAACACAATACCCAGAGAGGCTGAAGGCTGGTTACCTTCTTGTTAGCTGACCAGGTGGCATGGACTTCAGACTGCAAAGTCCAGTTCCATGTCAAAGCCATGTTCAAACATATCCAACTCCTCCAAGAGAATTAATGCTGAGCCTTACCTAAGTTCCTACAACTTAACATATTCTGTAATATTTCCCTCCTTTTTAAATAGTTTTACTTTCCTCCCTCCTTTTTTTCTTTTCCTTTTAAATATACAGATAGCATTCTATGTTTTGTTTTGCTATTTCTTTGTTGTAGTCAGTTGGATCATAACCATCACAATCCCAGCAAACTGTTTTCGGCTTCAACAAATATTAGACTCGATATAAGGAAGCCTAACTTTATATCGCCACAACATTTTACAAATCCTAATACTTAATTTCTCTGATAGATATCTATCTTAATTCTCTATAACATTCAGACTACCGATTAGACAATTGATTGTTATTTTATAGATCTGTCCTGGGCTTTAAATCACTAAACTCTGCAATTATTATGTTCATAATTTTATTTGTATTTTATTTCATTTTATTCTATCAATATGATTTTTTCTACTTCTCTTGTGCAGTGTTATTAGTTTTATGCTGGTCTGTGACAGAAATAAAATAAACAAATGAACAAAGAACTCCTATTTAAGTGATAACAATTTCACTAGTAGTAGAAGAAATTATGTTCTTCACATATAATTTTAAAGGGTATCTTCAGCAGAGAAATATGTAGCTATTTATTGTCCATGTGGTATTTTCTTTTTACCAACAGTGTTAACTATTCTAGGCAAATGCTGGACTCTCTCGCCATCCTACAAATTCACAGGTAATTATTTGAGGATGGGGAGCCTACTCTTCCCACATGGTCAATTAAATAATGTTTACAGAGAAGATTGGAATGGTTTCCACTTTAGTCTGAGCCCTTGTAGCTTATGCTCAGTTGGCTTAGTTACAAGGCAGGAAGAAGACACCAGCCTTGGCTGATGCCTCAGAGAGGTAGTTGGAATTGAGTCAACAGACAAGCTGTTTGGATAATTCAAGAGCAGGAAGTTCGCTCAAGCATGCTATATTCTCAGCCGTTAAAAGAACTTCTGAGTGAAGTTTGTGTAAAAGCCTTGATTTTACAGGTACATTATAAAGGGTCAGGAGAAATCAATTGAAACTTTTGATGACTTTGTTAATATTGATCTATCTTTAATAGGGCAGTGAAAATACAATGCAGAAACACGCAGTACATAGGGCTGCCTTGAAGAGCATCTGAAGTCTTCAACTGGTGCAAGATTATGCAAACCGAGTACCGTATTTTTCGGAGTATAAGACGCACCTTAGTTTTGGGGGAGGAAAACAAGGAAAAAAGGCCTCTGCCTCCAAGCAATTTGCCAAACAGCAAACAGCAAACAGCACAGATGATATACACTGTTTGCTGTGTATTTCTGTGCATGTGTGCTTGACCCATAGAAATAGCAAAGAATTGGAGAAATGTACATTATGCCAGAAAGTTTTATTAAATGTAGTCACACTAACTGCTCCCAATTATTTAAATAGATCTACTCCAAGGTAACTAAACTCTAATACTAAACAGGACACTGTTACATTTCAGACTATACTTGTACAGAGCTGTTAAAATTAATTAAAATTTCTGGAAGTATACATTATTCTCTATTATTTAAAAGAAGATACAATAGCACTGGGCCTCTTCAGAGCAAGCATTTATTTTAAAAAGCTTCTATATTTTGTTAAGTTGTCTAGATTTACAAGGATCTCCAACCTTGGCAACTTTAAGACTTGTGGACTTCAACTCCCAGAATTCCACAGCCAGCAAAGCAAACAAAGCTGGCTGTGGAATTCTGGGAGTTGAAGTCCACAAGTCTTAAAATTGCCCCTGGCTCTAGAACAATAATAAAGCAGTCTTTAAAAAATAAGTCTAATAATTTGAAAATTCTACAGAAATTTATAGTTATTCACTTACCCCCTTCCATCCAGTTCAGCAAAAAATAAAAATCTGCGCGTCTCTCCCAGCTATTTGCCTTTGCAGTTTGTTTCACTTTCACTTTCCCACATGGCAAATCAGCTGTAGATCGGGAAGTGTTAGTGACTTGTTTGGTTTTATAAGCTCTTCCCTCTTTGCTGCAAACAGGTAAATTGCTGAAAGACAGAGGCCAAAGGGTGGGGGTGGCTGGGTGGGTGGGGCTGCATTTGGTGTATAAGACGCACCCAAGTTTTCACCCTCTTTTTGGGGGTAAAAAGGTGCGTCTTATACTCCGAAAAATATGGTAATTATGAATGATCCTAGAGCAGTACACCTCTACAGCGCAAGCTGCATTGGTTGCTGGTATGCTTCCAGGTTCAATTAAAGGTGCTGGACTTGACCTTAAAAACTTTACATAGATTGGACCAGGTTATTTGAGATCTCTCCAGTCACACCTATTTGTCCTATCAGGTCTGGCAAGAGGGACATGTTACAGGTCCCCTGTGGTTAAGAGTTTCATCTAATGGGACTCAGGAGGTGGCCTTTTCTGCTGTGGCACCTTTTCTTTGGAATATCATTCCCCCAACCCCCCCCCCAAGTTGAGATCAGCCTTGACCCTACTGGCATTTAGAAAATTCCCCCCAAACATGTTGCAAAATGGTTACACCGATTGTAGAATGCTGGTCCGTTTTACTATGGTTTTATTTTTATTTTGTTTGTAATTGCAATTATAATTGCTGTGTGCTTTAACTGCTGTTTCAATTTTTAACTGTTTATTGTATATTCCCAGAATCATGTTTGTGAGATGGGCAGCTATATCAACCTCATAAATGAGTAAATAAAATACATGTGGACATATATAGTGCTTGTCAGGAACACACCTTAAACCAAATATAGCCTTTCTCCAAACTGCACAGCCGTTGCAGACGGGAAGTCAGAGAGAAATACATACAAACTGAAAGGAGTTGCATAACATTGGTCATTCATTGATGGTTGCTTTGATTACTGTATTCTGATCTTCATGTACACCTGGACACAATTATTTACAGTGAGGCAAAAGGCAGAAACATCAAGACTTAGCTTCTCTTGGAGAATTTTCTAACAGAGAGTGACAATACATTTTATATGCGAAACTTCCTTATCTTTTCAACTCAAATATAAAACTGCTGAGTATATTTCCTCAATTCAAACATAGCACTGCTTCTAAACAGGGATCATATGTCTGTTCTTCTTTCTGAATACCTGCATCCAATGTGAAACAAACACATTCTGTTCAAATCAGAAGAAGAAAAGAATTCAGATAAAGCCCCTATCAGGTTAAAGTATATATCCAAAGATTACAGAGCCTCATTCATTAGCCCCTTCCTCCATATTGCCAAAATATAGGTATGCAGCACTTCTATCTAAAATAGATTCTGGGTCAGTAAAGGAACTAGAAAAGAGGTTTCCGGTATAGTGGTGGGATTAAGCCTTTATGTCCCACTAAATGCAGGAGAGAATTCTATCCATTCCATCTGGAATTATTATTTTCTTTTCTTTCTTTTTTTTCAACTTCAAGGTTGGTTTACCTTGATTCTAAATGCATTTGAAGGGCGGGGGGGGGATTCTCCCTATAAAATAAGTTCTAAATGAACAGTTTAAAGGATTTTTGAGGCTCTGTGCTCAGGCAAAATTTGATTCATATTAGTGCTCAAAAAATAAATCTGATTCTGTGATTCAACGCTATTTGAGAAACCAATCTGGTTGGTGTTAGGGAGTGAAATCAAATTATTAAATTGGGCGACATCCATTCAGATTACTAAGATGCTTCAAGAAGTGTGTGTGTGTGTGTGTGTGTGTGTGTGTGTGTGTGTGTGTGTGTGTGTGTGTGGTGTATCATTAAATAGATATGTCTGAATCCATTTATATAAGTATCTGTACAGAATATATATACTGTATATATATTCTGTACAGATACTTATATAAATGGATTCAGACATATCTGTTTTAACGATTCAACATTCCAAATCAAGTTTAGAAAGTCAATTTGATTCAGAGATAGCGTAATCTTGTAATTAAGAGCTCCTTCACCTGTCCTCCTAGCCCTAGTGCTGAGATAGTCTGCTTAATATCTACTGGAGATATGCCTGGAACAAGCTGAAGCCAGATTCAAGTGAAAGAAATTAATGTTTTCAATTGCCAAATGAAGCAATGCGAACACTCCAGGTCAAACAAAGAAGGAACATCAGGGATGTTGTTGACCTGCGGGACACCATTTGGACCACTGAAGAACTGCCTTCTTTGTTTTCCACAGCACAACAATTCTGTACACAATGCTTTATTGCAGCACACACTTTCCCCAACAACAAGCTATTGCTTTGGGTCAAGTCCGCCCTTCTAGGCTTTGCAAGGTGATGTTGCCACATAAAATATGTCTTTAATGGTCCTTTGTACTCAGTCTTTTAATATTCAGACAAACGTCTCAAGGTCTATAATGTACCATACAACGTTTGGGGTTTTTTTTCCCAAAAGTTTTTACACTAGTTAGGTTGAGATGCTGATTGGGTGTGGTTGCTCCTCTTTTAGTTGCTACTGAGCTCCTGGCAAAGCTCCAAACAGAACTCCCATCAAGATATGCTGCTCAGCATATAGCTTATGGTCCTGATAGTTGAATGGTAGTTCTCTTGCCTGGTTGTACAGGTAGTCCTGAATTTACGACCACAATTGAGCCCCAAATTTATGTTGCTAAGCGAGACAGTTGTAAAGTGAGTTTTGCCTCGTGTTACAACCTTTCTTGCCACAGTTGTTAAGTGAATCACTGCAGTTGTTAAGTTGGTAACATGGTTGTTCAGTGAATCTGGCTTCCCTGTTGACTTTGCTTGTCAGAAGGTCGCAATCACATGACCTGCAACCATCATAAATATGAACCAGTTGCCAAGCGTCTCAATTTTGATCATGTGACCATGGGGATCCTGCAACGGTCATAACTGTGAAAAACAGATCTCATAAGTCATTTTTTTAAAGTGCCCTTGTAACTTTGAACAGTCACTAAATGTTGTAAGTTAAGGACTACCTGTATAATAGCTGACAGTCTCCAGAAATCACCTCTGCTTCCCCATCCATTTATTATCTCCTTCTGGACATTTTCAAGGACATCCTTGGAAAACACCAGGGTGTGGCTCAATTATCACAGGCAGTTGGAACGCCAACATGGATGTTTGTACGTAAAAGTGTGTGTGAATGTAAGAACGCATGAAGGAAGCAGGGTGGGTAGGAAGCATTTCTGCCTGGCTGCAGCTGCTTTTCCAAAATGCAGAGAGCAACCCTAACTTCATTCCCTTACACCCATCTGATGTGCCTCTGTGCCAATTTTTCTTCCTTGGCTACTGGAAAGGCCAGAATCTTCCTGGGAACTGATTTTTTATTTTTTTGGTAGGATCAGGGAAAGGTCAATCTCATGGAACACCTTTCTTTTTATTATTGTTTTTTATTGAACACACAAAACAAGACAAAACAAAACATATAACAAACAGGTGGGGCATTTGTAGCCCCCTTTCCATCAAAAGCTGTTGTTGGATAATTACATTTTATACAGTATTTCATTTAATATTCATATTACTCTCACATTACCTATCCTATTGTACAATATACCTTCTAAAACCTTTACAAGATTACATGGAAATACACCTTTATACTTTTCTTTTACTCTATCTTACTGTTAACTAAGGGATTAGCATCCCCAATGGTAATTAAATTCTCTATTCCTAGTTCTGTAAATTTATCGTGTAATTTTTTATAAGATTCAAATTATTTATCATTTGAGGCATAGTGTGTTGTGAGTATAGCAAGTAGTCTTAAATTCTCCTTTTTGATATGTACTTCTTGGAGAGCAATTACATTGTAATTGCTCATGGAACACCTTTCATGGGATTGCTATTCCCACCAGTAAACTCTGTGTAATGCACTGTTGGAAGAAATATCCATCTGGTTCGGTTCCAAGCTGGGAGAAAGACACTGAAAACATGGAGGCTGATTGGAAAGATGGTTTAATGATGAAGCAGAACCACCAAACACATGGTTCTGGTGCAGCTGACCACATGGTGTTGAGGGGGGGGTTATACCTTCTCTTGGGCTTTGCACTTGAGCTTCCTGTTCCTGTGCAAGAACATGTATTCTATTGGCTGTTGTCAGATTCCTATGGGGTCATGTAGGGGTTATGTAGGAGTCATAGCTGGCTCTATAGGCAAAAGAGGAAATGCAAATCCTAGGTGCTTGTCTGAACTAATCTGATTGACCTCTGACTTATTGTTTATCTGAGCCCCCAGGTGAAGTTTGGACTGCTTCTAATCCTACCATTCTGCTTTTGTTTCAAAATATCCTGTCTTGAATGGATTATCAAATCTGCATTTCTAAAAGGCGGCCTCCTCAGTTTCTGCTTAGGACAGGGAGACTGGGGCTGGTTTCTGAATAGGCTGGCCCAATCTTTCTTAATGGGCACAAAATATCTGCTGAGGGCTGTTAAGAAAGACTGAGTCTGCTTCTGCCTCTAAAAAAACATGTTTATCCATTTCTTCTTTAGTGAAATATAATATTCTGCCCTTTTAAATATTTCTCAAAATATTTCATTCTTCTAGGGGGGGTGGCTTCCCACAACACTGTTGTCTCCCACCCCATTGCATGCAATCTGTCTCTGTCTCTGTCTCTGTCTCTGTCTCTGTCTCTGTCTCTCTCTCTCTCTCTCTCCCCCTCCCTCCCTCCCTCCCCAGAAACACGTCTGTTTCCCTGCATTTTTCCCATCTGCTGCCCTCTTCCTTACTTCTGTATTGCTGAAAGGTACCACCACTCCCATCCCCACAAGACTGCAGCAGTTTTATATTCATCGGAGCACATTTTTGCAAAATTCACAGAACTATAAATTTCAATTTTGGGCCCCAAACTATGAAACTGGGTAATACTGTATACATGAATAAGCACTTTGCTCTGTTTGAACTGGAAGGTTGAATTTCAAAGAGGAAATTGTTTCATTCAAGGGCAGATCAGTTTGATTTAAGGTATCGTTCAACGTTCAGCTTTAAAAAGTGTGCCTACTGCCTACTTTAGGATTAAAAAAAAAAAACCAAATGCTTTCTGCTACTTATGTTTTTTCCGCATTTGATGAAGCTATTAATGATCTTTTAGATGATACTAGCCCTGCCAAGTTTCACCTGGATTGTTTCAATGGTTTGAAATATCAGCATTTTAAAAAAATAATAATAATCTCCCTGAACTACTTTTAACTGAGAGATAATAGGGATGAGGAAAGGACAGCCCAGCAGCTTCCAATTTGTCTAGAAAACTATCTAAATTATGCGGATCCCATGTAAAATATTATTCTACTCCAGTATTAACTATATATTTTTTAAAAAATGTTTAAAACGCAACCTTTTATTTTTCTACTCTGCTCCAAGCTTGACATCAAACCGCAAACTGTTCTCTAATCTGCCCTTTAGGCTCAGGTTAGTTTTTTTTGAGATGCCAGGGGGATTACAGTAGCATAGTTGGTTAGTAAATTAGGAAGGTTCTCTTGGTGGGGTGCCAGGCTGGGCAAGGTCCATTGGTAAAATATAGTTCCATGTAGTTCAATTGCATCAAGGATACGGCTTGTTGGCAATACCGTTTGTTTAACAAATAAAATATCACCAAGAGAGGCAGGCTGCAGAGAAAGAAGTGATGGCAAACATAATATTCATAGCCTTGCAACATTCCATCCTTAAAAAGCATTCACTACTTACACATTTTCTTCTGTCATCCATATATTCATTATCAAAAGTCAACTGCCCCAGTCACCCAGAATTAAAAATAAGGCTGGATGAGAACCAGATTGGTCAGCTGTATGTAAATGCAGAGAGTTCTGAGAGCAGGTCTTGGCAGGACCAGTAACCTTTTTTTTTAAACAGAAGAGAGAGTAGACTTAGGGCTGGCTATATTTTTAAAAAAACATTAGGTAAAGTGAATGAAGCTCAAAATAATGTCAAATTTGTCATCCGCAAAGAATGCTGATAGGCAGAATCCAAACTGGTCATAAATTCATTGGACAGCTACTCAGATCATACCAGAGCTCAACACATCAGATCACTCAGTAGAGGTTAGAATCATGCAGTATTGCAGGCTGACTCTGCCACAGCCAGGAGTTCAGTCCCAATGTGTTCAAGATTGACTCAGCCTTCCATCCTTCCAATGTGGGTAAAATGAGGACCCAGATTGGAGGGGGCAAGATGCTGACATTGTAAACTCAGAAAGTGCTGTAAAGCACTATGGAGTGGTATATAACTCCAAGTGCCATTGCTATTGATATAGTATTTTTCATATATGGAAGTGATGCTGATGCAGTGTAAGCTCTATGCAACAACTCCAGGCAGTGAAAATCAACTGAGTCTTTGCTGCCACCTGCTTGAATTTGCAACCTTGAATTGGGTCCCCCTTTTGATTCTTGAATGTCTTTCAGTGAGGGTGATTCAATGAGCTCTTTGTTAAATTGAATTGACCCTCTGCACAATCCTAATCAGAAAATGAAACAAATGAATGCCTCCGTTTCAGAAAGGAAAGGGAATGTTAAAGGTTCCCTATCAAGAGACTCGCCAGGCAACATAACAAGTTCAATTATAAGATTTTCTATGTAAGTACATCCTCTAATAGCAAAGCGGACTCTTGTATTAAAGGTTTAGGCATAACTTCATTAGCTGATATTAGTAGCAAGCTACCTCTCTGAAGGGGAAGACAATACAGAAGGTAGAGATACACTCCTACACACTCAATACAACAATCCCATTGTGTCTGCAAAATTGCTTTGTGCATATCTCCATGAAAAACAGAAGTTAGTTACCTCATGCTCACTTCTCAATAGAATTCGGCTGTTTGCTTGCCAGCCCTAGAAGATCTACCATGCTAATAACTAGGATGTTTATAAAAGAATTTATTAATGAAATCTAAATCAAAATGTCTTTCACACTGCAGTGATGAAAAGGTCTGTTGAGTTTCAGTTTGCATTACATTTTCTACCTCATGGCTTTTTCTCTGCTGTTAGAATGAATATTTTTGATTGGATCCAATATATATATATATATATATATATATATATATATATATATATATATATATATATATATATATATATATATATATATATATATATATATATATATATATATATATATATATATATATATATATATATATGATCCAATCAAAATGTATATATATATGTATATATATGTATATATGTATATATATATGTATATGTATATATATGTATATATGTGTGTATATATATATATATATATATGTGTGTGTGTGTGTGTGTGTGTGTGTGTGTGTGTGTGTGTGTGTGTGTGTGTGTTTTCTGAGGTTTTCGCGGGTGTTTGTATGTAGGTCTTTGGGTATTCGGGTTTTCTCCCGCGTGAAATTGGAAGTGTCTTGGCTTTATATATATATATATAAAGTCTCAAACTTACCCAGTGTGACCAGCTATTGCTTACTTTGTTTCCCAGAGTTATGTTATAGTAGCTGGCAGGACAAGATATTTAATGCAATACAGAATTCAAATAACGTATGTATATATTAAAGTGATCCCTTGCAAAAAGTTTGTTTTTTGCTTGCTTGCTTGCTTGCTTGTTTTATTTCTTAATCTAACTAGTCAGATCCAGATCCTACCAGTTTTCTTGGTTGGACCATAGATGAAAGCATGAGACACGTGTAATGAAGGGGAATCCATCACAAATCCTCCATCGATCGAACCCATGGGCAAACTGCTCTTTTCTTTAGACAGATTTCTCTAACATTCAATTCAGAATGGGCCAACTTGCCGTGGGACAACTGGCTGTGGGACAATTCAACAAGAATACAAAATACAAGAGTTACATAATTTTGGCAAAAAATGTGGTCAGCAATAATAAAAGTACCTAAATGGATCAATTAATAGAGCGTTGAATTGTCCCCCCGGTAAGTTGTCCTGCAGTAAGTTGGCTGCAGTGAGTTGACCATGGTGAATTGGCCATGGCAAGTTGTCCTAGACCAGAAGTCAGCAACCCGCGGCTCTGGAGCCACATGTAGCTCTTTCATCCCTCTGCTGCGGCTCCCTGTCGCTCAAAATATGTGTCACAACTGCCAATGTGCGACACCCACTGACCGTTAATTTATTAAACTTTCGACCCCCGGTAGGCCAACCATGGATAAATCCAAGAAATAAAAAGTTTCAGAAGAAAACAGAATCTTTAATTCAACTATATATGCTAGTTTTGTGGCCGCTCAGGAAATAGTCAGGCACGGGAAGAGTTTTGTGGCTCCCTGTGTTTTCTTTTCTGTGTGAAACGGGTCCAAATGGCACTCTGAGTGTTTAAGGTTGCTGACTCCTGTCCTAGACCCTATTCAATTGGTATCTCCCTTCCTGTAGTTCATATCCAAAGGAGGACAGGTCTGATTTTTGTCTTTGGGACATTCTTTCAAGAACCTGGAGAGAACTATCACATCTCCCTTCACCATCATTTTTCAAAGCTGAAGAGACCTAGATGTCTTCATAAAGTTTAGCTTTTTAGTCCCCTAACACTGTCTTTCTTCTAGACCAATTTCAATTTCTCTGAATCCTTCTTAAAGGTGGTGCTGAGAACTGGATACATTGCTCCAAGTTGTGTTTGACTCCAGGTTGTATACGGCAAGATATTTTTCATGAGTGTAATTTTTCAAGCCAACAACTACAAATACAGGGGAATGAGAGTTTCCTGTGTGTTTGAAAATATGCTTGTGTTGATGCAGCTTAAAATTAGATTTGCCTTCGTTGCAGCGACATCAAATTACTGGCTCATATCCAGGTTGCAATCAATTACTACTCCAAGATCTTTTTCACAGGTATAATTTTCAATCCATGTCCATTTTCTTGTTAAACCATCTGGTCTCTGCTTAACTGGTCTGATAATCAGGATATATTGGAGTACTGACAGATGTTTTACTGAAGTCAAGTTATATGATATCTATAAAATTCCCAGCATCTATTACCAAAATTAACAGATTCAAAAAAAGATTAAAATTTGGATTTGCAAGATTTGTTCTTCATAAATGCCTGCTCATTACTGTCTTAGAGGTTCTAGAGTTCTGCTCCAAAACTTTTTCAGGTACCAAAGTCATTCTGACTCCTCTGAAGTTAATTGATCTTCTCTTTCAAAACTAAAATAACATTTACTCTTCAATCTCACCTGTTCTCTAGAATTTCTTAAAAATAAAACATAAGCATTTGGTCAAGTCATGTCAGTTATTTCAGAACTTTAGGATGCAGCTGATTTATGTTTGTTTGGTTTTAAACTTGTTCAAAATATTGCTTGATTGATGTTTTTCTCCATCTCAAGTATTAATCCTGCCTTTCAAAACGCACCCCACCTTTCCGGACAAGACTGAACCCACCTAGGTGCTTAGTAGCTTTACTTTTTCTTGGTTTTCCATTAGCATTTTGTCATCTCATTGAGCAGTTGGTGTACTGGTTCATTTCTTTTGATTTTTAATTTTGAAGATATATGAAGAGAGAGGCTGAGCAGTCATGACTCATTTTATGAGCCGAGGTGGCACAGCGGTTAGAGGCAGGTACTGCAGGCCACTTTAGCTGACTGTGATCCGCAGGTCAGCGGTTCAAATCTCACCGGCTCAAGGTTGACTCAGCCTTCCATCCTTCCGAGGTAGGTAAAATGAGGACCCAGATTGTTGGGGGCAATATAAATATACATTGCTTTCTGGTGTAAACCGCTTAGAGAGTGCTTGCACTGTGAGGCGGTATATAAATCTCACAAATAAATAAATAAAATAAATAAATAAATAGGTTAGAGATGCTTCAGTTTAGATCCCTGGGCTATACAAATAGAGTTTTTGGGCTAAATAGCTCTTTCCAATTGTGTGTTCTGTTTTATATTTATCCTATTACAAATCCATCTAATTACAAGTGTTTTCTAGCAGGATTATATCAAATAGTATAAAAAAACCAATAAAAAATGCAGAATAACATCCAACACTAATCCACACTGAAACAGATTTTTTTTTAAAAAAATAGCCATTTCTCAATTGACAATAATATTCCTTTGTTAACAGATGGTGTCTAATCCCCAAATGCTGGGAAAATAATAATAAAAAACATTGGGAAGTCTGAAATGCTATTAAATACATATTTGCTAGGAAGTTTTTCACAGTTTACAGAAACCTACTCCCAGAGCTGCAGACCAAATTTATTTATCAGATTCCTGTCCTAACAAGATACCCTGTTTCCCCCAAAATAAGACATCCCCTGATAATAAGCCCAATCGGGCTTTTGAGTGCATGGCAATAAGGCCAAGCACTTATTTCAGGGTTCAAAAAAATATAAGACAGGGTCTTATTTTCAGGGAAACACGAGTAGATGCAAGTCAATCCTTTAATAAAAAAAATATGCTATCTTTATTTTAAGCAGATCTGTGTACCCAAGTGATAACCAACAGGTTATCAAGATCTGCCAAGTGCCTGGGAATTCTCCACAGATACAAATCTTCCAGGAAAAAGCTCTTATCCAGCATAAATCAAGCCTGCCAATTACAAGTTTTGATATAAATATTGCATGCCTTATGTAAACATCTGCTTCATTTGTAACATGAAATATGACTCGTTAGCATAACTGTTTGTGCTCACACTGATCATACTAAGCATAGGAAAGATAAGATGTTTCTGAATGGATCATCAGATTTGCCAATTTTTCAGCTTCCTTTGAAAAGAGATAAGTGAAATCTTGGTTACATATACATCTGAATCCACATACAATACTAATGAAGCAGGATTTCTGGGATCAATGGGTCTGATTTTTAATGAAGGCTAGAGCAGTATGTGTGCGGAGGGGTACTGCAGAATATTCTCTCCAAAATAACTTTATCAAATAAACCAGCCATGTGACAAATTTACCTCTGAAGCTTCATCTGCCCATTGTCTGTGATGTCAAATACCACAAAGAAGAGGAGGTCAACCTATTTTCCAAAGCACCAGAAGACAAGACAAGAAGCAATGGATTGAAACTGATGGCTTTTTTTAAAATTCATAAAAAGGAGAAATTCTGACTTCAACTGAATATTAATCTTTAAAATGTTCTGTATCGGTTTCGGTTTTTGAATCCAATTATTTTAGCCTTTTTACACGTCCACGGAATATGATTAAAAAAATAAAGTTCATATTTCTGACATGTGAAATGCCTTTATTCGTTCTAAATATTTTCAATAATTCTATTCCTGCTGTATTATATTACTCTATTATATTACGGTATATTATAATTCAGAAATGGCACAACAGGAAAAATATTTAAATGCCCAATGTTAGAAGTGATGCATTTTTAAAACAATGGGCTGCAGGAGAACTGCAACTGTTTAAAAAAGGAGGTAATTATGCAGTTCTTGGTGCCCTTTGAGTTTTGTTATTTGCTTGCAGGACTTTCATTACCCAATTAGGTAACATCATCAGTGCTGGTAAGTTTAGGGTTTCCTTATACACAGTTTATATACAGTAGTTTGCTCTGTCAGGGTTGGTGAGAGTATATATTTTTTTCTCGTTGGTAGTTCATGGATTAGGATACTGTTTTCTATTTGATTATTTATCTGGGGTTACTTCCTGTTTCTCTGAGTTTTGGAGGGAATGTGCTGTGGTCTTTTTTCCTTTTTCCTTTTTGCTGTCTCTTGTGTGTGAATATGGTTTATTTAAATGTGTTTATTGATGGCTGATATGTCTGAATGCTTACTTTCCAGGAATTCTCTAGCATTTTTTGGATTTGGCTTGGTTTAAGATGCTCAGCATTTTCCAGTTAAAACTATGCTTGAGTCTGTCCACAAACTGTAAGATTTGGGAGTTTTTCTCATGTCTTCCGACTTCTAGTTGATGTCCATAGATGTACTCTGCTAGTCTTCTGCCTTTCTATCTTACATAGTGGCTGATACTGTCCTTTTATTGTTTGTTACAGATGACTTTTTTTTTCTTTTTGGATTGTTGGTTAATTTGGTTTACTGAAGATGTTTCAGAGGGCTTTAATTAAATGAGACTCTAGAAAAAGTGCATAGGAGAGCAACCAGGATAATTAAGGGACTGGAGACTAAAACATATGAAAAACGGTTACAGGAACTGGGCATGGTTAGTCTAGTGAAGAGAAGGACCAGGGGAGACATGATAGCAGTATTCCAATATTTGAGGGGCTGCCACAGAGAGGAGTGGGTCAAGATATTTTCCAAAGTTTAAGTTTATTAGAATTTCTATGCCGCCCAACTCCCAGAGGGACTCTGGGTGGCTCATAGGAAGATATAAAAACCACAATCAATTAGAACAATTTAAAAGCAGATTAAAAAGTACAATACATTATTTAAAAAGAACTTTCACTCCGACATGCATACCTGGGTCGATGAAAGCACCTGAAGGGCAGACAAGGGATAATGGATGGAAACTGATCAAGGAGAGATTCAACCTAGAAATAAGGAGGAATTTTCTGGCAGTGAGAACAATCAACCAATGGAACAGCTTGCCTTCGGAAGTTGTGGGAGCTTCATCACTTGAGACTTTTAAGAAGAGATTGGACTGCCATTTGTCAGAAATGGTGTAGGGTCTCCTGCTTGATGACCTACAAGGTCCCTTCCAACTCTGTTAATTTGTCTAGTTTGTGTGCTACAATGATGATATGAGGAGGAGGTAAAGAGGTAAGATTGCAGAAGACAGATCACTGTACAGACAAAATAGAGCTATCTAGAGCCTAATCTCAAGTGGGTCTGTCAGACTGGCCTTTATAAACTTCAGCTGACTAAATAAAACTTATGGAGAGTGAATTTTTCTTTTCTGTGTTCTTCGTTCACCTGATCTTTCTGGAAGATTTCCTGGGGTAGGGAGCATATTGCTGTATTCTCTCTCCCAGGCAGATGACAATTTCCAGTCTGGAATGTGTGCAACAAGGAGGTGTTCAAAAACCAAATAATTTTTTGGTGTGCCATCTATATCTCTTCCCAGTCACCTGTCTTTTTTCAGTAGCTACAGTGGCCTCAGAGGTGAACCTAGAGTTTTCCCATCTTTGAGAAATCAGATATCTATTCCAAGCCATCACATTGGCAGAAAGACATCAAGGCAAACATACCTTATGTTATGTTTGCTCAACATATATAGTGTTGTATGTTGTAGTGTAATATGACATTTTTAATAATTTTCATAATGGGCTTTTCTAAAGATATATTATTTTGAAGGCAGAAGTTGCAGATAATTTTTGAAAGAATTTTTGAAAGAATTACTGACTTTTTTTTTACATGGTCCTGTAGAGAAAATTGTAATGTTTTCCTGAGGTGTAATGCAAATTATGTCTTCTGTGAAGCATATAATAAATATATCATTGTTCTGAATTTTGATATTGCGCCGCTCAAGGGGCTATTTCAGTCATAACCTCCATATGGGAGCTGTGTGTGTATGTGTGTTTGTGTGTGTGTGTGTGTAGTGAGACTTTTCCAATTTCTTAGTGTTTTGAGACTTTAATTAGTTTTCCTGAATCAGACAGAGATTTTACTTCATTTCATCCTATTGTTTTGTTTTTGTTTTGTTCTTTGGGTTAATGAGATGCATTTTATCAGCTTTCTTATTGATTCTTTTATGTACTGTCAAGTCCCTGAAGGGTTGCTTAGGAATATCTGATGATGGGATATAAATGTCAAAAATAAGCAGAACCTCCCAAATGGGAATAGATGAATAATTTGAATTCACAAAAAACTTTTGTATTTATATGTGCATAATATGACTAAGTAGCATTCTGTAAGATATTTTGTTGACCACAGTTAATTGTAGGGAGGGTTTTCTCTCTATCATGCTGTCGTTTGTTCTGAATAAAAGACTTTCTTTGACTAGCTTAAAGTTCTTTTTCACTTAACTCTTTATTTTAAAAAAATAATTTTAATTTATAAATAGTATTTGTCATTGCTGCATCTTCTCCTTTTCCTGCTTAACTATCTCCATTTATTTATTTATTTATTTATTTTATTTTATTTATTTGTCAAACATGTATAGTAGTAATTTGTATAAACATAAGTAAAAAGTAACGATAAAAGAGGACAATAGGACAGTAGGACAGAGACAGTAGGCACAGTGGTGCGCTTATGCACGCCCCTTACAGACCTCTTAGAAACGAGGAGAGGTCGACTGTAGATAGTCTAAGGTTAAAGTTTTTGGGGTTTGGGGAAGAAACCACAGAGTTAGGTAGTGCATTCCAGGCATTGATTACTCTGTTGCTGAAGTCGTATTTTCTGCAGTCGAGTTTGGAGCGCTTTACATTTAGTTTGAATCTATTACGTGCTCGTGTATTGTTGTGGTTGAAACTGAAGTAGTCATTAACAGGAAGGACATTTTGGTATATGATTTTATGAACTACATTTAGATCAGATCGGAGGCGACGTAGTTGTAAATTGTCTAATCCCAGTATTTCAAGTCTGGTGGAACAAGGTATTTTGTTGTGAGCGGAGGAGTGGAGGACTCTTCTTCTGAAATATTTCTGGACTCTCTCGATTGTATTTATGTCTGATATGCAGTGCGGGTTCCAGACAGGTGACCTGTATTCCAGAATTGGTCTAGCGAATGTTTTGTATGCTCTGCTTAGCAATGTAATGTTGCCAGAGAAGAAGCTACGCAAGATTAGATTAACAACTCTCAGAGCCTTTTTGGCAATGTTGTTACAGTGGGCTCTAGCACTTAGGTCGTTGGATAGGAGTACTCCAAGGTCTTTGACGGAGTGAGGGTCATCTACAAGTTTGTTTCCTCCAAGTTTGTATTTTGTATTCTGATTTTTTTTGCCAATGTGTAAGACAGAGCTTTAGTTTGGAATTTTGCTGTAAAGAGAGGGGTCTTGATTTATTTCAGCTAAACACATAAAGAATGATTAGTTAAATAATAAGGTACACTAAACTTCCTAAAATCAAAATCCATGCACCTAGAAAAATAATTTCCAAATGAATAATCATTTTAAATCCTTTCAGTGAAAGAAAAGAAGCTTTAAATTGTTGTTATGTTGTCTTATGTTCCATTATTAGTACCATATGATGTGAAAGTATTAGTGACTCTTAACTAATTCAGAGCTCTTTATTGAACCATATGTAGTACATTAAATATTGTTTCACTAAGCACATTATAATTATTAAGGCTGACCCTTAAAATGTTCATTTTCTGTAGTTCAGTAAAAGGTTTATGTTTATGCTTATTTTTCTCTTCCTTTCACTACGAAAGTGCAACACGCGAGATCAAATCTTTCCTGAAGATAAAACTATACTTAACATTTAATCTGTCAAAGACGTAGAATCTATTTACTAGAATAAAAACCTTGAAAGCAAAATTATTTTTTGCAGAAGCATATTCTGTGGTACAATGAAACCACACAAACCAACAAACAAAAAACAGTAATCCTTAGGAAGATGGAAATTCCACAGATCTAAATTTAAAACACTCCTCCTTCCCTCTTACAGTGCAATTAAAATTCTTGTTCATTTCAGATGGCAACAATGATAAATTCAGCAGTAGCATACATAAGAACAAACCCAGGGGTGAAATTCAAAAATTTTTTCCTACCGGTTCTGTGGGCGTGGCTTGGTGGGCGTGGCAGGGGAAGGATACTGCAAAATCCCTATTCCCTCCCCACTCCTGGGGGAAGGATATTGGAAAATCCCCATTCCCACCCCACTCTGGGGCCAGCCAGAGGTGGCATTTGCCGGTTCTCCGAACTACTCAAAATTTCCGCTACCGGTTCTCCAGAACCTATCAGAACCTGCTGAATTTCACCCCTGAACAAACCCCTGAACAAACCTACAGAGGAATAATGCAGACCTCTCTGAAAATATAATCCATTTTTGCTTCATCCAGGGTTCTATAATACCAACAAAATGGGAGGACTCCTAGGCAAAGATCCATATCAGATTGATATGTTTAAAAAAAACTCTTCCAAAAGGAGGCCAATATGTATGTAGCAATTGGCCACTTGATTTAAAATAAAATATAGTTGAATTTCTTGACTCTTGGTCCACCAAGTGACAGTGTCAAGGAATTGGCCTGGAGCCTGGAAGCTGTGGAGGGGAGAAACAGACTTGGGTCCAGCCATAGTATTTGGAAAGCTAGTATTAAGATTTTTCATCTTTAGTCTTAAATGGAGTTGCACTTTCCTATTTGGGATTAGTGGCAGCTGTGGACAAGGAAACCTTTGCACAAATTCATTTTCTGCAGTAATTGTGCCCATTCCTGATCCTGGAAGTTTTTCAGACGGTCATTCAAGATTGGTCGCCTTCACATGTGCTACAGTATACATGTGGAGGCATGGGCAGTTAAGGCCGTGCCACAATATGTTCATATAACCCCTTTGTTTTGTGAACTGCAATGGTTACCAGATGCTTCCGAGTACAGTTCAAGGTGTTGGTTATGATCGCTAAAGCTCTTCATGGTATAGGGCATGGGTCTCTGAAAGACTGTCCCTTATACTTACACTGCCAATCCCTTATACTTACACTGCCAATATAATCAGACACATGTTAGCTTGCTTTGTCATCTGATTGAACCAGTGTCATCTGATTTAACCAGGAAGAGGGGCTTATCTGGTATAGCACCTGCCCTCTGGAACAGCATTGCCCCAGAGATCCATATATCCCCCACTTCTCATTTAAACAGGCTCTAGAATTTCCAAAGCACTATATTATTTTGAAAAAGGAGATTTAACTACATTAGCTCCACACCCAGTCCAGGGACTATTGGTAGATCAAAAGGAGAGCAATTTTAGTTTAGCACAGGGGTGTCAAACTCAAGGCCCATGGGCCAAATTCAGCCTGCAGGGTGCTTAGATCTGACCCGCAGGGCCACCCTGGAAGCAGGAAAGGACCAGCCCATGTTGCCTCTGCCGGTAAAAATGGAGCTCGGGAGCCCATTTTCGCTGGTAGAGTGCTCAGGCCACCACTTGCTCCCCTGACACAAGTGGCCAACCCCATCCCACCCCCCCCCCAAGCCCAAGGCCAACACAACCCTGATGCGGCCCTCAATGAAATCGAGTTTGACACCCCTGGTTTAGCACATCAGTCTATTCTACCCTAAATGCTTTATTTAGGATCTGCCACCATTAGAAAATTGCCAGTGATAGACTGACTCCCACAGAGCCTTCTGTATTTGTTTAGTGGGAAACACTCAGGAAAGATGTGCCATCCTGCACTGAGTTCTGTCCTCCTAGTCTTAGTTTCAGATTGTAGTAGATTGAGATCCTTCTATTTCTACCTAATGTACAAAAACACAATCCATCAAAACAGGAAATTCTGGTCTCAAACAAATATTGTATCCTACTAAGATACCTACCGTATTTTTTGGAGTATAAGACGCACCTTTTTCCTCCCTAAAAGAGGCTGAAAATTTGAGTGCGTCTTATACTCAGAATGTAGCTTTTTCAAAGCTTTTTTTCCACCCCTAATCAGGTGCTAACAATCTTCCCGGCTTCCTACTCCCTCGAAGTAGTTTTTTTACCAGCCCTAAGTCTTTGCAGGCTTGTTTTCATTCCTACTCCCTTCGAAGAAGATTTTTTTCAGCCCTATCCAGGGGATAAAATAATGTGCTGAAACTGAACAGACTAGTGACGCTAGCCAGATGAATACCTGGTAGGTAGATGTTTTCCCCTATTTTCCTTCCCCAAAACTAAGGTGTGTCCTTTACTCCAAAAAATATGGTAAATGCCAGAGGCATTGATGCCATTTACTAAAGGTTAGCCATCTATTCTTTATTCTGAGTAGTGGTTCCAAACTGAGTATGACTACACAAGGAACCATTCATTCCTTGAAACAATAAACAGGTGATACAGGGCCAAAAATGTTGGGCCATTTTCCTGTTACTGAGCTATTTCTTTGATTTGATGGCTCACTAATTCATCAGCCTTGAAATGAACTCTTTCTTTACTGTAATAAACAAGAACCTTTGACAAGGTGGTATACAAACAATAATTTTATGTAGCATGCATTAGAGATTTGGGTAGTCTTTGCTGGGAATTCTGTCACTAAGCAACATGGTGCATCACGTTATTGCACCGATTTACAGTGGCAGTTCTGGCAGTCCCGGTTTGCCATGAGCCGAGATGGTGCAGTGGTTAAATGCAGCACTGCAGGCTACTGCTAGTTCAGCAGTTCAGCTGTTCAAATCTCACCGGCTCAAGGTTGACTCAGCCTTCCATCCTTCCGAGGTCGGTAAAATGAGGACCCAAATTGTTGGGGGCAATATGCTGAACTCTGTAAACCGCTTAGAGAGGGCTGTAAAGCACTATGAAGCGGTATATAAGTCTAAGTGCTATTGCTATTGCTATTGCCATCATTAGGTGAATTCCACACAGTTGCACCATCCCATGATCTCGTGATTGCCATTTGACTTTACTGACTTTTTTTTTACTGACTTTGCTTGTCAGAACTCAGCAGTGAACATCACAAATGGTGGTCATGTAATTTCAGGACTCTGTAATGTCATAGTTGTGAGCCAATCACCAGACATCTAAATCAGAATAATGTGTCCACAGGGATAGCAATAGCACCTAGACTTACATACCATTTCACAGTGCTTTATAGCCCTCTCTAAGCGGTTTACAGAGTCAGCATATTGCCCCCAACAATCTGGGTCCTCATTTTACTGACCTTGGAAGGATGGAAGGCTGAGTCAACCTTGAGCTGCTCAGAATTGAACTCCTGGAATAAACAGTGAGTTAGCTCTGCAGTACTGCATTCTAACCATGGATGCTGCAACATTTTAAATTACAAGGACCTATTCTAAGCACTCCTCATTCAGCACCATCATAATTTCAAACAATTGCTGAATGGTCGCATGTTAAATGAGTACCTGTTTTAAATATGTGCTTTGTAAAGAAATGCATATAACAAAAGCTAATTCTGTTTTATCACCGCAATTTGATGAGACTTAGCTCAAGTTGTGATTGCAGAAACTGATACAAAACATCACAAATCATGGTCCCATGGCTGTGGGATGCTGCAACCGGTTAAGGGGTTTGTGATATCTTACAATGGCCATAATTGTTTTATGGGCTGTAAAATACCCTTTCAAGGCTGTTCTAACTTCAAACGGCCATTAAACAGTCAGTCATAAGTTGAGGACTACCTGTAAAAGATTTTTGCCAGCTCCTAAACCTGGCAAAAAAACATAAGCAGCCACTGAGTAAGCTATTCCTGGTGGTGTATGCTTTGGATAACAAAATCCAATGTTATGTTGAAAGATACTTGAAATTGCCTTGCTAAGAAGTACTATAATTTAAAATATGACTCAAGAACAGGGGAAACAAATCTATTGCTTTGTTGGAAACAAGCCAAAAGCAAAAAGAAAATAATATCATCACTTTGACTGTGCTCTGCTTTGTGTCTGATTTTTGGCAACTTTATGGGCAATCTTGCCAGATATTTGAAGCTATAAAAGGAATGACAACTGTCTCAGTTAGAGGGACAAACAGTATAATAGGTGCCACTTGGTGCCACTAATGTATTATGATTCCAGTTTTCCCTATGCCCAATGACTTTCAGATGTATCAGAACTGTAATGTCTAAAACTTCTTGGCTGCGTAGATTCCAGATTCCAGACACATGAACTAAATATTGTTACATATTTATAGTTTTCTGTCACTTCCACCATCATACATTATCATCAGAGTTCAATTTCTGCAGGTAAAGTGAATTACTAAGAGCCCCTGGTGGTGCAGTGGTTAGAATGCAGTATTGCAGGCTGACTCTGCCCACTGCCAGCAGTTTGATCCTGACTGGTACAAATTGACTCAGCCTTCCATTCTATCAAGGCTGGTAAAACAAGGAGCCCGATTGTTTGGGGCGGGGGGGCAATATGCTGACTCTGTAAACCACTCTGTAAAGTACTGTGAAGCAGTATATATAAATCTAAGCACTAATGCTACTAGATAAAAGCTCTAGAGCACGGGTGTCAAACTCGCTGCATCATGTTGGCATCACATGATGTTTCACAACGTTTTCCCCATTCGTGGAGCTGGGGTGAGCGTGGCCTGTGCGTGATGCATCTGGCCCACGGACCACCAGTTTGACACCCCTGCTCTAGAGTCAAGGAGAATGCAACCAAAGATTTCCTTGTTTAGTCTTCCATCAGGCTGATAATGGCTTTTTACATGTTGCAGAACGTATCCCTATAATATCACATGGTCCTTTTTTATCACTAATCTGGATTAATCCAACAACCTCCTTATCTAATCTCAACCTAGTAATGCACAGACATGCAACCTATTTCCTATGCTAGCAGTTTATGCTTTCCTAACAAAAAGTATATTACTAATAAAGACAATTCTATGGCACAAAACTCCTGGAACCAAATAGAGAGAAATGTTCATGATTAATAGGAATGTTAAGAATTCAGCAAAGTACTTATGGTTCTTAAAAAATGATACGATCATGCTGCCCTTTATAAGATGTAGAGTGTGATGTCCCCGTTAAATCATTGATGATACATTCTCCCTAATTACACCGTCATGCTTCAACTTGATTACATGTGGCATGAAAGTTATGGATTCACAATCTACCTCCTTCACAAAAAGATTGGGTCTGATTAGTCCAAGAACAAAATACCATAGCAGATGGATCTGTCAAGGGAGAGCAGGAGCGTCAGGCATAGAAAAGAAGGTAAATTTCTCCAGCAACTTTACTTACCTACTCACTTATTTAATAGTAGCAAGTAAAAAAATTATATTTCCCCCCACTGCAATCTAGCATTCCCAACAGCTTACAAATACAAAGAAGCCCCAATACAAGCAAATCATGAAACTACAAAGGAACAGAAAAAAATAGAAAAATTATAAAGCATAAAATGCCAAATACAAAAGCATCACAATCTAAATGCCCTCCAGAAAAACTTGGTCATCAGCCTCTTCCCAAAGGTAGCCAAGGTAGGAATAGATCTATTTATTTTATTTTATTTATTTATTTGTCAAACATGTATAAGATAGCAGGTATAGGTATAAGCATAAACATAAGCAAAGTAAGTACAGAAAAATGAGGACAATAGGACAGTAAGACAGTAAGTAAGACAGTAAGACAGGGACGGTAGGCACGATGGTGCGCTTATGCACACCCCTTACAGACCTCTTAGGAATGGGGTGAGGTCGACAGTAGACAGTCTAAGGTTAAAGTTTTCGGGGTTTGGGGAAGAAACCACAGAATTGGGTAGTGAATTCCAGGCATTGATCACTCTGTTGCTGAAGTCGTATTTTCTGCAGTCCAGTTTGCAGTGGTTTACATTAAGTTTGTATCTAGTGTGTGCTCGTGTATTTTTGTGGTTGAAGCTGAAGTAGTCATTGTCAGGTAGGACATTGTGGCAGATGATTTTATGAACTACATTTAGATCGGTTCGAAGGCGACGTAGTTCTAAGTTGTCTAAGCCCAAGATTTCAAGTCCGGTGGCATAAGGTATTCTGTTGCGAGTGGAGGAGTGGAGGACTCTTCTCGTGAAATATTTTTGGACTCTCTCGATTGTATTAATGTCCGATATGCAGTGCGGGTTCCAGACAGGTGAGCTGTATTCGAGAATTGGTCTAGCGAATGTTTTGTATGCTCTAGTTAGCAGCGTAAAATTGCCAGAGAAGAAGCTATGCAAGATTAGATTGACTACTCTTAGTGCTTTTTTGGCAATGTTGTTACAGTGGGCTTTGGCACTTAGATCATTAGATATGAGTACTCCAAGATCCTTGACAGAATGAGGGTCGTCTACAACATCAAATGGAGGCCATTTCAAAGAACTGGCACCCATACTAAAAAAAAGCAAGTGATGCTCCCCCTAATTTCTCAAATGTCGGTTTCTCCTGTTGGATGAAAAATCCGGTCCAGTTCCAAGCTGGGAGAAAGGTGCTGGAAATAAAATGGAGGCTGACTGGCTGCAAGGAAAGGTTTATTTATGAGCAGAACCAATAACAGCATGTAATTCTGGGACATCTAACAGATTGGTTTGATGAGTACATGGATTTGTACAGGGTTCTGAGATGCTGTTAGGGGGTTGTGCAGTGTCTGAAATGCTCCTAGAGGGTTGTGCAATGTATTGAGCCTTGTGTCTTTTGTTATTCTAATGGTGGTGGGTTAATCCTTTGATGTCCTAAAAGTCATGTCCTGGTTTTCTTAATCCCATAAACAGAAGCTGAAGGTGTTTTGTTTGTGAATAGATTGGCCCAGTCTTTCTTAATGGCCCAGTCTTTCTTAATGGGCACAAAATATCCATCTCTAAAGACTTCAGGCATCTGCTGGAGGCTGTTTCACTATGCAGCGAGACTGGGGATGCTTTCTGCCTTTAAGAGCATGTTTCTCCATTTCTCCAAATATAATATTCCGTCTCTTTTAATATTCCCCAAAATATTTCATTCTCTGGGTGGGGGATGTCCTACACTCCTAACACATATAATGGTAGGGTTGACTTCACTGGGGAAATTAAATCTTATAGGTAGCCTGGCATTAAGCCATACACACCTGTTTAAGGTAGTTTGCTTATTTAAGTTAACTTTCTCTTTTGAGGTTAATATCCATATGGTCTAGTTAGTAGATAAATGGCAAACTTACACATTCTGTAGAAAACCAATTTTCCACATTTCTATAGAAAACCAAGGTTTTACCTGCAAAGAACCAGGAGGGAATAATCACAGCAGAGAAAAGAGAGTGGTTACTTAATAATTGGAACACGGAATCTGTACTTAATTAATATTATTACATCTGAAAGTCTTTCTTGCAGCTTCGCTGGCTGGGTCCTTGACAAATAATATATTTATATGAAAGGAAAACTGGAAGAGGGTGGGACTGGAGGGAGTAGGGTCCCTCAAAAAAGGATGAGACTTTTTCATGATTTTTTTTTAAAATAAAATAGGTTAAGGAAGAGATAACTGATAGGGTGGGAAGACCTAGGAAGAGAAAATCCTCAACAAGAAGGTAAGAAAGGTTAATAAAGGGAAAGAAAGGCCCTAAGGGCAAAGAAGTTTTCAGGACAGGAGTTTGGCCACGACCTTCCTGTTGAGTGGACCGAGACAGATCTGGGAACATGGCGGATCCTACGGAGTATTTAAATTACTGGCTCGGTCCTAATCTGATTGGCTGAGTACTACCCAATTCCTGAAGGCTGGTTCCACCCCAGGATGGAGAATGTTCTTATTCAGAATTGACCTCCTTTGGGGTAATTGGGATATTTACTTTCAGGAGAGCGGACTCGGGCGGGCCAGTCGGTCGTCGTAGAGCCGATAGAGACAATAGCGACGATAGCTATTGCAGCGCGAGCCTTCCCCCACCCACTTCCCCCGCCTGCCTGGACGCTGCCATTTGGGTTCTTTTACCCTTTGTGCACGCGCAGAACGCTTTGCGCATGCGCAAAGGGTAAAAGAACCCAAATGGTGGTGTCCAGGCAGGCGGGGGAAGCGGGTGGGGGAAGGCTCGCGCTGTGATCGCTATCGTCTCTATCGGCTCGATGACGACTGACCGGCCTGCCCAAACTGGGAGGATTTCACCCCTGGGACTGCAAAAAAGGTTAAGCACTGCTTTTCCTTGCATTTGGACAACTTGTGTTAAAAACAAATGCCTACATTCAGTGAACTAGAGATTTCATCCACTTTTGTTTGCAAGATATGTTCAAAGGACCTCACCTTGTCATCAGATGAGATAGTACACAGTAAGAAAAGAGACACTTTTCTTATGGGGGGGAAGGTAAATTCACTATTAAAACACAAATGCAAGCATTTGTTACACGCAGTCATGAAATGTGTGGAATCTTGGCCACATCTTCTGTCCAAAGGATTAGATGTGACTCCATCCTTCCCAGAAGTTGCTTCTGAATGTTTGGTATGATAGAGCAGAAAAATAAGTATGTTCATGCTAAGCAAGAAACAGTTGTATTATTTACATTTACATTTACATTTAAATCTTCTTTAAATTTAAAGTAGTTTACTGATGCCCTTGTTCCATCCAAATCTTTTCTGTTTCTAATGGTGGAATACATTTCCCAATATGTCTCCCAGATAGAGGCCTCGTCTGAAAAATGTATCTCCCTGAGGTAAAATGGATGTAAGTATCCTTTTAGTGTTTGCATGGCATACTTACTGGGATGAGAGCAGGATAGAAAATTGACATAATGGGTGAAAAGATGTTGAAAAGTAGGTGAGGGAATTACACATTTAGATATACCCAAGATTTCAAATAAGAAAGGACGAAATTACCTCACTCAAGAATGCCTTTAAGTGGAGAAAAATAACAAGCTTTAGGAAGATCAGAGTAATCTCAGGAAATTTTTAGTTAAGATGTGATACCAATATAATCATGAAAGAAATATAATAGAGGCAAATGAGCTTTAAAAAATGGACAGCGTATATGGAAAGGAGATGCAAGAGCACATACATTTGATTGAATCAGTACGCAAATTTTTCACTTAGAAAAGTTTGACTTAAAATTTTTGACTCTGTAGACCATGTCATAATATGGAATGTATTAAGAATATGGAATATGTTAGACTACAATAGAAGAGATTTATGTTCAAATCTATCCTCAACTATAAAGTAGATTTTTGACCAGTCTTTCCCTTCTTGATCTTTAATCTCTTCTAATGGTGTCCTAGAGCTTGATTCTATGACGTTAGAAGGACATGAAAGATTCCTTCAGGGACATCTAGCTTGCCTTGAATCCACAACTGAAGATAACTTTTCTTTCTAAACAGTCTGCAAAACTTCTGTTTTCAGAACAAAGGTCTGAGGGTAGATTCAGTCTAACCCTGCCAAGACCTCAATTATTCAGGGAGAAAAACTGACAAATGTTTTCTGAATCTCATATTTATTTCTGATTCTATTTGATAAAGGCATCATTTGTGATAATTCAAATCCTCCACTTTGAATCAAGAAAAAAGGAAAGGGGGGGAGTGTCAAGAACAATTTCTAATCAAGTGTTAAACTAAGGCAAAGTGACCAGATTTTTTTTATTTTTAAGCGGGACGGGGGGGCGCCTGGGCGCCGCCATTTGTTTTGCCCTCTGCGTATGCGCAGAACGCTGCGCATGCGCAGAGGGCAAAACAGCAAATGTCAGCGTCCAGGTGAGGTGGGGGGGAGAGGGGGGGAGGCGGGAGGGCGCTTGGATGCCTGCAGCTCGCGACAGGTAAGCTGCCGGCTGCCTCCTTTCCCCGTCTCCCGCCTCCCGTTCGTTGCTTGCCAGCCCGGCCGAAGGGAAGGCGGGAGGTGAGGAAAGGCCTCCCGAAAGGGAGGCAGGCTCCCCCGCCTCCCTTTCGGGAGGCCTTTCCTCGCCTCCCACCTTCCCTTCGGCCGGGCTGGCAAGCAACGAACGGGAGGCGGGAGACGGGGAAAGGAGGCAGCCGGCAGCTTACCTGCTCCAAGCATCCAAGCGCCACGGTCTCCCGGTCGCCCGCCCGGCCCCAGGGCAACGGCGGCAGCGAGGCGATGGGGGGGAGAAAGGGGAGGGGGACGAGGAAGGGCTGTTTGCGCCGCTCGTAAACTCAAAGCGGCGACGGCTCCTTGTCCCTCACCCCTCCCAACAGCAGCGGCGCCTCCGAGGGCGGGGCTAGGGATGGGGCGGGGGAAGGAGAGGAGGAGCAGCCTCCCTTCCCCCTCCCTCCAGCTTCCAGCCGCCGCCGGAGGAGTCAACAACGCGGGACGCCCGCCCGCCGCCAACGCCGCCCACGGCCGGCCCGAGCTGAGAGGCCTGCTGACTTTCAGGCCGATTTTTTGAAAGAATGCCCTAGTCGTGCATTCTTTCAAAAAATCGGGACTTTTTAGAGGACGGGCGGGACGCGGGACAAATGATGAAAAAGCGGGTCTGTCCCGCCAAAATCAGGACGTCTGGTCACCTTAAGCTAAGGCCATGATGGCTCACGGAGCTATATCTGCGGGCATGCGAGCCGTTGCCCTAGCTCAGCTCCAGTGCGCATGCGTTTGCCGGCCAGCTGATTTTTTGCTGGCCCCGCCCACACCACCTCTCCCCTCCCAGGAGTCTCCACGCGGCCTGTATTGGATACCAAATAAATACAGGGCTCACACGGAGGCGCTGGAAGAGTGTTTTCGGCCTCTGGGGAGAATGAAAAACGGGCTGTTTCTGGCCTCCGGAGGCTTCAGGGAGGCCTGCTAGGCCCAAAACGGGGCATGGGGGATTGTGTGCACATGTGTGGGAAGCACGGGGGGGTTGCTCATGCATGCATGGGGCGGGGCGGGAGGTTGCACATGCATGCGCAGGGGCGGGGTGCATGGGGGCATTGAATCATGGATTTGGGCACACACACGCATTAGCATGCACATGCACGCTTTTGGCACCCAAGGAAAAAAAGGTTCGCCATCACTGAGCTAAGGAGTCCTTACTTACTTCATATGAAAGAGGAGTTTTAAAAAAAGTTGCATTAACAAAATTAAATTTATGTTAGAATTATCCTTGCATCATTAAAAATATATCTGCTGCATCACTCAGACTTAAAATGTTGCTGGCATAGAAATGGAAAATACCAGTCTTTCAAACCTTACCAAGAAATCCTTACAATTTAGATCTGATTTGTTCACTATTTATTCATCCAATAGAAAAAGTTGTCCCATTCCGCCATTAATTAATCATTTGACTTTGCTCAGTATCCAATGAAAATGGAGTTTGGCGACTTCCAAAGTCTAAACCATATACAGCCCTTAAACAAATCCAGCGTGGCCTGGAGTCTGCAACTGACTCAGACAAAAATCAAGGCAGGATAAAGGCAACCTCACCTTTGCTCAAGCCAGAAGAGAAGAGCTCCCTAAAAGTGAAGGCTTTTTTTTTCATGCTTCCAAAAAGTCTCCTGCCCAAAAGGGAAATATTGATCATGTATATTTCTCATTTAAAATAATATCCAAGTGGATGTTATATAAATATGTGTACAGAAATTCAATCAAAAGTGATTCTGCATATACTTGTAATGGGGGGAAATGAAATTTTGATTTTGTTCTTGTTGAATAGACAGGTTGGCTGTTAAAGAAATAGCTACTATATACTATTGTATAAAAGTAAAAAATTGAGGTTGTAATGTTTACTATCTTCCATTGTGCCAAAGAGAGTTGGAAGTCAATGCGATTTTTTTTTCTTTTTCCCTTTCCACCAGGGTTGAAATCCAGCAGGTTCTGACAGGTTCTGGAGAACCAGTAGCGGAAATTTTGAGTAGTTCAGAGAACCGGTAGCGGAAATTTTGAGTAGTTCAGAGAACCGGTAGCGGAAATTTTGAGTAGTTCAGAGAACCGGTAGCGGAAATTTTGAGTAGTTCAGAGAACCAGTAGCGGAAATTTTGAGTAGTTCGGAGACCCAGAAATACCAACTCTGCCTGGCCCCAGAGTGGGGTGGGAATGGAGATTTTGCAGTATCCTTCCCCTGCCACGCCCACCACACAACACCCACCAAGCCACGCCCACAGAACCGGTAGTAAAAAAATTTGGATTTCACCACTGCTTTCCACCCCACATTTTCTCTTTTTCCCTTTTTCGTTCCCTTACTTTTCCCTTACTTTTTATTTTCCTTTGTATCTTATATTTTGTTAAAATTAATAAAACTGGTTCCTTGCCTGAGCAGGGGGTTGGACTAGAAGACCTCCAAGGTTCCTTCCAACTCTGTTATTCTGTTCTGTTCTAAAATTTGATACCAAAAAAATTGATTCTGTACATTTGAATGGATGAATGTAAAGTGCACAGGGGTAAGAGTGTCCAATCACACTTGGCCAATAAAGAATTCTGAATTCTAAATGTGAATGGAGGTCTGGGCCTTTGTCCTCTGCTCACCTCTGCCTATACTAGAATTTTATGCTCAGTTTACTCATGCATAATAAGGTTTTTTTTTTAAAGGTAAAGTTTTTCTCCCGTCTCACTCTAGGGGGCAGTGCTCATCTCCGTTTCCTGTCCAAGGGAGCCAATATTGTCCAAAGATGCTTCTGTGGTCTTATGATCAGCATGACTATACACCTAGGCGCACAGAACATTGTTACCTTCCCACCAAAGTGATACCTATTTATCTACTTGTATTTGCATGCTTTAAAACTGCTAGGTTGACAGGAGCCTGGGGCAAGAACAGGGTGCTTGGGTCTCAAACTGCTAACCTTCCTGTCAACAAGCCCAGTGTCTTAACCACTAGGCCACCGTGCCCTCACTTATACATGCTATCATTCCATTCATGTTTCAGAAATCCTCATAATTCAAGTAAAAGTTTCCCAAACCAATTTTAAAACAAAAATGTTATAAAGTAGAAAAAGGGCATCCTTGCCATATACTGTACTTCAGCATCAGTGTAAATAAAAAGGTGGTGCCCCATTAAGTCATTCATTAAATCAATCGTATCAATTCAAAACATAAAACTTTGAGGAAATCCAAAATAAATGCAACTCACCTTAAAAAAACATTTTTAAAAAGGTTTTTCAGAGTTTAGAGAAAGAGAATGTCAGGAAAAACATGCTGCAATCTATTGGCCCCCGTAGCTGGTAAAACCTAAGGATCCAGCTATGTCAAAGAAATAGGCCTGTAGTTAGAACACACAGAAGAATCCATACCCAGCTCAGAAATACTTAATTTCATGGAAGAAGGATCTGAGTCCAGCGCTTTATTAAACAAACTATTGTTGGATTCCAAATTACAGAGAAAGTAAAATATTATTACAGGAAAAGAGTAGGTTTAAATTGAAAATGAGAGTACAATGTGAAGTAGCAGGATCGGATGACTATTAGCTGCTATATTTAGGAGTTCTAGGGCTTGCTAATACAGTAACTGGTTCCTGTTATAGCTGGTTTGGGATTGCCCTGATTTGATCAGGAAAGGAAAAAAAATAGCAATAGAAATTACTTGCCTTGATCCAATCTAAAATGCAAGGACGTGAATAGAAAATAACAACTCCTGCCTTTTGGCTCATGTTTCAATGTTGCACTCTCTTGCATTGTACTATTTCCCTAGTGCCTGGGGAAGCAATATGATAAAAAGAAAATTACAAAACAAGTTTAAGATGGCTGTTCCATCTGACTACCTCTTTAAAGATGAAGTTATTTATTGCTAAAGCTCCTGAAAAATATGAAAAAGTAACACTGTCAATAAAATACCTCTGCAGAGAAAAACTGGTGGAAACAAGAACTTTAAAAAATATGATTGCTCAGCAGACAGAGAGCACAGCAACAGTTGACACAGCCACTGTCTGGCAGGAGTTTTCCTTCCTCTCAAAGAGAAAAGTTTTAAAAAGGGAAACAATTTTAAACATCAGAGAACAATATCAAACGGGATCATCCCCTTCCTCTTTGCCCAGTTGCCCCTTCACCAAAATGGCAGGCAACTGTTTTTTGTTGAAGGGTAGAAACAGATGACGCTGCCTTCTATTACTTTTTTGCTCCGCTTCAAAGGGATGTTTCTCTGCTTCGCTTCTGAACTACATTTTTCTTGTCTATTTGGGGCAGAGCTCTTTGGCTAGTTGTCCGCTAATTACTGTCAATAAACGCAGTTCACTGGCCATTTTACTTAGTGAGTAACACCTCTTCAATTGAGCCAATGCTTACTGGAGTGACACATCTCAGTGAATCCAGATGCATCAAGCCTGGCCCTGTTCTCTTGGAGGAAACATGTTCTAAGATCAGGGATGGGCAACTATGGCGACTTCATGACCTGTGAACTTCAACCCCCAGAATTCCATGCTGGCTCATGGAAGTTGCCATAGTTGCCCACCTCTGTCCAAGACCATCCTTTGATGCACAAAGACTGATATGTTTATATCAAAATACTGAAGGATTACTGCCTGACTCAACTGTTGTTTAATAACATCAAAAGGCTTTTGATGCTCTGGAAGTCCTTCAAACGCTTCCCCCCCACCAACAAACTCCATAAAGGTGCTGCTATTTTTGCCTTTCTGGGAATTCATTGGGACAAATATTGTACTGAGTTAAGAAATATAAGGACACCTTATCTATCTTGTGAAAATGCCATGATCTTTTGGATTAAATTTTCTCTTCATCAGGCCAACAATAGTCAGTATATGGCCCATATATTTAACAGAGTCTACCTTACATTGGATCTTAAGTCTATTAAACTGAATATTTTTTACCAAACACAGTCTTCGTTACCTGATGGAAAATCTGATCATGCTCTTTTGGAATCTTTGCTGCAATAAACATATAATCAGCTATCATATACATCCCATTTATATGTCCAAATGTTTCCTCATTTTTGCTGTTGTTATTGAAATTCTTCACTAGAAGACTTTAGCTCCAATGGAAGGTGATGGAAAGAAAAGATTCCCCAAGGAGGTATTAATGTGCATAGCCATGAGGTCTCTTCATCTAATTTTACCTGTCAATATCCATCCTTCTTATCAAGGATAAATACCACCATTCTGGCCATTACCTGTAGAAATGGTAAAATTCTGTCTACATACAGCCTTATTTAGGTCATGAGATCATGAGAATCCAAATCAGTGGTAGGATGCTACCAGTTCACACTGGTTCAGGCAAACCGGTAGCAGTGGCGGGATAGCCCGGACGTCATCACAGATGATTTGCGCATGCACAGAAGGTTCTGCGCATGCACAGCGAGCGCACACACACACATGCGCATTTACAGTTCCAAACCAGTAGTGAAGGTAAGTGAAACCCACTACTAATCCAAACATGTTACTAACCCAATCTGTGAGTCCTATGATTCTCGATATTATTCCCACTTTTTCCATGTAAGATAGTGTCTTTTACTCTATCCAGTATAACAAATGGAACTTTTCTACAAATATGTATAAGAGGACTAGCTGCCAGATCAATGTGAATACAGTGAGACCCTTCAAGTTCACCCAAGATCTCAAAAGTAGGACTTATTCTGTTTATATCAAAATAAACAACAATTAATTGATGTTGACTTAATGTTTTGGCTATATTCATTATATCAATCTCCTGAACAAGATGTAAAAGTTTTCAGGCTGCACATCTCAATATTGGAACTGATTAATAATCTGTTACATGAAACAACAATTTTGTTTTTTCTTTGCAACCTGACATTAAGAATGGTCCTTAAGAAGTGAATAGGGGTTCTTCCATACCAATAAGACACTGCTCTTAGTTAGTATGTTCTTGCCTGGAACTTCACAAAACATTTTTAATAGCAAGACATTTATCTCTGTCCCAATCTCCAATTTAAAGTTCACTCCTAGTGCTTTTTTAATCACAGCAGCATGAACGTCCTATACCATGAACGTCCTACAGCAACACTAGGAGTGTTGCACGGATTGTGCAAATAACAAACTCAGTCATGAACTTGATGTTTTTTTTGTTCTTTACGCATAGTTGAAATCTGATTTCTATACATTATAACAAAACAATTTCTCATGCCATAAGTCTTTCCAAATGAAGGACAACACCAAGCCTGATGTACTGTACCATCAAACGAGTATGAGTTGTATTTTTCTTTAGATGTTAAATTCCGTTTCAGACACACATACTGAGGCTTTATGATATCCCTTTTTTGCAGCATATACTGTATACAAGTCATGAAGTAACTGCCACGGCCTGTAGTTGTGCTTTAGTTAGTTCTGCTGCACAACGTATATCAATAGGGTTTTATTTTTCCAAAGGAAGGTCAAGCTTCCTTAAATTTTTTTTCCTTTATTTGATCATCTAGTACCCTAAATACAGTCTGCTCTCTTACATGAGTCATTAACACAAGCCAAACTCTCAACAATATGTCTACAAATCTGAAATAATTAATAACAACAACAACAACAACAACAACAACAACAACAACAACAACAACAATAATAATAATAATAATAATAATAATAATAATAATAATAATAATAATAATAATAATAATAATAATAATAGAAAAACATGTATTGGCAGAATACGTCAAAGAAAGTAAAGAACCTGCATTGATTGAAGTAAACAACCAGAAGCTTCTGAAAGTGCAGCAGACAAAGAATCAGTATAGGAAAACTGCAATGCAAACTAGAGCCAACAGTTGGCGCAATAAAGCCTTGCATGGGCAATTCCTCAACAAGATTGAAGGAAAAGTTGATAAGGAGAAGATCTGGTTATGGCTCACTAATGGAACACTGAAGAAGGAGACAGAAGGCTTGATTCTTGCAGTCCAGGAGCAAGCAATTAGAACAAATGCAATCAAAGCCAAGATCGAAAAATCAGCTGATGACCCAAAATGCAGACTTTGCAAAGAAGCTGATGAAACAATTGATCATATCCTCAGCGGCTGCAAGAAAATCGCACAGATGGACTACAGACAGAGGCACAACTATGTGGCCCAGATGCTTCATTGGAACCTGTGCCACAACTACCACCTACCAGTGGTAAAGAACTGGTAGGATCATAAACCTGAGAAAGTAGTTGAAAACAAACATGCCAAAATACTTTGGGACTTTCGAATTCAGACTGACAAGGTTTTGGAACATAATACGCCAGACCTCACGATTGTGGAAAAGAAAAAAGTGTGGATCATTGATGTCACCATACCAGGTGACAGTCGAATTGATGAAAAACAACAAGAAAAACTTAACTGACATCAGGACCTTAAAATCGAATTACAACGACTCTGGCATAAACCAGTACAGGTGGTCCCAGTGGTAATCGGCACACTGGGTGCTGTACCAAAAGACCTTAACCAGCATTTGAAAACAATAAACATTGACAAAATCACGATCTGTCAGTTGCAAAAGGCCACCGTACTTGGATCTGCGCGCATCATATGAAAATACATCACACAGTCCTAGACGCTTGGGAAGTGTTCGACTTGTGATATAGTGATACGAAATCCAGCATATAAATCTTGTTTGCTGTGTATTACATTTTTTGTGAATAAATAATAATAATAATAATAACAACAACAACAACAACAACAACAACAGAAAGGCCACAAGAGCTGGCTTTGCGAATTGGCCTGGGAATTTAGGTGCAGAGCAGTGGTGGGTTCCTACCGGTGCGGTCCAGTGCGCCATTCTGGTAGGGGACCTGTCAATTGTGCAATTTGCATGCGATGGCTCCAGTGCCGCCTTTGCCGGTCCATCACGCGGCACCATCTTTTTTCTGGAATTTCTGGGCTTTTTTTGCTTCTTGCGCATGCGCGGAAGCAAAATCTCTCAAGGGGATGCACTCATGAGATTTCGGTGATTTTTTGCTTCCGCACATGCGCAGAAGCAAAAAATCACCAAAATCATGCGCGCATGTGTCCCCTCGTGAGATTTTGCTTCTGCGCATGCGCAGGAAGCAAAATCGTGCGAGGGGATGTGTGCGCATAGCGAACGTGCACGTGAAATGAGATGATGCACGCGCAGCACACCGGTAGGCAGGTAAGAGGAACCCGCCCCTGGTGCAGAGCCCTTAAAATAACTGTACGGTTACTGAATGGCTGTGCTTTTTTGGTGATTGTACCAGTGGTGGGCTGCTGCTGGTTTGGACCGGTTCTTTAGAACCAACAGCAGAAATTTCCCACCGTTTGTTGAACCGGCAACGATGACCAGCGGTCCACGCTCCCGAACCGGTCCTCCGGTCACTGTGGCTTGCAAAAAAACTCTCTGCGCATGCGCAAAGGCTTCTGCACATGCGCAGAGGGTCATTTCTAGGTGTTTTGCACGACATGACGTTCGCAATGCAAACCGGTAGGGAAGGTAAGTGGAACCCACCCCTGGATTGTACTGTATGGTTTTTAATAGTTTAACTCTTTTTAAGGCTTAATATTGTCTGCGAAGCTGTTTTATTTTTTGATTCCTGGTCCTGTTTATATTTTAATTGCAAGCCGCCCAGAGTCACAAAAGTGAGATGGGCACCGAGGGTGTGTCAAATTTTTCAAGGTTCAATTTCCAAACATTAGGGGTGCTCAAAAGTTGTAACATGCCTTGGGGATTGTAAAGATATTTTAGTTAGTTTAATATAATTTAGACGGGCTTGGTAAGTAACTACATCAATGTCATAACTTTTTAACATTTGATTGTTTCAGTTGGGCTATTAGATAAATTAACTAAAGAAATAAATAATAAAAATTTCAAAATACAGCATTTCAGTGGGGAGTGCAATATATCTTAACTTCAAAAGAATATATTCAATATCTTCAGGGCCTGCAACATAAATATCTGAAGTCTCTTCTCCCGCGTACTCTAGCAAAATGGCATTTTGACATTTCTTGGAAGCATTGATTGCTTCAAATGCATCTAAGTACAATCAAAAACTATTCTGAGATAAAGTTCCTTGTAGTATCGATGGAGTGTGGCCACTAAGAAAATCCATACTCACAAAATCTGACATCATCTTGGGTCTATCACCTGCAGGAGCCAACATAGGCTGGATAACTGTGGAAGATTCTGTAGGCCTCTGGCACAGAAATAGTTACAATGGTTTCTATGGGCTGGCAGAATTGCATTAATATATTGGTGAATCTGAATTGCTAATATTTCCGCGTGACTATAGCTAAAGGAACAAAAACTTAGTTTACAAAACAAGACAACAGACACACAGACCAAGTAATTTGCAAGGAAGCATTAGCAGCTTCAGGTCACACTGGGTAATTGAGGAGTAAATAATTATTTAAAGAAAGTTCTACCTGTTTCTCTAAAAAGAAGCTCTCCTCTAGCATTTCTCTTTGGACCGGATGATTATTTAACTATAGCAAATTCAAGGTAATAAACATTCCAGCAGAATAAGCAAGGCAGTAATTTTGAGAAATTGAGGTTTCAGGATGCTAGCCCTTGCTTTTTGGATTCCCATTAATGAATCTTAATGCGTGGTGAACCTCATTAGCAAAAACAGGTTTAAAAGCTCCCTTGGATTGTGCTTAGTCATCGTTCAGTTTGTGTGCCCTAGAGCCAGAGATGCCAGCTTTTGAGCTGTTGCTCTTTCAAAAAAGGGAAGCTGCCAGCTTTTTTTCTCAATCTTGTTGGCTGGATGTCTTCTGAAGGCTTTCAGATCAACTGCTTCTGGGAATAGGTCACATCCAGAACAATTCTATTTTTATCAGGATTATTACTCTCTCCTTAAGAAGCATGACACAGAGCCCCAACTGATGGAGTAGCTTTGAGACAGCAATTGTTCATTTCCCCTTCCCTTAAGTGGAATAGACAGTTAAATGTGTAAATGTGTTTTCACTTTAAAAAAAATAAATGTATCTGTATAGATATATCTATAGCTATATTATTTATATCTATATCATCACTATCTCTGTCTCTGTCTCTATTTCTATTTCTATATATAGGGATAAAGACAGGGATAGGGATAGGGATAGGGATAGGGATAGGGATAGGGATAGGGATAGGGATAGGGATAGGGATAGGGATAGGGATAGGGACAGTAGTGGGTTCTAAAACTCGTTGCTACCAGATCGCGCATGTGCTTGCATGCACGCACAACGTTTCTGCGCATGTGCAGAAGCATTCTGGGTGGATGAGCAGAGCCTCCCGCCACCACCGCTACCGGTTCGCAGAACCAGGCCAAACCGGGAGCAAGCCACCACTGGATAGGGAGAGGGAGAGGGAGAGGGGGGAGGGGAATGTTCATCAACTAAGTCTAATTTAGGATGGCAAACCTATGAAACCTACAAGCCATTAGGAATCATTATGCTTTGGGGGCAAAAGATCATTCATTCATTCATTCAATCATTCAATCATTCATTCATTTCATTCATTCATTCACATGTTGAGAATTCAAAGTGAAACGAATCTATCTCTTTTCTCTATATTTTTTTCCATGATGTCTCCCTCATTTTGTTTTACTTCTTTTCCCCTCCACTTTTCTTCAATGGAGATAACATTTTTTTGTTCTTTAATTTATTCACCATTAATTTAGAAGTGTCTGAATGAGAAGGATCGCTCCCTTCCCTTTTTTCCAAAGAGATCTCTCCTTCCATAACTTAGTAGGATTACATACTATGTACTCTAATGTTGATGATTATACTGTATATTGCATGTAATGCAGAGGAGTATTTTTCTAGCTATTGTTCAGCTCCGTCCCCTCTCCTTGCTAGCTGTGATCTTCTTGTCAGCTACTTTATTCAATATCTTCTCTTCTTTTAACTATTACCATGTTTACAGAGCTAAAACTATTTGTTATCTTTATACAAGGAAGATCTTACATTCCACATGTACATATATTGTAAAGAGTCACACTGAGGATTTTAGAGGAATTATGCCAGCGGTTCTCAACCTGTGGGTCGCGACCCCTTTGGGGGTCGAATGACCCTTTCACAGGGGTTGCCTAAGACCATCGGAAAACACATATTTCTGATGGTCTTAGAAACCAAGACACCACTCCTCTGTCTCCAGGCGGGTCCACCCACATGCAAATAGACTACTGCCAAAAAAAATAACTGTACCATGGGAACTTCTGAGCATGCACAGAAGCTGAATTTCCAGCACTGCGCATGCATCGCCATCTTGTTTTTGGCTCTTTTTTTGCATTTTTTAAAAATTTTCGGCACTGTGCATGCGTGTGCGCGCAAGGTGCACACACACCCACGAGGCGCGGCCACACAGCACAGAAGGAAGCAAACCAGCAATGAAGTAAGTTAGAACACACCCTTGAGTTTCCTAATAATGTTATTATTTTATGGTTGGGGGTCACCACAACATGAAGAACTGTATTAAAGGGTCGGGGCATTAGGAAGGTTGAGAACCACTGAACTATGCAGTGATAATTACTAAAATGTGATTTAAGCCTAGGAGTGAAAAATGAGGAAAACTTGAAAAGAAACTCAAACTGACTTAATCCAATTAAGTATTAGAGGGAGGGAATAGAAAACACAGGCTTTCAAAATTCTATTACTATAAACTATATCAGTAGATGTCAGCCCTGAGATGTCAGACTGAGTTGTATCTCCTCCTCCTCCATATAATTTAGTGAATTAGGGAGGTTTCTATCAGTTTCTAAATTTTATCTGTATGTTTTGGACCTAAAAAATTGTGCCACATAGACTCCCACATTGTCCTAATGACAAACATGTCTCCATTAAGATTATCTTCCTTACTCTCTCCAATATGACATAATTCCAAACAAATTTGTGGAGCTTATTTCCTGACCTGGACAATCTTGAAGGGTTGACATATACACCAACTTACAACGATATCAGGAGGAGATCAAAATGGCTGAAGAACCATTTAAAGACATTAGTGAGGGTTTAAGTAGACTAATCTCAAAATTCAGGCAAGAAAAAGTGTTGACTGATATTTTCTTTACTTTCACTTGTAACCTTTTCCCCCCTTTTTCATTATTGTTATTCAGTATTATTCAGATTTTCTACTGATCACTTAATTCGTTATAAAATCCCCATACATACAATACAAAAAGAAGGGAAAAAGAATTTCTAAGAAAACTTGAATTTTAAAAATCACAAAAAGAAACAAAAAACCTATATAAAATAAAGCAAGTAAACTATTGACCCATAGAATGATATTGCACAGTTTTTCTATTATGTCAATAAAGATCAATTAATACATTGGAACAAATCTAATATATTACAGAAATAAATATTGATAATTAAAAAGAAATAGGAACAAGTATATTGAAGCATCCAATTTTAGAAGTCAATAGTCTTATACAGTATTAAAATATTTCTTACGATCTCAAGATAAAACCAACTCATAAAAAATCTTTTTCAGTTTCACTGAATTTTGCTACATCATTTATTATTTTTTATGATTTGATTATTTTTCATTATTTTTCTTATTACTTTGCTACATTTTTACCCAGTCCGTGAGAATGTACAATTCCAACTGACAATCTGACCTCACTAAATCTACTTATAGACTCATATCTGGTTTTTCATTTGTCACCTTGAAAGATACTTCATTATTTCATACTTAACAGGGAACATGTAAAAATCCTTTAACATCCTTTTCATTAAAATGTCATAATATTATAGGAGCTTGGATGCTCATTTATGAAGTTCCATCCAGGTTTCTCTGAGAATCTTTGTTGGACCATCCTGGTTACATTATTATTTGTTAGTTTTCTTGTCAAGTTCAGTTTGTGATGTCATCTTTTCTGTTATCCCTGTAAGAATTTATGGAAGTAGCATTTTAGCCTAAGCTTTGAAAGAGAGAAAGCAGAATCTGGTTCTCCATAAAACTAAAAGTGTGAGCTCCAGAATGGAATTTGATAAGGAGCGTAACTTGCTAGCTCAGCCTTGTATTATTTGTGGCTCCTCGTTAAATTATATTCAAGGTCTGAAGGAGGATATTTTTTGCATGTTGCAGATTATTACTGGTCTCATCTCATAAATAATGACAACCTTTTTAACCTCTCCAGTAAGAAAAGGCCATTTCATGGATGATAACTGTTCCAATTCTAAATATATTTTAAGTCTTGCTAGGTTGATTATTATATAAAGATTTTAAAGAGAACCCTTCCTATAATCTAACTCAGCTGAAACTTTTGATTTACAGTTCATGAATGTAAGGTCCACAAGAGGCATCTATTCCAGCTTTATGAAACTCTTTGGTGTATTATTTATTAGTAGTCCTCAATGGAACTGCATCTACATGGAGGGAAGCATGCAGTGGGGTACCCCAAGACTCTTTTTAGGCCCAGTACTCTTCAACATCTTCATCAATGATTTGGACGAGGGGATAGATGGAGAACGGTTTCTGGAATTGGGTATGTCTAGTTTGATGAAAGGAAGGACTGGGGTGACAATATAGCAGTGTTCCAATATCTCAGGGGCCGCCACAAAGAAGAGGGAGTTAAGCTATTCTCCAAAGCACCTGGAGGCAGAACAAGAAGCAATGGGTGGAAACTAATCAAGGAGAGAAGCAACCTAGCATTAAGGAGAAAGTTCCTGACAGTTATGACAATTAATCAGTGGAACAACTTGCCTCCAGAAGTTGTAAATGCTCCAACACTGGAAGTTTTAAAGAAGATGTTGGATAACCATTTGTCTGAAGTGGTGTTGGGTTTCCTGCCTAAAGCAGGGGGGCTAGCTTGGTGACTGGTTTTATGCCTAAGGAAGACTAGAGTTCATGGTCTTATATTTTCTAACTTTGTTCCTTAACCACTACACCAATTTGGCTATTATATTATGTTATATATTTATTATACTATACTATGCTATGCTATGCTATGCTATGCTATGCTATGCTATGCTATGCTATGCTATGCTATGCTATGCACCGTACACTGTACACTGTACACTATAGTATACTATTATTATTAATTAACAATATATTTGCAAATAGAGTTTTACCGTAGTGACTTCAGACACAGACTGCATACTAAACAGGTTTTTTTCTCCGAAATTCCGAGTAAGAGTTTTACACTAGTTTTACAGCTATGTGTTTGCTGTCACTGGACTATGGGTTTAGATATAACTCTTTCAAAAATTGATTTCATTGTACAAAGCAGTAAAATAACTTTTGGTGTCCTGCTCCACTAACACCAACCTGCTCCACTAACACCCTGTAACAAATCACAGCCCACAAAGTATATCCTGAGAAAACCGCATCAGTTAGGGTTCATTTTAAAAATCACAGGTAAACCAGGACAAATACAGTATATTTAAATGCATTCTGCTTCCCACCCCCACCCCAGAAAATTGACATTTCTTCATCATTCAGAAGGAGGGTAATTCCAATAGCCAAAGGATGCTGCACAGCCCACATGCTAGGGGCATCTGCAGGGAGGGATCAAAAAGTCAATATGGCAGCTACAACCATGTAATCAAAGAGCTTTCTTTTTTTTTTACATGCAGCAACACTCTTTGGAAAGGGGAAGGGCTTTGACCACATGGTTAGGGCTGCCATATTGACTTTTTTACCCTTTCCTTTCCCCCAGCTATCCATATTTAATACACCCCTGCTAAATGGGATGTGTTCTCTCTTTAGCTTCACATATCTGCACAGCTCTTATTTTATACACATATGTTTTCATTTTTAGATATTTGCCATTTGATTTGTTCTTGGAAATTCCCAAACAAAACATAAATACCTTTTCATTTCTTCCAATATACAGCACTCATTTTTAATGCATTTGAAGTAAAATAGATAAGATTTTCCAGCTTTTTTCTTTTCATTCTCTTAATTAGCAGAGTGTGTCTAATTTTCCTTTACAGTTTTTGTTCACGTTGTTCCTTAACATCTGTTTAATTTGGAGTATTTCTTAAAAGTGAAGACTATGTCAAGACTAGAAAAATACAGACCTCAACCTATTAATGTGTTTGCTTTCCCTGTAAGTCCAGAAATGCTGGTGGAATAAGATTCCATTAAAATATCAGCAAAACAATTTCTCACTAAATCCATATATACCCTATTTTGTAACAGTTCATTCATTCTAATTCTTTTTCTTAGAAAGCTCCATCCATGACAATCTCATCTAGAAACAATCAGATTCACAGCTGTAGGTTGTATGGAATAACACATTATTATGCTGTTGTGTTTTGCGCAAAAAATATAATGAAACACATTTTGACATTCTACGCTTAAGTGCATTCAATGCGTTCTGATTATAACATGACAGTTCATAGTCATATGACACAGATTTCATTTGATTCTCAAGTATTAAACAGATTGAAAAGCTATTTAATACCATGGAGAACAACATGGGAAGAAACTTGCATTTGAACTAAAATTGCACTTGGTGTGGTGTATGATAAAAAAAGAAGAAGCAAGTTAGATATTGTGGTTAAGGTGCTGGCCTAGAAACCAGGAAACAGAGTTCTAGTCCCATTTTAGACAGGGAAAAAAAACAGCAGGTTGACTTTGGCCAACTCATCTCACAGGGTTTCAGATCTCAGCTATGTGCAGTAAGGGACTGTCTCTTCCATTATTAACCTGTAATTATCTTTATTATCTCGCCAATCCTCTTATTTCTCATCTTTTCTTCTCATCTTTCTTACTATCTTATCCTGGTATCTTATGAATTATCACTTGTTGTTCGTATCTTATGTTTAATTATTGTAACTATGATTTATGATCACTTTGTTGTTGGTGGTGTGTGTGTGTGTGTGTGTGTGTGTGTGTGTGTGTGTGTGTGTGTACACTGAGAGCTTATGCACCTGAGATAAATTCGTTGTATGTTGAATCACACTTGGCCAATTAAGAATTCTATTCTATTCTATTCTATTCTATTCTGCTCTGCTCTGCTCTGCTCTGCTCCGCTCCGCTCCGCTCCGCTCCGCTCCGCTCCGCTCCGCTCCGCTCCGCCCCATTCCATTCCGTTCTGTTCTATTCTATTCTATTCTATTCTATTCTATTCTATTCTATTCTATTCTATTCTGTAAGACTATTAAAGTCTTCAGACAAGTAAGCAATCCCATTTTTAGGATTTACAAAATCTGTAAGGATAAATCCTTTTCACCAGTATTTAATTTTTAAATGCTTTTAGCAACCATTTCATTCTTAATTTTAAACTGTTTAACATTTCATATTCTTCTTTCTTTTCTTTTCTTTTTTAAATGCTTAGCTGTGTTGAATATTTACTAGCTGAGAAGGACAGAATATAAATCAAGTTTTTTTTTAAAAAAGTACCATGAAACCAGGAAACAGAGTTCTAGTCCCATTTTAGGCAGGAAAAAAAAACAGCAGGTTGACTTTGGCCAACTCATCTCACAGGGTTTCAGATCTCACCTGTGTGCAGTAAGGGACTGTCTCTTCCATTATTAACCTGTAATTATCTTTATAATCTCTCCAATCTTCTTATTTCTCATCTTTTCTTCTCATCTTTTTTACTATCTTATCCTGGTATCTTATGAATTATCACTTGTTGTTCGTATCTTATGATTAATGATTGTAACTATGATTTATAATCGTTTTGTTGTTGTATGTGTGTGTGTACACTGAGAGCTTATGCACCTGAAACAAATTCCTTGTATGTCGAATCACACTTGGCCAATAAAGAATTCTATTCTGTTCTGTTCTGTTCTGTTCTGTTCTGTTCTGTTCTGTTCTGCTCTGCTCTGCTCTGCTCTGCTCTGCTCCGCTCCACTCCGCCCCATTCCATTCCATTCCATTCCATTCCATTCTGTTCTGTTCTGTTCTGTTCTATTCTATTCTATTCTGTAAGACTATTAAAGTCTTCAGACAAGTAAGCAATCCCATTTTTAGGATTTACAAAATCTGTAAGGATAAATCCTTTTCACCAGGATTTAATTTTTAAATGCTTTTAGCAACCATTTCATTCTTAATTTTAAACTGTTTAACATTTCATATTCTTCTTTCTTTTCTTTTCTTTTTTTAAATGCTTAGCTGTGTTGAATATTTACTAGCTGAGAAGGACAGAATATAAATCAAGTTTTTTTAAAAAAACTACCAAGATCCTAAGCCGATGCATATGGTATGTACTGTAGGTTTTTCCTTTCTAACGTTAACATGTAGTTACGGATGGCTTTTTCCGCCTTCTTCTAATGTGACCAAAATGCCTATTCACCCCAAGGAGAATGAACAATCAGCTGCAGCTAAGAGGTGTCAGTTCTTCTGCACAGAATTTGACATAATATTTGACAAGGACACTTGTCTATTTAAAAGCTTCAACAACCATCAGTCTCTTTTTGCTTTCTATTAAATGTATGAAAGGAAATGGAGTAGGTTGAAAGAATGAGCAATAGATGAGGGGGTCAAATGAACCAGCAAGAACTTTTGGTCTCCCTTTCTCTGGTCATTGGCCGTGAGCAGGCACCAAGCTGTCCGTTGACTGACAGCCTTTGCCCATTTTGCTAAATTAAACCAGCTAAATGGAAATGCATATCTTTCCCCAGCACACAGAGAAAACTTTTTTTGACCCTAATAATTGACTTTGTGAAGTGCTTACGCAGATAACTTTTAAGCCCCCAAGAAATCCAATGCAACAGTTTATCTTGTGGAGTTCACAAGACAAAACAGCCAACACTGGGAGCAGACTTTGGCTGATGCAGATAATTTTCTAATGCCCTAATTGTGCTGTTAACAGAAAGGCAATGTCAATTTGTTAATCCCAAACCAGGATGATTAAAGCTGACATGTCATCATTGATTTTGTTCATTTTTGATTCCTTTTTTTAGCAGGCTAATTACAGAAGTCCTGGTCTCTTAAGAAGTATGGCTCTGCCTATCAATTTCTAAAGAACATTCTAGTTATCTGTTGGCTTTGATGAAATGAAGGCTGAGGATGCATGAAAAGTCACTCTGCAAAACAGAAACCCAAAACAAACAAAAAACTTAATTACAGTGCAAACTCTGTATTTTCATAGTAGATGTTTTCTCCTCAGTGCATACAAAAGGCCCTGTTGCACTAGTTAAGATTGGATACTTGTGGAACTGCTTTTTTCTTTGAGAAACTTCCAAAGTTCATCCAAGGCTTTATAAATTCTAAACTAGGTCATAACTAACATTTATGAAGATGTAAATGAATGTCTAAATATGGCACGTGAATCTTACTCAAGAAGCAGCATTAAATTTAAAATTAATTTTAAAAAAAACTCATAATACATGAATAAAGTAAATGTTAAAAGTATGCACTGTACATGTTGTTTTTAATTAAATGATCCCCAGCTTTGGAGATTTGGTTTAGATTGTTGAAGGGCTTGGCCACTCATAAAATGTCTGCTATAAGATGCCAATAATGCCAATTTAAGAGAATGCTTCCTGATACCATAGTTATAACTTCCTCTGCACTACACTGGACTCTCAGTATCACACCTGCTTATATTTACACCTTTCTTGGGCATAAAAAGACAGGACTAAGCTGCAGTGTAGATGAGTTGAGCTGAGCTGAGCTGAGCTTGGTTTAGCTTAGTTTAGCTTAATTCCAAGAAAGCTTATACACCCCTGTGCTAATATTGGAGAAGATACTTCATTTTGAAACATGACACTTTCCCAGTTTAAAATCTAAAGGTGTGTCTGTCTGTCTGTCTGTCTGTGTGTGTGTGTGTGTGTACTTATCCACACTGCCCAGTTGCTGGACTAGGGAACACTTTCTGGACAATAGAAACAGACACTGTTGTCTTGTATTAGTCCTTTTGAAGCAATCTTAGCACCTGTTTCTCTGCTCTGCTTCTGAAGTACACTTTTCCCTATTATATCACTTTAAGTTTTAGTTTGTTGTGTTTTAATTCCAGTATTTCATTAATCATACAGAAGGATTGTCCCATCAACTGAACCAATGCACTTATGAGTTCTATAAATCCCTTAGAAGGACTACAGAAATCACACAGTTATTAAGATCTTCCCTTAGCATAGGGAAGCTTTGTTTCAAAACATTTTATAACATTTTTTTTGCATTATGGTTTTTTTTTCTTGAGTGACTCTTTTCCGCCCAGACTTGTTGTTGTTGTTTTTGTTGTTGTTGTTGTTGTTGTTGTTGTTGTTGTTGTTGTTATTATTATGTTGTTGTTGTTGTTGTTGTTGTTGTAGTAGTAGTAGTAGTAGTAGTAGTAGTAGTAGTAGTAGTAGTAGTAGTAGTAGTAGTCTAGGGTTTACCATTTTATCTTTTTCTTCAGACATCTGTTGTAGAAGTGTTTTAATCCTAACTCCAGGCAAATCTATGGGCTAGCTAGGACAAAAAAAAAAAAAACACAGATAAAAAAACCCAGCCGTAGGAAGAAAGCAATTAGTTAGAAAGAAAGGAGGGCAAATCAGCAGGAACTATTCAATGGGAGGACATGGTAGTTTACAATCCAGATTAAATCTTTCTCTGTGTCTCAATCTGGACGTGATTTTTTATCAAGCTAGTTTAGAGCCAAGCTGAACATAGGACAGGAGCAGTTTAAATAATAAAGATTCTCTCTCTCTCTCTCTCTCTCTCTCTCTCTCTCTCTCTCTCTCTCTCTCTCTCTCTCTCTCTCTCTCTCCCTCCCTCCCTCCCTCCCTCCCTCCCTCCCTCCCATATCTATCTTATCAAGCGCCATTCTACGTACCCCAATCTTAATCCAATATCTGAAACCCGACTGTCTTTACAGCAATGGTAGATATCTCAATAACTGTAGCAGATTGGCAAAGATTTCTGGGTACCAATTTTTCAATTGCTATAACAAAGTACTTGTTGATCACTATATCTGTTTGTGTGATTTTTCTCAGATGAGGATTCCAATTTTAATCAGCAACTCACCATATGAAAAGGGAGAGACTGAGGTTTCCACCCTGAAGGCTGAGTTCCTCAATTTTTTATGTTCTAGCTCTAGATTTGTCCAGGATGTTGTTTTGATTCATACTTAGTAGAAGTTTTGTGTGTTAAGGATGACCTCTGGAAAAAGACCTAATTGAGATACATTCTGCAATATTTATTGGAGAAAGAAGATAGTGTCTAAATGGCATTTCTCTGCCTATCAAGCTGAGAAAAAGACGCTGTCAAATCGAATAATTTGGATAGGCATACACAGTCTGACTTGTAATAGCTTGAGTTGGAATAGCAAATGATATATATTGAACTCTGTCAGAAAACATTTTGCCTCAGGTGGCTGTGCAAGAAAGTTTTTAAAAGACAATGTAAATGAATATCAAAATATGAAGGTGTATTATGCTAAACCTTAATGTGTACTACAGTATAACACTACAGAAAAAAATTGACTGAACACTGCCTCCAGATTCAACTCTAATTTAGACGGCCATACACCATTTACCTATGTATTTATTGCACATCAAACCAAGGACAGCCTTGTTATAACTTCCAGGAACCCTTTAATGGTGTGATAATTCATACAAGTATGGAGAAATATGTGCGTTTGGAGGAAGGAGACAAATGTCACAGAAGGAAATTACAACCCATTCAGAAAAGGGTCATATTCGTTTGAGGCATCATTGTCAGGAAGCCATTGTCCTTTTTTTTTTCATAAGTAGCATGTTAGTTTTGTCACGATTGCTCTTCTTTCCACCAAGGTCAGTTGTCGCTGTTCTTTATTTCATTCTGAAAAGATACTTTTGAAAACCGAGGGGAACGTTTTTGTCACCCTATCACAATTTGTCACTTTTGGGACAGCAATAAATAAAAATAATTTTAAGTCTGGGAAATTCACAATAGTGTTAGGAAATAAAGTTGACAGACATGCTAACACGTCCAAGTTCAATTACTTGGAAAGACTGATAGTAAATCAAAGGATCACACATAGTCAGAGATTCAGTACTGTTTGACAACTGAAATGTAGGCACTTAAAGGGAAAGTACAGGCAGTCCTTGACTTACAAAAGTACATTTAGTGACTGTTCAAAGTTACAACATCACTGAAAAAAGTGACTTATGACTGTTTTCATAGTTACAACTTTTGCAGCATCCCCATGATCCTGTGATCAAAATTCAGATGCTTGGCAGCTGGCTCATTCTTATGACCGTTGCTTTGTCCCAAGCAGTGGTGGGTTCCTACCGGTGCGGTCCACTGTCATCCCGGTAGCGGCCTGCCAATTGTGCAATTTGCATGTGACGGCTCCAGTGCCATCTTCGCCGGTCCGTCGTGCGGCACCATCTTTTTTTCTGAATTTTTGGCCTTTTTTTGCTTCCTGCACATGTGCAGAAGCAAAATCTTGCGAGGGGATGCGTGTGCGCATGAGATTTTGGCAATTTTTTGCTTCTGCACATGCGCGGAAGCAAAAAAATCACCAAAATTGTGCGTGCACGAGATTTTGATGCGAGGGGATGCACGGGCATAGCGAGCGTGCGCACGCAAAACATGATGATGTGTGAGCAGCGCATCGGTAGACAGGTAAGAGGAACCCGCCCCTGGTCCCAAGGTCATATGATCACCTTTTGGCAATGGGGAAGCCAGATTCACTTAACAACCAGGTATTAACTTATCAAATGCAGTGATTCACTTAACAACTATAGCAAGAAAGGTTGTAAAACAGAGGAAAAACTCACTTAACAAATGTTTCACTTAACAACAGAAATTTGTGATCAATTGTGTCAATTGTGATCAAAAGTCGAGAACTATCTGTATATGCAGAATCATATGTTGAAAACATGCAGCTTTTCTCTAAAACAGTGAAACAGTGAGTTGTTTCTCTAAAACAACCTTGGCAGCTTTTACTAAGAATTACCAAGAATTACCCAGTCAATTACCCAGAATTTTGAGGGTTGAAGTCCACTCATCTTTAAGCTGCCAAGATTGAGAAACACTGGTTTAAAACAATAGGAAGCAATAGAATATTTTCAAACTGACACAAACAACTTTTTTGGCCAGTGGAATTCTGCATGGCAAAATGGATAACTTGAAGGATTTTTCTCTGCACAAAATGGCTGTCATATATTGTGTGGCTGATCACAAACCACTCCTATATCAGAAGGAAAAATGATAGAGATTGCTCCCAACTGATTCTCTTAGTTCCGCAAGATGGTCCATAGCAACTGGGTTTCCTTTTCTGTCTCCTTGAACACATGGAAAACATTTCCAAGCAAATTTCCTCAAGGTGAATCATTTTTTTCTTTTCCAGAAACTGCCTGAGGGCCACCTATATGCACCCAAAGGTGTCTTGGAAATAAAGATGAGGCCAAAACCTGGCACTTAATCTTGCAAGCATGACTTTGTCCTATATTATTTGTTTTAATTAAAAGACTATTAACCCCCCAAAATTAAGGTCAGTCAGGGCAAGGGAGCATAAACCAACCTTAGAGAACAGTAGAAAAGAAAAGAAATAAGGTATTTATTTCTATAATTAACAATATCCAATTTACAGCAGCTTAAATAGATCTATAGCTCCAAAGTTTCTAAACCCTTACCGAACCAAAGATCATATTATGTTCTGAGTGTACTTTCTCTAAATGTTGGATGGTGATGGTGGTTGCTACGTCCCCTCAGACGCGCGCTGTTCACAGGAGCGTTCCTGATTGGCCGAAACAGAAGCTGCACTAAAGCGGGAATTTTAGAGCCCTGCTATTGGCTGCCGCGTCTGACAGCCGGCTATAAAAGAGCTGTCAGACACGAAGAAGCCAGGCTGGCTGATACGGAGCTGTTTGTTCACTGTTGTTGCTGTTAATCTGTTAACCCTTAATAAAGGCTTGTTTTGGTTCTCATCCTGTCTCGCCTCAGTTTCTTAACCCTCTCGTTCGCGGACAGACGGTGGTGGTGGTGGTGGTGGTGGTGGTGGTGGTGGTGGTGATGGTGGTGATGGTGGTGATGGTGGTGTGTGTGTGTGTGTGCGTGTGTGTGTGTATGTGTGCATTTGTGTGTGTGTTGTCCTCGCAGTTCAGAAAGTTTCTGAAATCACTCAGCCATAATGGCAATGCCCGGGTTATCTATCACTTTCTGAAAGGCCTTTAATTTCTTGTTAGCAGCTTCTTCCAAGTTTTATTTTATTTCATTGCCTCCTCTCCTGAGGTTTTGTGACCCTATCAATAATACATTGGGAAAACAAGTCTTCCTGTAACATGGCCCTGTTTTCTTCAGCGTCTCTTCATTGACCCACCTGCCCTGGGCTCTCTTCCAGATTCCATTTCTCATATTGGCATTCATACCAAGGATCTCAAGAGAAAAAGCCACAAATTAAATCGGCCATTTCTCCTTTCTTTGCCCCCACCCTCACTCATCTTCTTTCAAAACAGATTTAGAGACCCTCTGAGTGACATCACACGAATAGCTCAGAGGTGGGTTGCTCGCTTACCTCGCTGTCGGAGCCATGCACGTGCATCTCCATGCTTCGGGTGCGGGTGTGTGAGCCCCCTCACGCAATTTTGCTTCTGCGCATGCATGGAAGCATGCGCAGAAGCGCGCCAAAATCTCATGAGGGTATGTGTACGTGCGTGAGATTTTGGTGCAATTTTGCTTCCGCGCGTCCCCTCACGAGATTTTAGTGCAGTTTTGCTTCCGTGCATGCGCAGAAGCAAAATCGACCCGAAATCACCGAAAAAAAATGGCGATGCGCGTGGTGGACCAGCAGAGAGGGCTCTGGAGCGGTTGTGCAATCTGCCGCCCCCTACCGGAGCTGTGCACTGGGCAGCTCCGGCAGGAACCCACTTCTGGAATAGCTCCTGCCACAGTTCCCATCTACATCTTGTGGAAATTATTATGGTTCTACCTACCATTCAACTGATTAACTAACCCTATTCACTTCATCCAGGCCATTGGTGAGGGAGAGACCCATTGCTTCATTCCATGCAGTCTGTTATGTTTGCTATCTTTTATCTTTTATTGGTTGTATTGTAATTTCTTTGTTTGATTGTTGTAAGTCATCCAGAGCTGTTGGGAACCAGGTGGCATACAATTTTAATAAATTATAAGTAAATAAATAATTATGTTCACAGGGTTGGGGTATTACTAATAGCCTGATCTTACATATATTTATTCTGAAATCAGTCCTAGTACTGAATTCATTGCTAATTACTTAAAATAAGAGAAACTTGGTTTAGTGTAAAGATTAAAGGCATCAGACTAGAAACAGGAAGACTTTGACTACTAGCCATGTTTTCGGCACAAAGCCAACCAAGTAACCATGAACCAGTCCTCCTCTCTCAGCCCTAGAAAGAAGGCAATGGCAACCCACTTCCAAAATCTTACCAAAAGAACTGCGAATTTGTCCAGGCAGTTATCAGGAGTCAAGACTCAAAGGGATACATACATCTGCAAGTAAGCAAACAGAGAAATTCGGCATTTCAGTATAAATTAGGAACCAAATAGTCATCACTTTGTTTCTTATATTTGTAATGTTCCACAGGACAGGATCAATGGCAGAGAAGGCACTCTTCTTGGATCCCACTAGAAGAATTATTTAACCAATAGAATCCATAACATACCTTCCCTGCCTGACTTTACTTGTTTGAGATAGAAGACTTTGACTGAGTTGGATTTCTGGGCCATCTCTTGTCTTCTGGTTGGGCCAAAAAAAAAGCAAGAAGGAGAAACTCTCAGGCACTATTTTAGACGACTCTGGATTTTAAAATACTGAGATAAAACTTTGGGAAGCATTTCTTCAAGATGATCAAGGAACTCTGTCCTTTGCTTACTTCCTGTAGGACAAGAGTTTGGAATCATCTCTTCCAAAACACATTAGGTGCCTTGAGATGGCAGTGCTCAATGGCACTAACTTTCCTCCTAATGCATGGTGATGGCGAAGCCATTTGCCTTGAACACATTTTCCATTTCCCCACTGTGAATGGTCTCTCTAAGAATTCCACAACCAGATACCAGTAGAATAGAATAGAATAGAATAGAATTCTTTATTGGCCAAGTGTGATTGGACACACAAGGAATTTGTCTTTGGTGCATATGCTCTCAGTGTACATAAAAGAAAAGATACATTTGTCAAGAATGGTTGTCATAGGGTTCAAGTAAGCAATCAGGAAACAATCAATATGAAATAATCGTAAGGATACAAGCAACAAGTTACAGTCATACAGTCATAAGTGGGAGGAGATGGGTGATAGGAACGATGAGAAAAACTAATAGTCAAGGCTTCTGCTTTGTCTGACAGTACAACTTCTCCTTTCACATGCTTCCTAGTATGTCTGCTCTCGCCTCAAGGAGAATGAACAAGTAGATACTGCTATGAATTTAAAGGAAGACAGACAGATGCAAAACAGCATCTGGATTGGTTCCAGAGGAGAGTTTACTGTAGCTAAGAGAAAGGAGGAAGGGCAAAATGTAATGGGAATGAATTTACTGTAGTTAAGAGAAACGAGAGGGGGGGGAGCAAGAAGGAGAAGGCAAAATATAATGGAAATGTCTTAAAATGGATGGGGGCCTAGCCTCTAGAAATAGGGGAGAGAACCATGAGGCTTTGATAGGTGAGCAGGTACTTCTCTCTCTTAATTAAAAAGGCTCTCCTGTTTGAAAAGAACTTTCATTTCTTTCTCCAACAAGAGTAGAATGGAAATAAAAATGGTTATTCATGAAATCCAATTCTTCCTTGTAATGAGCTAGTGTAATGGCAAAAGTCGCAATTCAGCTGTAGGCAGAAAACAAAGGTAGTTGACTTATTGGGTGCCTTATAAGGAAAACTCAAACTATTAAAGCCAAGAGAGTTATTTGCATCTACTGTAACTGGATGAGTCTCCCTATCTGAGCTGAGCAAAGCTTCATTGAGAAGATTCATTTAAAGCCAACCCAGTTGACTTTCCATCTTGAAGCAAATCTATTTGAAGCAGCCAAAGTTATTAATTACTGGATCAGAGCAGCCATACTGTTCCCTTTAGCTATTCATCTGCTTTCATGATGACCTTCCATGCATGTGCAGAATGTACTTAATTTAAAGATACTTAACTTGAAGATTCAAAATAATTCTATTTGGATGAGTACAATACAAAATAGATTAAAAGATTAGGGCACCTGAGACTGCTTATCTCAGGCAAATTCTTCTCACCCAAAGAGTGATGCCAACCTGCCTGGAATACATTGCACATCTAGTATGAAGATGATGTTAGTTTTACTTATGGTGTGGTTTTACTTATTGTATTATTCTTGTATTCATTTATACATTGCTTCAGAGTGACATAAAATATATTGTACAATAAGCAATCTGGCCAATCTCTAATGATGCCCAGAAATAATGCTCACATCAGCAAAAGAAAACTAATCTGTAGTCCTACATATGAGCAATGGCTCTATCTGGAAATTTCCCCATGTGAAAGATGTCACCTGATGTTTAGCATCTGGTACTGAGGTGGACCATGTCACTTCTGCTACTGAAAGCAAAGCACAAAGGTGGATATACCCACCTAGTTGAGTCTTCAGTTCCCCTTGAGTTGCAGGCATTGGGAAAGCAAAGATCAAAAGTGTTACCAGCTAAGGTAGTTTGATCATAAAATATTTTTTCAAAGAAGATTCCATCTGGCAGTGCAAAGACTATTGTATGTATCCTTTAAAGACATCTAGCATTAACTAGACATCTCTGTTTAAATAAGCTATTTCATTATAAGTTTTTGGTGAGTATTGACCATTAGTTGTATATTGGACAGCTTGAGGTAAGAACACTGAATTGTGTTCCTTCTCCATGAAAGTTCTCAAACATGCCATTAAAATCCAAATCTATTTTCCTATTTATATGAAGATATGGCATGCAAACCTGACACTTCTTGATTGCCTTGGCACTTACTGGCATAAACCAGGAATAGGAAAATGAAAAATGCCACCATAAACTGCAAAACCTATCAACCTTTGGGTGCGTATTGTTGATTACCCATTGTAGAACTGAATCTTCGTTTCCAAATGAAACAAGTTCAAAATTCTATAATGCGTAAAGATTTATACAAATACGTTTTATAAGTAAAATTCTCAATTATCAAAACTTGACCATTCATAAATTCACTGATGAGACTATTGTTTTTGCCATATTGTAGGATCAGCTAAGATTAGTACCAGTCTCACACTGTAACATTAGGGACATTCTCGAGCCTTAAAAGGTTACAACACATTATTATCTGAGCTTTATCTGAGTTGTGAGTTGTGGGTAACAATACACTCAGGTTTGTCCCAGACTGTAAAGCATAAAAGAACCTTCCAATACTTATATATGATATATGAGCCAGCAATGTGCAGCGGCAGCCAAAAAAGCCAATACAATCCTGAGTTGCATTAAAAGAGGGATACAATCTAGAACTAGGGAGGTACTAATACCACTCTATAAAGCCTTAGTTAGACCACAACTAGAGTATTGCATCCAGTTCTGGTCACCACACTATAAAAAGACATTGAAGCTCTAGAGAAAATGCAGAGGAGAGCAACCAGGATGATAAGGGGACTGGAAACTAAAACATACGAAGAGCGGTTGCAGGAACTGAGCTTGGCCAGTCTGGCGAAGAGAAGGACCAGAGGTGACATGATAACAGTGTTCCAATACTTGAGAGGCTGCCACAGAGAGGAGGAGGTCAGGCTATTTTCCAAGGCACCTGGAAGTCAGACAAGGAATAATGGATGGAAACTGACCAAGGAGAGATTCAACCTGGAAATAAGGAAAAAATTTCTGACAGTGAGAGCAATCAACCAGTGGAACAGCTTGCCTGCGAAGGTTGTGAGAGCTCCAACACTTGAGACTTTCAAAAGGAGATTGGACTGCCACTTATCCAAAATGGTGTAGGGACTCCTGCTTGAGCCGGGGGTTGGACTAGATGACCAACAAGGTCCCTTCCAACTCTAATAATAATCTAATTTCCCTATCTAACTGGGTACTGGAAGATTGCTTTTAACATGCCTTCACCCAATATATCAATCTATAAAACTGATATTAATCCCTGAAAATGATTCTTAAACCCTGAGTTTTTAGTTCTGTATTGTAGAGTGCGGTAATGGATTTTTTTTTCTTATCCACTGCAGATTGAAAGGTAATGGAAAAATGTGTTGCAGTGCCTCTCTAATGAAGCCCAGAAATAATGGTCACGTCAGCAAGAGAAGACTAATCTGCAGTCCCACATATCAGCAAACATTATGCTGTTCTAAAATAAGGATCATAACTTTATTTGGGTTGGTTACTGTCCAATATAGTTGCAGTGTTCAAAGTCAGCTGAATCTCCTGGAATTGTGTCAACATATTTTTGACACAATATTTGAGACTCCGTTCCAGCTTGAGAAAAATAAAAATAAAAATAAACTTTCTAGTCATCTCAGAGGAGAGACCTAGCAGTGAACACTGAATATTGATGCTTCTTTTTCTAATTAAGTTAGGACTAACAGAAATACTTGGTGGAATTATTCCCAAACTACAAAAAGTAATCAACTTACTACAGTTCATTTAGTGACTGTTCAAAGTTACTACAGGACGGCCATTTTTCATAATTACGACCATTGCAGCATCTCCATAACCATGTTATCAAAATTCAGACATTTGTAAAGTGGTTCATATTTATGACCTTTGTGGTGTCCCCAGGTCATGTGATCACCTTTTGCAACCTTCTGACAAGCAAAGTCAATGGGGAAGCCAAATTTGCTTAACAACCAGGTTACAGACTTATCAACTGCCGTGATTCACTTAACAGCTGTGGCAAGAAAAGACATAAAATGGGGCAAAACTCCCTTAACAAATGTCTCACTTACCAATAGAAATTTGGGGCTCAATTGTGGTCATAAGTTGAGGACTACCTGTATACATTGAAAATACTGTCTTAAAAGTTCTGTTGTATCCCATTGGACACAGGGTGGTTTTTTTCCTCCATTGTATTTAGTTTCAGTGAATAAACTTAAGCATAAACATAAACAAGCAACATAAACATAATATAATATAAACATAAGCAATATAAACATAAGCAAGCAACCAGTTGAACTAATAGTTAGGACCATTTGAAAACTCTCTTTTTTCTGTAAGAAGAATTGCAATTCTTTCTTTTTGCTTCTAGTATATCCCTCTCTCAAAAGTTTTAATTTATCACCATACATTTTGTGTTAAATTCATTTAAGATTTTTAACTCGAGCCTTGCTCTGGACGTTTACATTTATATTTTCATTCTTGGTTAAACGTGACCCACTTTAAAGCGCAAAGCACTTTTATCCAAGTTTTACCAAATCTAGGGATTGCTCAATATTCAGCTCTAATAAAGATCCTTCAAAACTTATGGATCCGGACATACTTAGCTTATTTCGGCAAATTCTGGAAATTGACGTCCACACATCTTAAAGTTGCTGAGAAACTGTGTCATAGGCAGAAGAAGCAAAACTATGGTTAACTCTGCTGAGAAGCCAGGTTGATTGCACTCCTCTCACCCTCAAACTTCATACTTCAGGAGTGATTCTATCAGGATTTCAATCCAGAGGTGGGTTCCTCCCGGTTCGGACCAGTTCTATAGAACCGATTTTAACTTGGCGGCCTGGGTCTCTGGAACCGGCAGCAACCCAGGCCTGCCACGCCCCTGAGCCAGTTCTCTCGTTCATCTTGTTTTTTGCTTCTGCGCACGTGCAGAAGCTTTTTTTTTTTAGTACTGCGCATGCGTAGAGGGTCATTTCTGGGAAGTGACGCACATGCGCAAAACGTGCACTTCCGTCATGATGTGAACTGGTGGGGAAGGTAAGTAGAACCCACCCCTGCTTCAATCTATAGCTAACACAAAGTCAGGAATTCAATTTATTCCACCAGCACAGCTCTAGTCCTTAAGAAGTGGTCCCTGGATTTCAATTTTCTTTATCTTTCTTTATCCTGTTTTCTTTTTTGTCTTATCTTTTAGTTTATAAATAAGAAAGAGTGAAATTCTCTTATAAATGCAATGGATCAAATGTGTCTCTATTGACTCCTGGGGTTCAGTCCAGTGCTGGCTCAGAATTTCAATACTACCCTTCAACTTTCCAGAGAGCTAATGCCATAACTTCAAATCCAGTATATCTCATGGCTTCAGGGAATCATGGTCATTCAGTCCATGCTACTGAAGCCTAAACTCCATGAAGCTATATAAATTACACATTTAATGTAAAGTGATCTCAGAGTTATTGTATTGTATGAAATCAGTGAGTTGCCACATTCCATTTCATTTAATACTTACGCCCAGAAGAGAATCCAGTCAAGATATATAAGCCTGGGGAAAGCTGAACTCCTGGACATAGTTGTGGACTTTAAATTAGGCTGGCTGACTTTTCAAAGCCTTACTAGTGCAGTCCCTCTTCTTAAGCATGGCTTGCTGTACAGCAGCGGTTCTCAACCTGTGGGTCACGACCCCTTTGGGGGTCGAACGACCCTTTCACAGGGGTCGCCTAAGACCATCGGAAAACACATATTTCCAATGGTCTTAGGAACCGAGACACCGCTCCTCTATCCGTCTCCAGGCAGGTCCACCCACATGCAAATAGACTACTGCAAAAAAAAAATATCTGTACCATGGGAACTTCTGAGCAATCGCAGAAGCTGAATTTCCGGCACTGTGCATGCGTCGCCATCTTGTTTTTGGCTTTTTTTTGCAATTTTTTTTAAAATCGGGACTGCGCATGCATGCGCGCGCAAAGAGCCCACATGCCTACAAGGCATGGCCGCGCAGCACAGGAGGAAGCAAACCAGCGAGGTAAGTTAGAACCCACCCCTGAGTTTCCTAATAATTTTATTATTTTATGGTTGGGGGTCACCACAACATGAGGAACTGTATTAAAGGGTCGCGACATTAGGAAGGTTGAGAACCACTGCTGTACAGTATCTTTGTGGAGCTGACTTATTACGCTTTTTGTAGAGACCCCATTATTGTGGCAGCAACAGCTGATGCAATTCCATGATGGGAATTTAACTTTCAGCAATAGTGATAGAGAAAAGTTTGAAACCTCACTAGAAAAAATGAATAGCAACACACTGGACCTGTTATTTATGGCCAATGAAGGGCAATCTTTGAGGACAGTATTCTGGAACAGTTGTTTCCCTTCCTTTGAGCCCAGTTATAATTGTTGGGGTTTTTTTGGGGGGGGGATCATTCCCTAGATCCTTCCTTTGTAAGATGCCTCAAGGTTTCATTCCCTTTCTTTTACTTCTCAATATCTACATGAAACTGCCAAGTGAGGGCTTCAAAGCATCTTTACCAAATCAACCAGGACAATTAGCATCTGGAATTTGAGCCTGACGTAATACAAGCATAATGTCAAGAGTGATTTGCTCTTTCACCTAGTTGCTTCTTCACTCTCAGCTTGACAACTATCGGGGGGGGGGGGGTTGGAATGCCAGGGAGGGAATGAAAAGCCAAGACTCTGTCTGCAGATTTTGAAAGCCTGCTGCCAAGCCCAAAATCATACAATGCAGGTGTTTGAACGATCCAGATGTTCCCATAACAAAAGAAGTGGATTTAATTGGACAACGCAATGAACCAAAGGGAGTGGCCAAAGGGAAAAAGCAAGTTTCACTATGTGGGATTGCGCGTGGGAAAACTAGAGCTGGTTTCACTACTTCTGTGCCAATGTAGTATAGTCAATAAAGTATTACTTTAGGGAAGCAAAATGTCCCAGGAGTTCTCTTTTTGGATTCTCCAATTGGACAACTGACACATAAATTCTTGGTTTTCTGTTACAGAACAATGTTTACTGTGATATAACAATAATTACTCAAAGTACAGATTGCCGTAATCATGGATGCTATAAATCTGGCATAAACCAGGGTAGCATAGTGTTGAATTAAGGTTGGGAAAATTAAGATTACCAACCACGGAAATTCACGGTTGACTTTGGGTTAGTCTGAATCTTTTAGTCACATCTACTTCATAGTATTGTTGTAGGGAGATATTGGAGGAAAGAGGGCACTGTACACCACCCTCAAGAAAGGTAGAACAGAAATCTAATCCCAAAAAATTAACCATCAGAAATATTTCCATCCCTGCTAATGTTCATGCCACCTAGAGATGAAAATCCAAAGCCCTGGGAGGACTGAGAGACAACATGGCAAATGCTACTAATTAAAACATATAAGATGATTTTTTTAATCCTTTCATTGCTCCTTCATTTTATACCTGTCAAATCAGTTTCAGAAAAGCAAGTTGGAGGGATACCATTCCTCCCAAATGTTCAACAAGGTTTTTCAGCTCAATGGGAGGCAAAAGCTCTCCCTTTTGAGAAACTCATATTAATTCCTTAAAGAAGAGAGCCTCCATGGCAACCCACTATAGGTTATCTGTTACCATAGTGATCAAAAACTATGGGGAGTGATGTTTCTGTGACATGAACTTCTATCAGCTCAGCAGAGGAGGGAAGAGAAACAATGGGCAAAAGGTGTAAACAGGGAGTACAAGAAATTAAACAGATATTTTAAAAAGAAGAGGCTTCTTTTTAACAGTCAATTACTTCTAGCTGTCAAAGAGGCAGAAAGAGTACTTTAAGCTAGAGCAAGCTTTCCCACTCTGAAAACTCTTGTATGATAAAGAAAAAAAGTACAAACTGAACCAGAGTACATAAAAATACTTACTATGGGGCGGAAAAGCAAAAGTCTGTATTGAGAAAGAGATTGAAGAGGTTGCATTGTGTGAAAATCTTTGGGAGAAGCAATGGGAAGATTTCTTCTCTTTCCCCTTTCTTTTCACAGCAAATGTCTGCTATCATCCATGAACCATTCCTCACCGTCAAGGAGGTGAAAACTGTGCCCCCTGAAAGTCTTGAGAGGAATCCCCCAAATTCTCCCAAGAGCTGACAGCAAATGGTAATTTTCCATGCCATAAATGAGGAAAGTTAGAATAATAGTATTACAGAGTTGGAAGGGACCTTGGAGGTCTTCTAGTCCAATTTCCTGTTCAAGCAGGAGATGCTATACCAGTGATGGCGAACCTTTTTTTCCTCGGGTGCTGAAAGTGCATAAACGCGTGCTATCGTGCATGCATGAGTGCCCACACCCATAATTTAATCCCTGAGGAGGGCGAAAACAGCCTCCCCCGCCCCCCTGGAGGCCCTCTGGAGGCTGGAAATGACCCATTTCCCAACTTCTGGTGGGCCTTGTAGGCCCGTTTTTCACCCTCCCCAGGCTCCAGAGGCTTCCCTGGAGCCTGGGGAGGGTGAAAATGCCCCCCTGCCCCTCCCCAAGGCCCTCGAGAAGCCAAAAACACCCTCCCAGAGCCCCCATGTGAGCCGAAAATCAGCTGGCCGGCGTGCACATGCACGCTGGAGCTGAGCTAGGGCAACGGCTCACATGCCGGCAGATATGGCTCCGCGTGCCACCTGTGGCACGCGTGCCATAGGTTCGCCATCACTGCGCTATACCATTTCAGACAAATAGTTGTGCAACCTCTTTTTAAAAGCCTCCAGTGATGGCGCACCCACAGTTCTTAAATACATGGGGAGTAATCCTATTTATTTTGTTTAATTAAGCAAATGTTTTTATTTCAATCTGATTTTATCTTTTGTTCTAGCCCCACCAACTCTTTTGTCTGAATTTAACAATGCTTTGAAATCTCCCAACCAAATGCCAGATTCAGTCCTTGGTCCCCAAACAATGCACCACTATTCTACATCTCGATCTAGAAATGCATCTCCTTCGCTTCACCCCAACCTTATCCATAGTTTGACTAAGGAAGGTGCAGTGGGCAAAACCATATTATTAGTTGACTGTGTCGTTGACTCTGAAAGTCTCTTGCATTTCTCAAGGACAATGTGGGATGCTTCCTTTGATTCTGCCTTGCCACCCATTATTTTTTTCCTTCTTTTATTTTTCATTTTTTTTTTCATTTTTAAATCAGTTTTTTGGCCTTGATCTGGGGAGGGAATAAATAGATGTTCAGAAGATCATAGAAAATAAGGGTTCAAAGGAATCTTGAAAATTATTAATCCAATCTCCTGCCCATTGCAAGAATCCTTTCCTGCAACATCTCCTACAAATGACCACCCAGCCTCTTCTTAAATACTTCCAGAGAAGCAGCGCTCATGCCTCCTAGGACAGTCTGTTCCACTGTTGAGCAGTTTTTAGGAAAATGTCCTGATGTCCACCTGAAATCTATTTCTTTGTAAGTCAAACCCATTGTCTGTTTTCTGGAACAATTCTCTGAACATTGAAAATGGCTTTTATTTATTTGCTGAGACAGATTCCCAGAGTGTCTTGTCTAGTCATTGGAGCTAATTGGCAGTGGCCACCCAAGGTTTTCTAATAGTCATTCGTAGGACTATCAGGAGATCCTGAGGATTGAAACTGGGATGCTCTGTCTGCATGCTATGAACTCAATCAAGCCTTCTGTCTCTTAACTTATGGAATCTCCCACTTATGAAATGATTCATGAACTATTTTAAATAACTTCAGGTTTCTTTTTATGTAAAAGTTGACTCAGTTTTCCAGCCTTCCGAGGTGGGTAAAATGAGGACTCAAATTGTTGAGGGCAATATGCTGAGTCTGAACCATTTAGAGAGGGCTATAAAGTACTGTAAAGTGGTATATACTGTAAGTCTAAGTGCTATTGCTATTGCTAAAGACTGGTTTAAATTTTGAAAATCCCAGTCTTTACATTTTTTAAAAAAATCTTCCATTTCTGAACTATTTTTAGTATTGAATAATTAAGTAGAGAAACACATCTTGCCCATACACTTTGGCCCATTTCACACCTGCAAATTAGGTGTAAGAGACAAAATGGAAACTAATGGAAGCCTATAAACAGATGTGTCATCCAGAAACATACATTATAAGTCTAAATTATCACATATTTAGACTATGTTTTTAATGAAATGATGGTGGCAATTATCCAGAAGTTATTAAAATTATAGACATTTTTAAATATCCAAATTCAAATCTCAGGTTAAGAGTATACAGGTATCTACACGTCTACTGCTCTAAACTGGCCAGTTTTCTCTGGACTGCTGGATTTTGAGAGCTATTGAAAGTAGTAAGTAAACAGGCTGGTAGGGACCTTCAAATAACCTCAGCTTCCCCAAACAGGAAAAGCATTCTTGCAATGCCTGCACCGTGCATTTTCAGCACATTTCAAAATGCAAGCTTTTTTTCTGCTCTTGGCACTTTTGGAAGTGAACAACTAAAACTTTTCCTTATACTCGTAATAAGGAGAGATCTGATGAGATACATTCCAGTGAACTGGAATAGCTGTCAGTATCTATTAATCAGGAAAGTATGGTCTACCTCAAGTTCCAGAAACACACAAACCTCTGAAGTGATGTGTGCATGTGTGTGTTTTGTGTGTGTGTGTGTGTGTGTGTGTGTGTGTGTGTGTGTGTGTGTGTGTGAGAGAGAGAGAGAGAGAGAGAGAGAGGGAGGGAGGGAGGGAGGGAGGGAGGGAGGGAGGGAGGGAGGAGAGAGAGAGAGAAGAAAAAAGAAAGAAAGAAAGAAAGAAAGAAAGAAAGAAAGAAAGAAAGAAAGAAAGAAAGAAAGAAAGAAAGAAAAAGAAATTACATAACTTACACTATATTTGCAATAATATCCAAATTTACTTTTAAAAATTCTATATTTGAACCACCAAGAAGATATACAGTATATAGTCATTTCATTCCCACAACCAGGGGTGGGTTCAGACCGGTTCAGACTGATTCACCCAAACCAGTAGTGACCCGCTGTTGATGTCACCATGACGTGGTCCGGGGGTGCCGCCATTTTTTTTGGAGGGTTTTTTTTTGAATTTTTTTTCCTTCTGAGCATGCGCAGAAGCCGAGTTCTGGCACTGTGCATGTGGTCGCCATCTTTTTTCTGTTTAGGTTTTTTTCTGATTTTTTTGTTACTGTGCATGCACGCGCCCACGAGGCACGCCCATGCGACGAGGGAAGGAGGGAGCGAACCGGCAGCGAGGTAAGTTGGAACTCACCCCTGCCCACATATGTAACCTGTCCAGGACAAGAAACAAAATACACCAGTAATAACAGATCTAGTTTAGGTAGCTACAAACCTTGTTACCTAAGAATCCAGTATCTGACGTTTGAAAAGACTGGAAGTCTTCTATATTTGCAACTTTATAAGAATGACACTTAATGAGACTTTGAATTAAAGCACCATTAAAAGGCTTAGCCTCAAGATGACAGTGAAACTCCTGATGCAGTAACACTGCTCCTTCAGCAGAAGAATTCCAACTTTTTAATAGCCCATGGCAGACCCAAGAAGTCACGGTAGATTGAAAGCTCAGGAGATCAGTGAGTAATTCTAACATAAGAGCGTAAGCACGCTACCTTAGAAGGGCTTGACATTACAACTTGTTCGGGATGGAAGGAGACAAGAAGTATAAGTGATTTGTTCTTTATGTTCATTTTGCCGTTCTGCAAAAATTAAAACACTCTCCTTCCTGCTCCTGCTACTAACTACTAGGAGTGTATAGAAAGGCTATAAACCTTTAAATGGTTGATGCTGTGATTTCATGTCATTCAAATCTGTTTGAAAAACCAATTCATTGTTTTATTTTGATTCAAAGCATTGAACTGGGTTGAGTCAGCCTCCTGAACTGATTCAGAGGCAGCGGAATCAAGGATTCAGTACAAATCACTGATTTGATTCAGAAAATCAATCAAATAGGGAGATTGATTCAAAGTTTAATCAGATAACAGAATAACAGAATTTGACAAGAGTTGGAAGGGACATTGGAGGTCTTCTAGTCCAACCCACTACTCAGGCAGGAAACCCTATGCCATTTGAGACAAATATTTATTCAATTTCTTAAAAGCTTCCAGTGTTGGAGCACCCACAACTTCTGGAGGTAAGCTGTTCCACTGATTAATTGTTCTAACTGTCAGGAAATTTCTCCTTAGTTCTAGGTTGTTTCTCCCCTTGATTAATTTCCATCCATTGCTTTCTTGTACCTAAGATATTGGCTATCATGTCACCCCTAGTCCTTCTTTTCATTAAACTAAACATACCCAATTCCAACAACCATTTTTTTTATATACAGATATCCAAACGGAAACTTCTGCACATCCGAACTCTGCATGTTTTGTAAACCCTGCTGCAGAAATTGTAGGGGGATGTGGGGAAAAATAAGTATGGTAGAAATTATGTATACTTCCACTTTAACATAAGATTCTGGTTTTCCCCTGTCAATGTTTTGTGCTCACTAACATACCAGTATTCCTTGTAGTAGCAAGGCCCACTTAGGCTTATTTTTCCTTCTTTTCCAATGTTTCTGCTACTCTGATTATCTTTTCAGATATGCTGTATTAATTACATGAGAAATAGTTCGCACTCTCTAATATGTAATATTGTATTATAATTGAGTGACAATCACCATCTTCTAATTCTTCCTCTAAGTTCAGATGCTAAACAGCAATTATATACCCTTTATATATTTTATATCTATTTGATTTAATTCCGATGTTATGTACTTTAAATGGAATATTTATTGAATTTGTAAATCAAAGATTTAGAGCAAGGTGAAAAGCCAGATGAATTATTAGTTATTGGATTGAAAGAGTTAGCTCAATGTAATATTGTGTTTATAGTTAGGGACACCCAAAGTAAAGTATACAGTGACTCATAATTCAATAAATCAAAAAATCCTCTGTTATATAATTTATTTATTTATTTATTTCTTGGTTCTTCTATGCCGCCCTATTCCCGAGGGACTCAGGGCGGCGTACAACATCATATAAGAACACTAGAAATAATAACAATTTAAAAACACAATTAAAAGTTAAAAAAGATTAAAACAGTTAAAAGTATCCCCACCAGACATACCGGGGGAGAATTCAGATGGAGCTAGTCTCAACCCCCTGCCTGCAGGAAAAGCCATGTCTTGACGGCTTTTCGGAAGGCCAGCAGAGTGGGGATGGTTCGGGTCTCTGGGGGAAGTTGGTTCCAGAGCGCGGGGCCCCCCACAGAGATGGCTCTCCCCCTAGGGCCCACCAGCCGGCATTGTTTTGCTGACGGGACCTGGAGGAGACCCACTCTGTGGGCCCTAACCGGTCGGAGGGAAGTATGAGGCAGAATGCGGTCCCGAAGGTAACCTGGTCCTAAGCCATGTAGGGCTTTAAAGATGATGATCAACACCTTGAATTGTACCCGGAGACCGATGGGCAACCAATGCAGCTGGCGGAGTATAGGTGTAATGTGGGTGTACCTTGGCACACCCACCACGGCACGCTCAGCCACATTTTGCACCAACTGAAGTCTCCGAATACTCTTCAAGGGTAGCCCCATGTAGAGCGGTAAATGTATGGTAAGTTTACATGAAGGGGGAATTAATTAATATTTAGTTAATATAAACTTTTTAGGATTACACATGATTAAACTTTCTATTGTGCTGAACTAGTGACAGACTGTAGGGTTTCCAATTTTTTCTGATTGATAAAATAATTTGGAATTTTAAAAAGGGTCTAAGTAGGATCTTCAAACAATTCTTATAGAAATGAAGCTTTCAGAAGAATGCTACAGTGGACATTTTCAGATACAAAACATCATGCATTTTTCCCTCACTTTTTTCACAATTTCTTGGACTATCTGAACAATTATTTTAAAGTTTTTTGTTGATATGAAAGTTTATGATTTTCCCTCCATTTTTTAAAAAAAATTATTTCCTATTCCTAATATATATTTCTGTCTGTCTGTCTGTCTCTCTCTCTGTCTCTCTGTCTCTCTCTCTGTCTGCCTGTCTGTCTGTCTCTATCAATTAATATTTATCATCATGCTTCAATTCAACAAGGGAACCATTTCATAGCTAATACAGTGTAGTGTTGCTCACATCTGAATTTGTTAGCTGATACTTTTATCAAAATAACACAAGGCATTAACGACTTTTCCTAATTTTATGATTTCCATAGTTACTTTGATTCCAATTCTTATAATTTGCAAAAGAAAAAGAAAAAAGTACAGCATTTGGAAATGTGTTTGAATCAACTGATTTAACATAACTTGACAGTTTGCTGCAATCGGCTAAAAGTTGTCTTATACTAAACTAGACTTATATCATTTAGCGTTTATTGATAACTCCCAAGAGAGCTATCTTAATGTGTAATGGACTTACTTTATCATTAATCTAGACTATCTTTAAAAAATATACAGAAAATAGTAGGCACACCTACTATATCTGCAGAGCTACAATCAGTGGTGGGTTCCTACCAGTGCGGTCCACTCTATAGCACCGGTAGCGGCCCGCTGGTGATGTCACAGTACCGGCGCGGTCAGTTGCCGGTGCCTAGGTGCCGCCATTTGTTTAAAAATAAATTTAATTTTTTTAAAAAAAATTCTTCTGCGCATGCCCAGAAGCCGAGCTTCCAGCACTGCGCATGTGCTGCCTTCCTACCCCACAGTGAGTCCAAGCAGGGGAGGATGGCTGAGGGAGTGCGTGAGACGCTGAAAGAATGGGCGGCAGGAGCTATCTCCATTCCCCTCCCTTCAGCAGTCCGAGAAGCCACGAACGCGCGGTGATGATCCCAGGTATTTTCGCACGTTCGAGGCTTCTCAAGCTGCTGAGGGGAGGGGGAACGGGTGGCAGGAGCCTAGGATCATCGAATGAGGAGAAGCATTCAGGCCGGACGGAGCCTCCTAGAAGAACCGCTGCCACGGTCTTGCTGCTCCCGCTGCGGGGGGCTGTGTTGCGGGTGGGCAATGCCCCCCTGCTTCTCTGGCCGCTGCCAAACTCCCGAGGCCCACGCCCACCCGGTTACATGGATGGCAAGCCACACCCACAAAATAAGCCACGCCCACAGAGTGGTAGTAAAAAATTTAGGAACCCGCCTCTGGCTACAATGGTAGTTGTTCAATCACAAAATCAGGATCTTCCATGGAACTTTAAAATCTTCACCCAAAAATGTATGAAATGTATTGTTGTGTCCTCTACTTGCAATGAATGTTCACTCTCTTTTTAAAGCAGCCCATTGTTCTCATTCGTATGCAAAAGAACCTGAAAACATATGAAACTCAATGCCGGCTGAACCTGTGGTCACAAGAGAACATCATGGCTGCCAATCTGACTTAATATGCAATTAAGAAATGCATGGATGGATCCAAATCTTAGAAAAGAGCTACTGACTAGCTATAGTGAAGTCTGGCACAATTACCCTTAGTTCTGCTTAATGCACTTTTTATAGCCATCTGGGTTCCATTAGGAATTGGGGAGGATTGGGGCAAATCTCTTAGCTGGGTGGATGCATAACAGTAATGCAGCATATGGTGTTTCATTTCTTCCTTAATAGGTAGTTAAACTCCAAGACCCAAATTTTCTGTACAGTGGTAGTTGATTTTTCTGGCAATGAGCATGGGGGCTTATATCCCATACGGCCTGAATGAGATCACTTTGAGATGTTTACCTCAATCCAAAATAGCTCCAGCTCTTTATGATTCCACAAAAGGGGTATTTATTTCTGGCTGAGCTGTAGTACACATTATGAAACCACAGCAAAATTAGTGTTTTCTTTTAAATACTGTAGCTCTTTAGGGCTCATTAGATAATCTGTCTCTGGGCAGTATTTGTAAGACCTTTTAGAGGTCCCTATTTCTGCTTTGTGGACAAGGGGCAAGGACTGCTGAATTCAGTGAGATTTCTTCCTTTCAAGATTTCTGCGGAAATATTCTATGAATTGTCTCTTAATAAGTTAAGAAAGTGTCTGGAGTCAAGTTCATATCACAAAGTCTCTTTATGCCTGCTTCATACTCATACCAAGAGAAAGGTGGGAAAATTAAAGTTGAGTCTAATAATTGAGTTCATAATACCGCTTTTAAGAATAATCTTTGCATGAAGACACAACTGTCGAAAAGTGTATGAAGGACTGTGCAGCCTTTGTAGACACAAATTGCTTTGAAATGGGCAAGAGCATGTTTATTCCACCTGATAGCATCTTATTAAAGTAGCCATTTTTGGCTGTATTCCTGAAAAAGAGCACACCTATTTTAATCAGTCACAACTAAGTGCTATGTTTATGTCTCTGCATACTCCCGAGCAACTTTTGGAGATCTCGTTTTAAGCGTTGTATGATCCCAATACTTTGTTTAATTCAGAAATATGCAAAACTCCATGTGAGCTATGTGCCTTCCATAGTATATACCGTATTTTTCGGAGTATAAGATGCATCTTTTTGCCAAAATAGGGTGAAAACTTGGGTGTGTCTTATACACCGAATGCAGCCCCCACCCACCCACCCACCCCCACCCTTTGGCCTTTGTCTTCCAGCAATTTACCTGCTTGCAGCAAAGAGGGAAGAGCCTGTAAAGCCAAGCAAGTCAGTAGCAGCTTCCCAATCGACAGCTGATTAGGTTTGCCACGAGGTAAAATGAAAGTGAAACTAGCTGCAAAGAGGCAAATAGCTGGGAGAGACACGCAGATTTTTATTTTCTGCTGGATGCAAGGGGGTAAGTGAATAACTATAAATGTCTGTAGAATGTTCAAATTATTAGACTTATTTTTTAAAGACTGCTTTATTATTGTTCTAGCCAGGGGTCTCCAACCTTGGCAATTTTAAGACTTGTGGACTTCAACTCCCAGAATTCCACAGCCAGCTTTGTTAGGCTGGAGACCTCTAGACAACTTAACAAAATAAAGAAGCTTTTTAAAATAAATGCTTGCTCTGAAGAGGTCCAGTGCTATTGTATTTTCTTTTAAATAATAGAGAATAATGTATACTTCCAGAAATTTTAATTAATTTTAACAGCTCTGTACAAGTATAGTCTGAAATGTAACAGTGTCCTGTTTAGTATTAGAGTTGAATCCTGACTTACCTTGGAGTAGATCTATTTAAATAATTGGGAGGAGTTAGTGTGACTACATTTAAGAAAACTTTCTGGCATAATGTACATTTCTCCAATTTTTTGCTATTTCTATGGGTCAGGCACACATGCACAGAAATACACAGCAAACAGTGTATATCATCTGTGGTGTTTGCTGTTTGGCAAATTGCTTGGAGGCAGAGGCCTTTTTTCCTTGTTTTTCCTTTCCTTGTTTTCCTCCCCCAAAACTAAGGTGCGTCTTCTACTCCGGTGCGTCTTACAGGTATAGTCCGAAAAATACGGTATATCTACATATGTACAATATATCAAATAAGAATAGACTTATTGTGTTGTTTGTCTATTATCACTGTGGTGCCTTAGCACAGTTTGAAAATTCTACAATATAGAACAATGGTGAATAAGTAATAATAAATAATTTCATGATTCAATTCTGATGACAAACATAGGGCCATAGTATCAACATAAGCTTCATGACCTTAGCAGCTGATTTTAACTGAGTATATACAGTTGATGAGTATATACAGTATTATTGCTTGGCAATCATATTAAAATGAGTGCATTTTAGTTCTGGGTAAAAATTGGATGCCATCATGGCTTTATGTTGTTCTCTGTTCTTGCTTTCACATCCTTTGTTAAAATTACTACAAAGGGAAAATATTCCATATCATAACCAAGAAATATTCATGACAGGATGGAATCTTACAACACCAGCTTTGCCAGGTCTATTTCTCCAATGGATATATTGCACATATGTTCCTCATGAAGTTTTAACTATTTTTGGCATATCCCCGTACATGTAAGCCAATCCTTGATGTGATAATTATCCAGGGACTGAGTTTTTAATGACCTTGGGCAGATGGTTTGAGGAGTAGTTTGTTAACTTTTGTTTGTTTTATCATAACGTGTGACCGAGTTGTGTAATGCTGACAAGCAGCATGCTTGCCACTATAAGTTCGCAGTTACTTCTGCTGAAACCCTGGATGATCACTCGGATGGTACAGAGATGGAGTAACACAGCAGAAATGGGTGCCCAAGCAGCAGCAACTGTTGCAGTTAATGGTGTACAGCCCATTCTAACTAGAGTGAAACTTCAGAGTAAAAGGTTAATGGATGTATAAGTTTATTGCACTGGTAGGTTATTGACATGGATCTCTATAATTACATTTTTATTAAGAGCTGTCTTGCTGCAAAGCTGCCAAATGGCCCATCTAATCCTGTACATTCCATAAAATGTAAGACTTGGTTTTGAGTGGTAGAGTGAATAGGCTGATGTGCAAAAAAAATCTCAGATTATATTCCCTGTTATCTCCTATCATCTAGAAAAATCAGAGGTTGTAATTTGGTGTAAGGAATTCCATATTTAGAATGTCTTTAGGACAGCCTGCCTGAATTTGGGTTCTGTCAACTCAATTGGGATAGGAACTTCTTGAATAGGCTGCTGTAGGTTTCTTGCCATGATACATAAGATTGCCTTATAAGCTCCATCAATCAAACCCGGCAAGAATATGGGTGCTATTTCACCATTGTATTTCCTTGACAAATGTTAGTAGAAAGGGGTGATATAGCTCCAACATTAACATTGCTACACGTAGAGAAAAATACCACATAATTTGGTGTCTAACATCAGCATAAAATATAAGCTTAGTTACATTCCTTTATGTTCTCCATTCTACCACCACACATACACACATATACAAACTCAAACACAAATTGGATGCTGAGATCAGTTGGAGGCCACACTGAATATTACTACAAGCCCAAAATGAGGGAGATAATAGACTTAAATGGTTTCAACTTTAACTGCAGGATGCCTATTTTGTCTTTCAACATCCCCTACGTTTAACAAATGATACCAAGAAATCATCTGCTGTTATGTCAGTAAGGAGAATTGCTGTAAAGATACATGTGTGGAGAAGAAGGGGATTTACACATTTGTCCCTTGCTAGTTTCTTGCCCAGTCATCAAGAAAAACAGGAAGCATTGGTTATTATTATAGGAAGCAGAAGAAGAAAGTTCCTTTTGTTAAAAAAGAATGATTTTTAATTAAAACATTTTACAGGTAAAATGAGAAATATATTCCAAAAAATATAATAAGAAAGGAAGGAAGGAAGGAAGGAAGGAAGGAAGGAAGGAAGGAAGGAAGGAAGGAAGGAAGGAAGGAAGGAAGGAAGGAAGGAAGGAAGGAAGGGAAGGGAAGGGAAGGGAAGGGAAGGGAAGGGAAGGGAGGGAGGGAGGGAGGAAGGAAGGAAGGAAGGAAGGAAGGAAGGAAGGAAGGAAGGAAGGAAGGAAGGAAGGAAGGAAGGAAGGAAGGAAGGAAGGAAGGAAGGAAGAGGAAAAAAAGACCTGGGAAAAAGAAAATATATGAGCAGAACAGAAACCATGAAAATATATATAAAGAAATGACTTCCAATCTTCCTCTCACTAATTATACATTCTAACCAAACCTCCCTAAGATTACATTATAATTTCCTTCTTTTTATAACCTATCATTTTTAATTATCAAAACCATAAGTCACAAAATATTTTTCTTTCTTTTTTTTATGCCAAAAATCCATAAGGGGCTTCAATAAGTCATTGATGAATGTCAATAATGACCTTTCTCTAATCCAAGAAGTTGCAGCAACTGGGTATGTCTAGCTAAATGAAAAGAAGGACTAGGGGAGATATAATATCTCCCATAGTCCTTCCAATATCTCAGGGGTTGCCACAAAGAAGAGGGAGTCAAATTATTCTCCAAAGCACCTGAGGGTAGAACAAGAAGCAATGGGTGGAAACTAAACAAGGAGAGAAGCAACTTAGAACTAAGGAGAAATTTCCTGACAGTTAGAACAATTAATCAGTGGAACAGCTTGCCTCCAGAAGTTGTGAATGCTCCAACACTGGAAGTTTTTAAGAAGTTGTTGAATAACCATTTGTCTGAAGTAGTGTAGGATTTCCTGCCTAAGCAGGGGGTTGGACTAGAAGACCTCCAAGGTCCCTTCCAACTCTGTTGTTGTTGTTGTTGTTGTTGTTGTTGTTGTTGTTGTTGTTGTTGTTATTATTATTATTATTATTATTATTATTATTATTATTATTATTATTATTATTATTATTATTATTATTATTATTATTATAGTTGGACCATCTCAGCAAGTTCAGTCAATTTCACCCACCCTTGCAGAATGTTCCAATAAACCTCAACTCCAAGGAGCAGATGCTGTTCTCATTGCCAAGCCCAACAAAGCAATTAGTCATCTTTACCATTCCTTTAACACTTGCGGTAATAAATGAAACATGCCTGCCAAAAATTAGACAAGTTGGAAGAGAAATGCCTTCTGGTCAACAGCCACTGCCTAAGGTAATTTACCCAAAAGTAATTTGACTTCATTCTGAAGAAACCCTCAGGGTGGAAAAGGAGAATTTTCTTTATATGCTTAATCTTACTTCAAAGATGGACTGATAGGTGCAGAAAGAATCAAACTTCGCAGGCAAACAAGTCGATCTGCATTGATTCAATTATTTTATCCCTCTGCTCACTCTAGAGCAGGAACGAAGTGCCAGTTCATTTCCTCTCAATACTAAATATAGTTTCCAAATTTACCCTCCCCAGGAGCTCCTGATAATGAGTGATTATTATGTAACACTTAATCGGATTGAATACATCTGAGGTAATGGATGTGGCTAATATAAGGCTCCAGCTTTATTTACAGGAAGATGAACTCCGGCTTAATCAAGTGATTTAACTGGACCTCTGATCTACAAAGTCACACAAAGTGAGAAAGACTCTCTTGCATCTGCCTACATTGGATAATTTCACTGTGACTTCAAGCACAGAACTACTTAAGCAATGATTTGTTGCCATACTTTTCAATGTACGCCAAGGAAATCTGCTAATTCTACCAGATGCTTCTCCACTGGAAAGAAAATGATCAAATATGGCACTTCTACATAATTTTTGTTTATGGATAAGGTGTCATTGAGAAGATGAGTTTTGAAAGTTGGTATTGAATAACCCTTCCTTCCTTCCTTATTTTGCAGTGTTCACCAGCTTTAATCTCCTTGTCACACCTGTACTGTACATTTTAATGGTACAGTCTGTCCAGAAAGAAACCAAATTACCCTTTTCTCCAACTCTCAACATAATGCCAATTAAAAAAGGATCTAAATGGTTCTTATTCAAGCAAGCATCTTCCTGTAAATAAACAATTGTATGTACATGTGCACTTTAATTTTAGCAGTACTTTTTCCTACCTTCTTTCAAGTCATATTTGAACCTTCAACCTTCTTTCAAGTCAGACTTGAAATACTGGGATTAGACAATTTACAACTACGTCGCCTCCGATCTGATCTAAATGTAGTTCATAAAATCATATACCAAAATGTCCTTCCTGTTAATGACTACTTCAGCTTCAACCGCAACAATACACAAGCACGTAATAGATTCAAACTAAATGTAAAGCGCTCCAAACTCGACTGCAGAAAATACGACTTCAGCAACAGAGTGATCAATGCCTGGACTGCACTACCTGACTCTGTGGTTTCTTTCCCAAACCCCCAAAACTTTAACCTTAGACTGTCTACAGTCGACCTCTCCTTGTTTCTAAGAGGTCTGTAAGGGGCGTGCATAAGCACACCACTGTGCCTACCGTCCCTGTCCTACTGTCCTATTGTCCTCTTTTATCGTTACTTTTTACTTATGTTTATACAAACTACTACTATCCTATACATGTTTGACAAATAAATAAACAAACAAATAAATAAATAAATAAATAAATAAATAAATAAATAAATAAATAAATAAATAAATAAATAAATAAATAAATAAATAATAAAAATATTGGATGTTAAGGAATTGGTGTCTTCAAAAGCGACATGTGTTTAAAAACATTTATTTATTTATCAGATTTGTATGGCCATTCATCCCATCAGTAGTGACTTTGGGTTGTTTTTAATAAAAACAGGTATGATCTTGTTGTAGAAGCAAAGAATGCAACAGGAGAAAGGCATTGTCATGGATGGGGTATTTCCTCCAAATAACAAAAAATTAGCTAAGTGCAACAACAAAAAAGCTTAATTTTTTTGGACTTCATATGTAGTATTACAGATTATAGGCAGTAATCTCATCCATCTAACACAGGGTTTTCCAGCCTGGAAAACATCTGGATGGGTTGACTTCCATTCCCATAATTTTCAGCATTGCCATGCTGGCTGAGGAAGTCCACATACTTAAAGTTGCCTCAATTGGGACTTGCAATTTAAAGAAATAATTTCTCTGATACAATAGTATGCAGCTGTATTGGCTCATTTGCACAATCACTTTGCCATTTTCCCACCCATCCCAGAACAAGGAGACAATCACGTTGACGTAAACTATGCTGACCATAATGTGCATCTGGATTGAGACCGTGCTGTTATATTGACATGCAGTTCTCTGAGGCTAAAATTCAATCGTTGCTAACGATGGGAAAAGCCATCATCAACTGCTGTGTGTGCCAGGGTATCATTGGTAAGTTATGTGTGCTGCATTTGTGACATATATTAATAAGATAGGCAGTTTCAGACTTGCATTCTCTAAGTTGCAAAGTTGATTGGTCAGCTAATCTTTTATTTTTCCACAGAAAGGAAAAGAGAAGCCAGGATTCTGGTCTCCCTCTGCAGCCTATACATTAACGCAGAACAAGCATCAGGACCTGGGACCAGATGGAAGAAGGCAGTCCCACAGTAGACCTACTGGGCCAAATATAGTTGAGCAGATCGCTACCCCCAGTTGATTGCCAACAAGCCATCTCCTCCATCTGTTATGGATTGTCTGAATGGAACATCTTCCATTTTCCCAGGCCAGAACAACTTGAATTAGCTAAAGTCTGCCTCAGCAGCAAACTATAAACAAAATGGAAGATTGATTGTGAGGACATTTCCTCAACAAACAATATGTGGGGCATTTTCACACCATGGTAGGTGAGCTTTGGGGATGAGCCCTGTATCTCAATAATGGAAAAATACTGGCAAGCATTCTCTTTCAATTCTGGCTCCAGATTTTGAATTTTCAAATATTCCAGATACCTACAACACTGATGAAAGTGTTCAGTTGGAAAGGTTAACATTTATCTGTTTGCCAATAGTACTAAATAGTACTTCAGCTGAAATTTGAAAAATCCCTTGAGAGGTTTCATCTCTGGTTATTGTGAAGCAACAGAAAAAGGCAAGAAACTGTTTGAGTTGGATGTACAATTAGCCTAAGTGTTTACCAGCATTTCTTGTGCAAAATAGAAAACAAGCAAACATAGATAATGTTCAGCAAACAGTTCACTTGTTGGGCAGATTTACAATAAACTTTGCAGATCAGGAACTGAAGCTCGATGTTAGAAAATTGCATCCCTACATTCCTAGTATGTAAAGATTAACTCATATTATTATAAGCTTGTTCAAAACAGAAAAAGACTACTGCCTTCAGGTCAGTTTGTGTGAACCTAAAAAGATATTGTGGTTTGGCATTGGACATGGAATATTGGACTAGAAAGCAATTGATTCAGTCTTCAATGCCTATGAGAAAATAATGAAGCTTCTTCTATCTTGAGAAGTTTCCCAAATGGTGACTTTTTTTTACCATTCCAATATTTGGATCTGTACTAATCATCTCAAACCATCTGAATATCTATGAGAAACTGTTGATTAGACATGAGAATGAATATATGCAAAAGCCAGTAGGATAAGAAGCTACTAATTTCAGTTTTCATCCATCTAGTTCCTTATGGAGATCATCATTCAAAGGGGATCAAAACAATTGCCGCCAATATCCTGGTTGGAAGTCAAATCAGTCCAGATAATTGATGTCACAGTTTAATTTGGAATTGGGAAGCTACCATTTTGGCCTACAATTGCTGTGAAGTAATTGGTGGAATGATGACAATCAACTTGGCACGAAAATTGGAAGGGTGATGATGTTCCATCTGCTCTTGCTCTGTAATTCAGACATCTGGCTCATCTAAAGAGATGCACAGGCACACTTAGTCTGCAATTATGTGTGTGTGGAAGCAAGAGTTTGTGGGAGTATCTTTTTTTATTAATACTGAAATGGGAAATCGAGAAGGTTTTGCAAGCATTCTTCATTTTGCATTCAGCTTAAATTTATGCCCTCGCTCAACCCAATTGATGCTGGGAGTTTTCTGTTTAAAGTCAATGAATCTGGCGGTCGTTGCATATTGACGATACCCATCTAATGGTTTCACTGTTGAAGACAACTCCTGCTGAATTCTTCAAAGCAGTCACTGCAGAGCAAGCAATCAGGGTGAAGCAGACAACACTGTGGGATAACAAAACTACAACTGTGAAAATTAAGGCTCTCTTCACAGGCTGTTGATCAAATAAAATGACAGGTTGCTTCTTTGTGTAGAGAAAAAGATTGTGCTTAAACCCACAATTTTTCCCCAGTCTCCACACAGGGGTGCAGCAAGGTGGATTGCAGATGGAAAATAAGTTTGGAAGCCAACTAAGCCTGCATTGCTCTCATATGTACTTATACTATTTTGTTTAAATAAAACTTGGAATAAAGATTATTCATCTGGATTCTTTGTGTTTTTCTTCTACTTTAGAGAAATAAGGCATCAATTTAAGAAAATAGTTAGCAATGACTGAATTCTATAAAAGAGTCTGTGACTTTCGCATAGCATTCAAATTTATTGTAGGCAAGGGAAGACAGCTAATTTCTTAATCCAAGAAGATCCTAAAATTCAAAGGCTGATTTTTCAGAATGAAATTTCTTTGTTACTAGAAATCTACCAACCAGAACAATATACTACTGTATATCAGAGAAAGATGAAAATACTCCAGTGAAAATAAGTAGTACTTAATGATCCCCATTCTCAGATAAACTGCATCTATGAATCTTAATCTACATCTGAATTCCTACATAGCAGAAATTCTATCAATCTGATTTGGGCAAATGATATTTTTCTACGGCTAATTGGGAGCAAGGCACGTTTGCAAACCTATTGCTAAGAGACTTGAGGATACCAGTGCAGTTGGACAGATCCCAATTCATCTTCAGAATAGACTTGAGAAGTAGGTTATAACAAGAGAAGGATCTGAACCTAGGGCACTCAATTTAACCATACTCTGTACAGCTGCTTCTTGGTTAGCAACCACTTGTCCAGCAACCGTGTGAATTTGTGACAGGATTGAACACAAGGGACTCACAAGTGGTCTTCAAAGTTCTGGACATTGTATCATCCTCATGGTCATTGAACACAAGGGACTCACAAGGGATTGAACACAAGGGACTCACAAGTGGTCTTCAAAGTTCTGGACATTGTATCATCCTCATGGTCATTTGATTGTGATCCAGGTGTTTGTCAACTGGTCTGCATTTCTGATCATCATAGTATTTCGTGGTCACACATGATCACGATTTGCAAACTTCCCTGCCAGCTTCCCCCAAGCAAACTCAATGGGGAAGCCAGCAGTGGAGTCATTGTTACTGAGGTCCTTGCTTAACAACAGTAACCGAGCACTGCTAGAACTGCCATTGTAAAGTGACTTTGTATTTTACAACTGCGTTGCTTAGAGATGGAAATTCTGGCCCCAATTTTTGTCATTAAATGAGGACTACCTGTATTGTGTCCAGGTTATGTGCTTTTTCCTTTAAAAGTCAAAGCTTCCATATGATGATATTAGCATGGGAGTAATGTTTTAGAATGCAATGAGAATCACATGATAAATTCTTCACTGTACAAATAAATCCCTTCACACAAAGATGTTAGGGGGAAAGGATGTTGGTTTACTTTTTTCTGACACTGTAGTGTTTTATGTGAAGGGATTTTTGTAGTGAAGAAAACAATGGTTTTTCCTTTGTGCATATAAGATGTACTTTTTAGAAAGGATTACTTACCCACTGAGTAAACAGTGGTACCTTGGTACTCATTGTTAATTGGTTCCAGGAGGCACAATGAGTATTAAAAACAACCACACGACTAACGCGTCACCCTTTGTTTCAGCTGGAAAGGGCCACAGGTCACAAGATAGCTGACACCAACAAGCTAGCACACACATCGAGTACCACAAACAATAAGTACCGGGGGGGATTTGCATCATAATGTGTTGAGTACCAAATTCAATGAAGTTTTAAAGAAGTCGGGTCCTGAGGTATGATTGTATTGTAAGTTCTCCACATGTGCACATTAGAAAAGTTATTTAGCAAGGTTTGCAGATTGCATCATTGTACGGCAAAACACTTTTGCCTTTCTTTTGTAGTCATATAAAGAAGACAGCATGAACTCCCTATCTAATACTTCCAGGTGAGTGGGGGGGGAGGAGGAGAAGCAGCTGATACTAGAAATATTGCTTCCCATAAAATATTATTAGCAAAGGATCAGCTGCTGCTGATTTCCCAAGTGATTGACAAGATACGACATCAGACCATCTCCAGATATTGTCTGCTAGAGATAATGTCTTTCTTAAAACATCCCTGGTCGAATGTTAAGTGTCTGAAATTGTGATCCAGGGCAGTGGTGAAATCCAATTTTTTTACTACCGGTTCTGAGGGCGTGGCTTGGTGGGCGTGGTGTGGTATGGCTTGGTGGCCGTGGCTTGGTGGCCGTGGCAGGGGAAGGATACTGCAAAATCCCCATTTCCACCCCACTCCTGGGGAAAGGATATTGTAAAATCACCATTCCCTCCAGAGGTGGTATTTGCTGGTTCTCCAAACTACTCAAAATTTCCGCTACCGGTTCTCCAGAACCTGTCAGAACCTGCTGGATTTCACCCCTGATCCAGGGACTGATAAGAGCAGCTAGAAGAGTCAGAATAGAATGAAGTAAGAAGACCATGCATATGACAAGGAACTGGGAAAGAGACCAGAGAACTTCTATTGGTCTCCTTGCAAAACAAAGAAGTAAACTTTCTGATTGAACTAGAAGGCCCCCAAAGTCCCTCCCAACCCTATTATTCTATATGTTATCACCATAAGCCATCTAGACAGCTTCTGTGGCTGAGGGTGGATTTGAATCTGGGTCCCCCAGTGATTTACCAGGCCATTGTCTGCCCTTAAGAAAGGCATTAAATGATGGTAAAAGCACAGACACTTTGGACCTTGTCATATACCCAAAGGAGGGTGCTTCACAACTGCTTGCTCCAATAGATCTGTCTGCTATTTCTGGGGTTCTTGGCATAGATTGAAATACATATCTTTCTTTGTAATTGTCATAATATTTACTCACAAAGATTTTTTTCCCCATTTCCTCCTGCTTTGAGCCATTGTCTTCAAATACTAAGAAACTATTGGCTCCCACTGAATAGCTCCCACAATCATTTGGGTGTTGTTCAGTCATGTGGACATGTCCAATTTTTTGTTGACTCCATGGAGAACAGTTTGGCTGAATTCCTTCTTCATCTTCCTCTAAGTTCATATTTGTCATAGCGTGAAATAGCACCTAACCATTTGTTGGCCTTTTATTCTATAATCCTAGATGTTTCTAGGTATTGTGTTATTCTCCAAAAATTCTTATTTTAGCCACCAAAGTGGTAATATCAGCATAACTGAAATGATTAGTATTTCTTCCAACAGTTTTAATTCCAACTTCTATTTCTCCTAGTCTTTCATTTCTTATGATATATTCTGCATATAAATTAGGTGATAGCACAGAATTAATTCATTTCCAATTTGAAACCCACTGATTGCTCCATGTTGTTTTCTAATTGTTACTTAAGGTAAAGGTAAAGGTTCACCCGCACATGCATGCTAGTAGTTTCCGGCTCTAGGGGGCGGTGCTCATCTCCGTTTCTAAGACGAAGAGCCAGCACTGTCCGAAGACGTCTCCGTGGTCATGTGGCCAGCATGACTAAATGCCGAAGGCGCACGAAGCACTGTTACCTTCCCACCAAAGTGGTCCCTGTTTTTCTACTTGCATTTTTTTTTACATGCTTTCGAACTGCTAGGTTGGCAGAAGCTGGGACAAGCAATGGGAGTTCACTCTGTTGCCCGGCTCTAGGGATTCGAACCGCTGAACTGCCAACCTTCTGATCAACAAGCTCAGCATCTTAGCCACTGAGCCACCGCATCCCTAATTGTTGCTTACTGGACATCAAATAAATTCTTTGATATAAAGTGATCTGGTATAACCCTGTTTTTAAGATCTGTCCATAATTTGTTGTGGTCAATGCAGTCCAAAATCTCAGTTTAGTCCATTAGCTCATCTCCTGGCTGCGTCAATAATTGGCTGAAAGATGCCTGGCTGCTATGATATATTATTTATATTTTTTTAATGTTATATATTTTATTATATTGTAAGTTGCCTATGTCAAAGTGAGAGTCAAAGTCCAAGTGAGACGAGCATCTTTATATAAATCATATGAAGCACAAATAAATCACTTTTTCCATTTTCATTATCCTTTCAATGTTTGCAATGTGATCGTGGGTACTTCTTCCTCTTCTGAATCCAGCTGGTACCTCTGTAATTCTCATTCAATCTGCAGTTTAAGTCTAAATTTCAAATAGCTGAGGAATGTCTTGTTCAGCATATGAAATTCTGGTAGTCCTTTCATTTCACCATTCATTTAATGACCATGTGAAACAGGGGCGTGTTGCTTACTTACCAGTGCCGGTGCGCTGTGCGCATATCTCCATGTTTCGGGGGGGTGCGCTCGCTACACACGCGCGCCCTCTCTCACAATTTTGCTTCTGCGCATGCGCAGAAGCAAAATCGCCCAAAAATTCACTGAAAAAGATGGCGACATGCATGACGGACCGGCGGATAGGGCTCCAGAGCGGTCACACGCAAATTGCGCAATCGGCCGCATCCCTACCGGAGCTATGCACCGGACAGCTCCAGCAGGAACCCACCTCTGATGTGAAGTTACAGCCCTGAAAAAAGTGACATACAGCCAGTATTCACACTTACAACCATCACAGCATCACTACAACCACTTGATCAAAATTCAGATGCTTGGCAATTGGCATGTATTTTCAACAGATGCAGCATCCTTGGGTTACCTGATTGCCATTCCCAGCCAGCTTCCAACAAGAAAAACAATGGAGAAAGCCAGATTTGCTTAATGACCTCATCATTCACTAAACTGCAGTGGTTTGCTTAAGAACTGGGGTAAAAAACGGGGAAGGTCATAATATTGGGCCCAACTCATTTAACAACCGCTTCGCTTAACAACAGAAATTTTGCTCTCAGTTGACATTGTAAATCGAGGACTACCCGTAAGCATTATTGTTCAACAATTTAGCATTCTTCAGTACTATAGCTTTATTTTTATTTGCCTCTGGCCAGTGCTGTATTTTCCATACCTGCTTACAGCTACAAGCAGGGCTTTAACTGCATATTATTTCCTCTAATTATCTTAATAATTTTGTCTGATCTTCTTATAGCTCACATCATAATTGGGATGTACAAGGCCCCAGGAAGAACATGTACTTATAGGAGTCTTCACTATAATCTTTTTAGTTAGATAATTGAATTTTAATCTTAACCATGGCTGGGGTTTTTTTTCCCCGTTTCTCATTGCCAAGAGTCATGAGAGGTCCTAGGATACAATCAAATCAAATCAATAATTAAGTATGAAGTAGAAGGATTGCACTTCTGCATTAAAGCTAGGCTCATAGGAACTGGGAATCATCCTCTTAGGTTTGGTTGGGAGGGGAAATCACCGAAGCAGTCAGTTTTTCACAATGGAGCCACCATATATGGCAAGGTTTCCAGCATTATCAACACCAGGACCCCATAAAACCTCCCTGCTCATCAGCTGACTGATTTTATTTAATACTGCTAGATAAACAAGGGATGGTCAACCTTTTTTAATATGTATACTGAGATATTGTTTCATCAAGACAGGCTGGGAGCTTTTGGTGGGTGTGAAGACAGTTCTCACCTTGAGAAGGAGATGGGAGAGGGAAAATAGGTTCTTAGTCCTGGTAAAGTGAAAAATTTGGAAAAGAGACTCAGGACATGTAACGGTGCATGGGAATGACCTTGGGATCCAGAAGAAGAGCCACAGACTAGAGACAATGGTATTTAGTCCTTAGCAGGAATGTGGATGTGGCAAACATTTCAGAAGGGACTATGCCTAGTTTCTTGGGCTGTAAAGGTGAGAGGGGGAGATGGACTTTCAAACTGTCAAGTTTCTCTTAATGTAACCTTCTAATAAAGGTTAAAGCTAGTACTTCTGGGTGCGCTTTTTGTCTGGCTACCTCACAAGGCTGATAGAACAACTTCAACTTGACCTTGTGGTCTTTAGAAAGAGCAATGAAGATTTTGGACAGACTGTGAAGATGTATGCCTTGTTTGTTCCTTTTAAATGTATTTTAAATTGTTTTAAAGTAGATTGTTTAGCTGTTCTTTAAAATGTTGTACGCCGCCCTGAGTCCTCAGGGAGTAGGGCGGCATATAAGAGCACTAAATAAAATAAAATAAATAAATAAATAAATAAATTCTGTTAAGATACCCTGCGACAATAAGGTTGCATTCCTAGAACCCCCCTACAGTGTCCATCTCTTGACTGGCCTGCTTCAAAGGAGATGAATCCCCCATATAATAAGTTTGTTTAAAATATTTCATAGAATGCAGTCATTTGTGCCTGTGCTCACTATTCATCGCACTGGCAAGCAGCTGCCTCTTTGAATTTGATAGTTATTATTGACAAAGGTAATCAATGGGACAAGTGAGGATAAATTATGTGGGATAAATAATATATAAATTACATAAATTATAAATGGGATGATTCAGAAATTCTGAAAGCTACAGACACTTATCTAGACTGTTCCTCCGAGCAGAAATGGTTTTAAAATTTAAATCCAACTGTCAATAATACAATTAGCAGGATATATTTAACTTTCTGCCTTTAATCCCTTTTAACATTCAGTGCCCACTGTTTTAATGTTTTTAACTTTATAATTATTTTACACTGTTATTTAAGGCACTGTAAGCTCCCCAGAGTTCCTTGATAGGGAGGTGAGGGACATATAAATTTAGTTTAAAAATACATATATTAATATAACTTTTTTTAAAAAAATCCACGTTTCCATTAGCATAAGTCCTAACCCAGCCTTGAAAACTGGTTCTTTCCCCTGAATCTTGGCTGTAATATTTCCCAAACCCACTCCTGAATTTGAACCATCTCTTACAAATTGGTGTGGATTTTATACTGCCTTTTGACCCCATATTTGTGCTCCACCTGGTCCTCTCTTACAATAAGTGTAAGTAAACGAAGATGAAAACTTTAGAATTTGCCTCAGGTGAAAATTCTCCCTTTCCCTCAGTAAAGCCCTCAGCATCCCATTTTACAAGATGCAAGTATTGGATTTTGTATTGATTATGTGCCATTAGCAACCACATACTGTCAACAGATTTTCTCCATGGTGGTCTGTTTCTAACCTGGACTTTCAAATCTTCCAACAGTGCACCCATTGCCATTGTCGATCTTCCTGGCTGCTGTTCATCATTTTCTCTTTCCTTCCACCTTTCCCAGCATTACAGGTTTCTCCAGAGAACATTTGGTATTGACAACACATATATTATCTTTGCTGGTAAACTAACAGCAGGGGGAGAACCCCACAATGTTTTGTGCATGTTGAAAGAAGCAATCCTTGAAAATTAATTAAGTGGCGTGGGGACTGAAATCCATATTTTACATAGCACGTTATCAACTGCCTTTGACGGACTACCCCACACCTCTGAGTCATTTGTTATCAAGGTTTGCAAGTACTTCCATATCTATACTGTTGGAGCCACACAATATTAAGAGTGTAGCAATTCTGTCAGTTTGGAATCCCATCAACTGCTCAGCACAAGGTAAACTCCCTGATTTTCTCTGGTACCTGCAATGGATAGAGTTCTAAAGCTCTTTCCGCCTCGCCAATCCTTCTTCTCCTCATCAGAATTGGTCCCAAGAAGTAATTTCTGTGTTTTTGAGAAGCTTTTTGGGTGAAATCCAGTTCAATTCATACACCATCGGTTCTCTCTGTTCAACAACTCATTAAAAAAGCAAGCATCAATGTAATAAATATGGTTATGAAATGGAAAGAGAAGTTGGTCTAAAGAGCAGATGGTGCTGCCAGTTTCTTCTGAAAGAACAACAGACACAACAAAGTGTTCCAGAAATAGAGCTTTTTTTTTGATAGCTGCATTGTTTATCTAGAGGACTTTGGGACACGGCTCAACAAACTTTATAAGCTGTATTGGACCCAGTCGGACAAGATCCTCATCTGGGAAGCAGGAGAGCACTCTTCACAGTTTGCAACTGCAAAACTTCAAAATTAATGAAACAAAGCGATTTGAGAAGCTGACAGGTGTAAAGAAATACTGTGCCAACAAAATAGCAGAATGGAACGAAGGGGAGAAAGAAACAGCTGTAATCGCAGCTCTGTGATAGGCTCTTAAAAATCTTTTTTACCAAACAGCCGTTCTACTTTCTATAGAATACTCAAGGGTGTATTCTGGAGCAGTGGTTCCCAACTTTATCATAGCTACCCTGTTCTATTTAAAGTGTAGAATATGTCCGTGTCAACTTTTTTGTTTTTCATAATTTTTGCCTGGGAATTAAGTTATAGATTAACTTCAAAATAAATATGTCAATGTACACAAATTAATGTCCCTTAGTTTTTACTCTCAGCAATCCAACATGCACCACTGAAAACATATATATAGAACCAGCAGATACAAGAAAAACTCCCAAATTTAAAATCATGAAAGATTTTGGGAAGGAAAGAAACCACAAAGTCTTGTTCAGATGTTACCAGCTTCAATTGGTCCAGAAGCTTCATGAAACTGAGTGCCTGGTTGCTTCTGGATGTGATTCTAGTGGGTAGGTAGTAATATTCTAGCACTTATGACTACCTATAAAGCCCTATATGTCATAGGGTTAGGGACCACCTGTCTCCCATACCATCTGGCCAGCTGACACAATCTGACAGGGTTGGTGTGCTCCAGTTCCATCAATTAAAAAATGACACCTATAGGGACCCCAGAAGCACACTGTGTCAACTTGCAAAGCTTTCAAGTTGTCATAAGCAGGAGAGGGGAAAACTGACAAAGCTGCTTGATTGCCCTAACTTGCAAAACTTTCAAGTTGCCATAAGCAGGAGGAGGGGAGAACTGATGGAGCTGCTTCATTGCCCTAACGGAAACTACATTCCACAAATGACTTTCTTGCTTATTGTGTCCTAGGCTCGTGGCTGATTGTGACTTGGCTCGTGGCTCATGAATTAATTAGGGCATATTTCGGAAACTTCACACACTGTCTCTGTAGCAGTGCCTGCCCTCTGGAATGAGGTTCACCCCAAGTTTCAAACAGCCCCACATTACTGATATTTCAAAGGGTTCTGAAGATATAGCTCTTTGTACAGATCTTAAAGCACCCTGTTTTTCTTATTCTTTGTTTCCCCCATCTGGGTTTGCTTTCTCTGCCATCTTTGTTCCTTTTGTGTTGTGGCATTTCCTTGTTTTGAAATGTTTTTAACAATATGTAAACCACCTGAGTAGCTAGAGTGTTGGGCAGCATATAATTTAACACCTTGTCATTATCATTATTATCATTACATGTGAACATGAAATTCAATGGGGGTGAATTCTCCCACCCCAAGACAATACACTCCATTCAGAAATAAATCTTCCTTTGGGTGGGGGAAAAACCCAGTACTGCTTCAGCGTCTTACTTAGTGGGTGCTGACAACACCATTCCCTGGCTGGGAAACTAGAGCTAATGGTTACAATTTCCTTTCGCCCCCATATCTCTCGAGGTGTTTTTCTGATAGAAAGAGTTTGAGACTCAGTGAATTAAGCTGAACACATTTATTCTCATAATATAACATAACTGAGTGGGAAGATGTGGGCGAATACATTAGCCTTGCCCTCTAACTCTTTCTGGCCTGGGTCTTTGTTCATGCAGAACAAAACTCTGAAAGAAGCTACACAACCACTTTCAGATGGATGGTTTTGCAGATGATTGAGATCTTTTGTGAAGTCCCTTTCAAATGGATAAGAAGACATAAGGGGTGTGGCTTACAGGTACACCCAACTTGCGAAATCCTTTTCGGTTATTAAACTATGTACAGGCGACCGACTATATTGCATTTTTGTCTCACTGGAGAAGATTTGTGAAGATTTGGTTTTCCTAAAAGTTGGTCTGATTCCATGTTGAACTCTCTCAAATAATTCTGAATTATCTTGATTTGGAATAGGATTGATCAGACCTGACCTAATGCATATTTTACATAAAATCACAAGCTCTGGAAAAATAATAGTTATATCATTTAAATGTGTCATGTTAAAAAATGTAGTTCACAAAAGACTGAACAAGTTATCATGTAGTATTGCCTAGCTCCTACAACTTTAAACAAGAATTCTATCTTCATCAAATAATATAATTTTCTTTTTATTGTTGTTTCCAAATGATCTTCTAAGAAGTTCCAAAGCAACTTTATGTAATATTTTCCAAACCTATTTCTGAGGAAATATTTCTGCTCAACTATTTTCTCCATTTAATCTTACATCATATCCTGGTAGGGTTGAAGACAAGCTTACTTCTTTCTCCCTATGACATTAGTTTTTACTTTTAATTTTTAAAAGTAAATTAAATTACATTTGACGGAATAAGAATTATTCCTATTGAGGCGATATAGGATCTTGCTTCCTTGAAGTCATCCTTACTTAGAAAATAAAACCGAGATTCAATTCTAATTAACAAAATATTTATTTCAGTACAAAAGTAACAAAAAAAAATATAAATCTTATTAAGCTACATTGTCTCAGCTAAGAAATCACATCTGCCTCGGGCGAGGCTCACAGGAGAAGAAGGAAGGAGGAGACTTCTGGAATGCACACATGTGCAGTAATACATGTCACATGTCTGCTGATTAGAAAAATACAGTAAACCTAGAAATATGGCAGAGGTGCTCAACTGGCAATGTTCACATTGTGACAACATTAAATTTTAAAAAACACAAGGGATGGTCAGAAATCAAATTTGTTTTACCATCTTGCTAATGGAAATGGCCAGTATGACCAAATTAATTCAAGGTTATACCAGTTACTTTTAACGAATAAGCAATGTTATATTGGACTTCCTTTGATATTGGTTGCTTTTGTAAGACCTTCAGAATTATCGGTAATTGCCTTTCAGGTAGCAGTTCACTCAAATAGCCAGAGCTCTGCTACGGTAAGCAGCCATGTGTTTTAGGAACCAAAAAATAAATGATATCCAATAATAATGATCCCTAAGCATCTGCAATTTAGAGATATACTGCCTCCAAGTCAGCCACCTTTTATTGTGGTTTGCTACATGAAGGGAATTACACAGATCTTATTGCCTGAGACAGGGATTCTTCTGGACAGATGACCATCCCAATGAAGTTGAATATATCAGATGGATCAGTAGCTTTCACTGAAGGCAATGAAGCTAATCACTCAAATATAAATGTATTTTAGGGTTTTTTGCATACACAGCCATTGATTTCAATGGAGAAAAGCAAAGGAGAAAAAACTTCCTTTGGCACAGGATGCAATGAAGAGAAACATATGGGAAAGGTACCCTTGACTGCAAAGAACTTTATCCATGCCTTATGGAAGTGATTTGCCATTTCCGCCATCTTGGTTTTTTTTTAGTACTTAGTCTAATCAATAGACCGGAAAAACTCAAGCAGCCCACCATCTGAATATAGCCAGATGTTGCCACCTCCTGTGAGGTGAGAAAAAGAAAAAGAAGAGCTCCATTAAACATGGAATTCCCCCAGCCTTCCAGCCCATTCTTTCTTCCTCAAACTATCCAAATTTATTGTCTAAGCTAGGAAATCCCATAAGCACTTCTCTGCGTGTGTCAATAAAATATAGGCATTATACATGAATAGCTGGCAGTTAAGTCTCTTTTTGTCATTCCTAACCTCTAGTTCTTAAAGTAGCTACCTCCCTTTTCCTATTGGTAGAGATGGTCTTGGGTTTATCTCCTTAGTATTGATTTCTTGTACACCGTTAAGATTATTCTGGCATTCAGAAATTGCCTGTTGAATTTTCCACACTCTATGATCTGAATCTTTGGAGAACATCATTTGCTAAATTCTTACATATCAGGCTACTGAACAGATTAGGGAGGAAGATCCATTTTCAGAGAGAAAATGACAATCCTAGCTACTTCTGAACAAGTTCATATGGTAATTGCATAGCTGACAGACATTATCCAGGAATTTTTCCAATGTTTTTTCTAAGCCAAGGTAAATCAGTGATTGTAATAGCATCTGGCTGCAGTGAATTTTTCAAGTTAATGACACAATTGTATAAAAATGTTTATCAGCTCTAAACCCTATGCAGCAATACTGGATGACTCCTGTTATGATTTTGCTTTAGAACACCGCTTCATTTTTGTGGTTTCTGCAGGAAACTCCCATAAAATCAGAAATACAATGAATACCTAGGCAAAGTGCCTGCCTGATTATATCAGCCAACCGATTTAAAGGACCTGAATTGTTAGCACTAAACCTTCATTGGTCCCTTTCTCCATTGTATTTGGAGTATATAATTATTCACAAAACTGGGAGACTGAGTTCAAGTCCCAGCTAGATGACTCTGGGCCAATCACTCCTTTTCAGATTTAGGAAGAAGGCAACAGCAAACCACTTTTGAAAATCTTACCAAAGATTTGTAGAACTGCATGATGTCAACTTGCAAAGCTTTCAAGTTGCCATAAGCAGGAGATGGGGGAGAACTGACGGTGTTGCTGGGCTGTCCCAACTGAAAAGACATTCCACACATATCGATTGGTGGCCATATCTCCAACTTCAGAATAGATATAAAAAAGATATGGAAGTATTTGGCATAAATAAAAAACAAAATTTGATAGACAAAATTCTATTAGGACCCGAAAGTAAATTTATAACCAAAATGTACAATTATTTATTACAATTTGATAAATTTGAGGAAACGGTAAAAGAAAACATGATTGCTTGGATGAAACATGTTGGGTGTGCTATCCAATTAGATGACTGGGAGAGACTATGGAAGGAAAATTATAAATTGACATTATCAGCATCATATGAAGAAAATTTGTATAAAATGTATTACCGCTGGCATCTCGCCCCGGCCAGACTTGCTAAAATATACCCCAATATAAATCCAACTTGTTGGAAATGTAAAGAAGCATATGGCACATATTATCATTTATGGTGGTCTTGTCCAGTGGCAAGAAGATATTGGAATATGATTAGGATATGGATAAAAGAAATGACAGACTGTGAAATTGAACTCAAACCAGAGACATATTTATTAGGGATGATCAGAGGGCAATATAATAAAGCAAGTCAATATCTTATACATATCTTAACAGCAGCTAGACTAACCTTCACCCAGACTTGGAAGGACGGAAACCCCCCGACAGAGAATAAGATGATTTAAAAAATGATGGATTGTGCAGAAATGACAAGACTTACATTAGAGTTACAGAATCATCAAGAGAAAGAATACTTTACAGTGTGGGAAAAATTTTATAATTGGCTAGAAATTAGAAAAAACAAGTAATGTTATAAAAATTGTAAATATTAATAGTATTGTAAAATAATAATAAAATAGATCTATATGAATGCTTAGAGATCTTAGTCCGATGACACAGAAATGTAAAATGTGAATACGTATACATGTTTTGTTTTGTTTGTTTCTTATTATTTTAAAAAACTGAATAAAAATTATTTTTTTTTAAAAGAAAAGACATTCCACACATGTCTTTCTCCAGATAGTATCCTAGGTTACTGGAGTCAGCAGGAGGGGTGGAGTTTTTACAGCCCACCAACATGGTCCTTTGGAGAATGTGATTTATGACATGCCCATGGAGGAGGAGGGAGACAGGGTCATGGGGGCCCGTAAATTAAATCAGGTCAGAGTTGACTCCACATCGGAGTAATTGCCGGAATGTTGCTCGTAATAAATGACTGTATTTCTTTTGAAACTTGGTTCGTGGCTCATGAATTAATTAGGGCATCTTTCGGAAACTTCACACAGGGACTAATCCAGGCAGTTGCCAGAAATGAAGACTGACTCAAAGGAACAACAACAAAAAGATTCACACAAGATACTAATCTAATATAGACCAGGACAGTTTATATTTTGGAAAACCAGCTTTTGAATGTTGCAGATAATCACATTGGTCATACCGGTACTATAGTTGATTGGTAAGGGTTGAAGGATTAATTTGTTATGGGAATATGGAGGTTGATGTCAACCAGTACATATATGCTTCTGGGGGTCATTTTTCATCTCCTTTTTTTCAATCCCATCATTACTGAATGATATCTAGAATTATATATCCAGTATGGAAATAACTTCTGCTATGTTGGATTACAGACTGTATGCAATCTGCTTGAATCACACTGATCATTAATCATACTGACCATTAATAGTATATCCATGACTAAGTACAAATGAAGAGCCAATGTAGTGCCAATGAAAATTAAACAAAACATTGGACTGAAAGCTCTAGAATCTCCATGAGGCTGTTTTAAAGATTGCAACTGGAAAAGATGAGAGAAGGGGCAGGAATATGATGGCAACTGTTTCTTCTTTTATCTAAATGTTCCTGCCAACATTATAATTAACTTTGCAAAATAAATTATCCAAATGCCATATGAGTTTCACTTGGGCATCAGTGCCAAAGGAAGCATGCTTTGTGCTCTTCTAGAGTTGCTACGGCCACCTCAATACTACAAAGGCTTTTTTTGCCCAATCCCATTATTTGTGTCCTCACAGTATCTTTTCTAACTCTCATTGCAAATTCTTTCACACATTCTCTTTTCTCCTTAAAAACTGCTTAAGTTCTTTATCATTAACGTTTAAGCTCACTGATCATTGAAATGGAAAGACATTCAGAAATGGTTCGGGCAAGGGATGTGCAGCTATTTAGAACTGATGCAGGATAATTGCAGAGACACAAGTATGTACGTGATTGAATTTAGAAGGTGTCAACAGGATGTTATTGCCTGCTGTTTCTGTCTCTTTAACACAAATGTGATTGTGTGTCCATTTTGCAAATCTAGGAAAAGATGTGGCCTCTGTCAGAAAGAGGAGTATAAATACACTTGCTCTTATACTGTCCTAAATAGCTGCACATCCCTAGTTCAGTAGGTAGGTACCTCTGACATCAGAAAGGACTATTCCTTAACTGAGTAAAGCAGTGTTCACGCCTACAATTAGCGTTTGTATTTATTGCCGTTTTCTACAACTGGGAGACAGTTACTCTTCATGAGAAGAAAAATAACAGAAAACAAGATTGATCTATTTATGCACTTACTCAATGGTTTATTGATCATATTTCTATTCTATTTCATGATTAAAAACTATCTCAAGTGAGCAAATTTAATCATATCTAAGCTGGTGACTGAAATGCTTATTGTCTCCCATTTTATGCTCTCTTCAGTGACTTCTCCAGAGAGTCTAAAATCCAACCTACCTTATTTTATTTTATTTTTCCTTCTCAGAGAGAAGCTATAGGAAGGGATCCTTTACTCAGGAAACCTTTCCGCACTAGGTAGAAATACAGTCTGCATTAGTCTGTAGAGATTCTCAGTCATCCAGGTCATGGTTGTCCCAAAGATGCTTTTTCAGGAGGCAACTGGACTTTCTTGTTTTTTTCTTTTGAAGACGTTTTGCTTCTCATCCAAAAAGCTTCTTCAGCTCTGATAGGATAGTGGGGAATGGAAGGACTTATACTCCAAGTGCTTCAAAGACCCTCTAAAAGGATGCAAATGACCAGCTGTCTGCAAAGAATATACAACCTTCCATTCCCCACTATCCTGTCAGAGCTGAAGAAGCTTCTTGGATGAGAAGCAAAACGTCTTCAAAAGAAAAAACAAGGAAGTCCAGTTGCCTCCTGAAAAAAATATAGTCTGCATTGCAAACTCTTCCTCCCCACGAGGAAACTTTTTTCTGCTGCATAGCTCTTTTGGTTGTTATTGTAGATGATGATGTTCTCTGCAGGAAATTTGTATAAAACACACAAATTGCCTTAGGCACCACACAGGAGAGAAATGGCTCATCCATGGGGACCCCAGGCCCATGAAGCAACTGAAGACAACCTTCATCTATTTGGCAGAACACAGACACCCAGTCTGACCGCAAGCCTCTCTAGACTTCCAAATGACGGTAGCTTTCTGTCTTCTGGTGGGACTTTCTTGTCAGTAGCATTTATCTTTTTCTAGTCTGAAACCAGCATTAGATGAAAATCCAGGGCATCTGTTATGTCCCATGTTTTGATGTTGTAAGATTAATGGCTCTAGTGTTATCCCCTCTGTGTATGTCAGGGCAAAAAAAAAAAAAACAAAGAAACCACAAAGTTCTGCTTCTTCCATAAATGTGTGTACAGTTACTCTTGTCATGATTCGGTGAATAAAAACATCGGATAAAGGTAAAATAACATTATGGCCTGCTTGGAGAAATTTTGACCCTGTGCCTTATAACTGCAATCAGTACCTTATAACAGATCAGTGTGCTTGCTTTAATGCTAATTTTGAAAGGCCAAATTGGAAGTGTTGTTTCATAAAAGAGAGCCTTGTCTTTTCTTCCCCCCCCCCCCAGAGGTGGGTTCCTGCCGGTATGGTTAATAGTTGTTGTTCGGCACAGAGCCGAAGACACTGCTGCCGTTCGCGGCGTGGTGGCTTTCCCTGGGCGCTGCCGCCGCCCGCATGGACACCACCAATTGCGTTCTTTTGCCCTCTGTGCATGCATCAAGTGTTCTGCATGTGCAGAGGGCAAAGAAAGCAATTGGCGGTGTCCATGCGGGCGGCGGCAGCGCCCAGGGAAAGCTCCCGTGCCACGAACGGCAGCAGCGTCTTCGGCTCTGCGCTGAACAACAACTATTAACCGCACCGGCAGGCAGGAACCCACCTCTGCCCCCCCCCATCTTTTCAAGAAAATCACTGCTAATTTGAGATTCTTTGCAGGAACTGAAGCAACCTTTCTCAAGCCCGGCTAAATTGTTCTATGTCATGATCTTAATAAAATTAAGTCTGTAGAGTTGAGCTCAGTGGTTGGGGATTTTGTGAACTCATTTCTGTTGGGTGGGGTGTCATCCCTATAGAAATGGTTTCTACTGTTTTCATCTGTGAATCTTAATGCTTTGAATGGCCTGGTCTAGTTTATAGCCCTGCTACTCTCTGACAGTTGTCCACCAGATATTAACTAAATTTATGCCTGCCCAGCTTCGTATCCCAAACGTCAATCTAATGCTGCCAATTATTAGGCATATTTGCTGAGCAGTATTGCCTTCTTTTGTTCCTACTGCAGGATTTAAAAAAAAAACCAGAAGGAATAATAGAAATTAACTCCATGCCTAGAGCAAGGACAGATGGCCAGACTAGGTACCTTGGAAGCTATGAACTGTATCATGCCAGAAATGAAAATAGCTAACCTGGCTGGCTTGCTTTTGTCTGAGAAAAAGAATAGACTCAAAACTATATTGAGAATTCCCTGGAAAACCAAATATTTGGCACTGTAGCCAGTTATGTGAATGAATGGCATATCTTTCAGTTAAAGACCCAAGTTATCAGATATAAAAATTTCAATTCTCTGTGCTGAGATTGTTCAGACCTCTCTCCCTGCCTTATAGCCATGAAATGGGTTCAAGCATAGAGTTGAGCAGGGGTGGGTTTGCTGGTTCTGCCAACACATTGCATTCCTGGGCTGAACCCAGCATCTAAACCTGATTCTGCAAGCTTTTGTCAGTTCGGCTTGATTGGGGAAATACACTTGTAAAAATGCTGATGGATTATTTATTATAATGTTCCCCGATTTACCTTATCCAGTTAAGTTATTGGAGAATTTTGTGTAGTCCATTAATTTCCATACTATGGTGCAGATAGCAATAGCACTTATGACTTATATATCACTTCATGCTTTATACTCCTCTCTAATCGATTTAAAGATTCAGCATACTGCCGCCAACAATGTGGGTCCTCATTTTACTGACCTTGAAAGGATGAAAGACTCAGTCAACCTTGAGCCCTCAGGATCAAACTCCAGACTGTAGGCAGAGTTTGTCTGCAATACTGCATTCTAACCATTGTGCCACCATGGCTCAAGAATAACATCAGTATAATTTGGGTTTTGCTACTTAATCAATTGATTGCATTGCAATTTATTTATTCATTTAATTATAGACCACTGACTTTGGGTATCTCTGTTACATTTAAAACATCGGAACAGTTAAAAAGAGAAACAGATCACAAGGACTCAGAAGACAAACTCTAAACAACGATAAAACAAATTATATTCTTCAGTTCAGAACTGTTAATTATATATTTAAATATGTAACTTATAGATAACAAAAATGTATAATTGAGAAAATTATATACAAAATTGTATTCATTTTAGCAAGAACCATATCAAAATAAACCTGAACTTCCTTGTCCTCTTTGTCAGAAGTTATTTGCCATTGCCTCCTTCCTAGGGCTGAGAGTATGTGACTGGCCTAGGTCATCTAGCAAACTTTGTGCCTAAAGTCTTCCAGTTTCTAGTCTGATGCCTTAATCACTCCACCAAATTGACTCTCTAGAATGAGCATGCTTGTAATTAAAATCAAGTTGTATTTTATACAACACTAGCTGATGACCCATCGCTGCCCAGCTATTTTTTCATCCTAATTCCTCCCCGCCTCCCGCGCATGTATGCATAACCCACCCCCCGCGGCCCATTTTGGCTTCCCTGCAGCCTCCTGTGAGCCAAAATGGGCCGTGCTGCACCCCCCTGTGCTACCCCACCTCCCTCGCATGCATGCACGACCCTCCCTGCGGCCCATTTAGGGCCTAGTAGGCCTCCCTGCAGCCTCCTGAGAGCCAAAATGGGCCATGCTGCACCCCCCTGTGCTACCCCACCTCCCTCGCATGCATGCACGACCCTCCCTGCGGCCCATTTAGGGCCTAGTAGGCCTCCCTGCAGCCTCCTGTGAGCCAAAATGCTACGGGGGGTCGTGTGCCCATTTTACCATTTTCTAAAACTGGGTCTTGGACTGGAACATAAATCCCTGAGCTGGGCCATGCTGCGCCTCCTCCATCCCTGCTGAAATAGGCTGGGTCTCCTCTGTGGCCTCCATACTTGTTTCGCCTCAGTTGGGGTGGTCCCATCCTTCATGCAATGATTTGGGGTGAAGGACAATTCTTGGAATATAGTCTGAAGCTGTGAGGTGGGGGCTGACGATGTGGTTAGGCCGTGGTGTGCATGCTCAATCAAAGGCCTCTGTACTGGCCTAATCAGGCTCCCTTCGCGTCATAGGCCTACTGTGTGAGGGAGGCCTAGGCCTGAGTTGGACCCCAACAATATGGGTCCTCATTTTACTGACCTCGAAAGGCTAGAAGGCTGAGTCAACCTGGGGCCGGTCAGGATCGAACTCCTGACAGGTGGCAGAATTCGCCCGCAATACTGTATTCTAACCGCTGTGCCACCATGGCTCTACTCTAAATACTGTATAATAATGCCTTCATTAGCCACGGTGGCACAGTGGTTAGAGTGCAAAACTGCAGGCTACTTCTGCTGACTGCCGGCTGCTTGCAATTTGGCAGTTCAAATCTCATGAGGCTCAAGATTGATTCATCCTTCCATCCTTCCGAGGCGGATAAAATGAGGACCCAAATTGTTGGGGGCAATATGCTGATCCTGTAAACTGCTTAGAGAGCGCTGTAAAGCACTGTAAAGCGGTATATACCGGTAATTCTAAGTGCTATTGCTATTGCTATTAGGAAGGCGAGGCTGATTCATAGCTCAGGCATATGATTCCAAATTACAAGGAGGCTGATTTGCCCATCTCTTCTCCTGATTTAATTTCCTCTTTAATTTATACGTCCTATACTTATAGTGTTCGTGTAGATTTACTTGTTATTATTATTGCCTCTTATTGATATTCAGTTTTTAGACTGTATTGGGGTGGTTATGCTTAACAAACAAATGCATAATTGATATAAACAACTATCTGCCAAATGCTGGGATTCAGGATTCATGCTGGATGAGCAACATGTGACCTCTTGTTCATCTCTTTTCATAACACACGTTGCACTGACCCCGAGTTGCTATATAAAATGACCAAACAGTTGGGACTGCTTTTTTTAAGTGCTTTTGTTCGCTTTTATCCCAGCAGGCAATTTTTTTTTTTACTGCCATCCGTCTTGTAATAAAAATCATGTTTATCTGCCAGGTATCTTTTTGGCTTTGAAACAATATGTAATAAATCTGCAGCTCACCTTACAGGGCACTGCCTCATTTCTGGAATTAAGAGGATCTCCGGGGTTTTTTTAGGTGTGACTCAGTCAGAGGCAAAGCTGTTGATGATGTCATTTTCTATCTCCAGAAGATGCCTTTTTTTTTAAGAGATGAAGTTAAGTAGCACCGAATCAACTCCCCCATCTGAAATACTGTAATGTTCCCCCCCCCCAAAAAAATGACAGATAGTAAAAATGCTACATAGAAGGGAGAGTTTTTCCCAGTAGTGTTTCTCTTACAAGTAGCAGAGTGTAGCTTCCTCCTTTTTAAAGAACATTTATTCAATTATAAATGTAAATGGTGTCCAAAAACTGTGCCACACCTGTTCCTTCCAGCTGTCTGGTAAATAGGAACACAGATATCTGCATGAAGCTACTGTCCATGCATTCAAATCTGTAGAAAGATAGAACAGGGGTTTCTATTTGCAAGAAACAAGACTGTGTTTATTTAAAGTGAAATAAAATATAAATCTATATCCATTGTGAAAGGAGTGATTGCTATGGAAGCATTGGCAAACATTTACCATTTCAGCTGCCCTAAGAAACAATGTTTATTAAGCATTAGCTCACGTCTTGCAAACTCCAACTTGAAAAATGTTTCTGTGTCATTCTCTTCTGCCCTTCCCAATATAAGTTTAGACTTACTCAAGGACTCAGTGGGTGAGAATTTGAACTTATCGCTCAGCCTTTGGTTGATACATCGTCCACCACACCATACCGGCCAGATTTTAGAACTGCCATGGACATTCAAGTTACAGAGCCTGTAGGCAAGGGCAGCTAGGCAACAAGACTCTAAATGCACAGCAATAGCACTTAGACTTATATACCATTTCATAGTGCTTTACAGCCATCTCTAAGTGGTTTACAGAGTCAGCCTCTTGCCCCCAACAATCTAGGTCCTCATTTTACCGACCTCAGAAGGATGGAAGGCTGAGTCAACCTTGAGCCTGGTGAGATTCGATCTGCCAAACTGCTGGCAGCCGGTGATCAGCAGAAGTAGCCTGCAGAACTGCACTCTAACCACTGCGCCACTGTGGCACATCAACCAACATATGTGCACATGCACATAAACACATGCACCGTTCGGACAAAAAAGTATCTGGCAATTTAAGTTCATAATAATAGGGTGGAATGGAGTAGTTCTAAGGAGGCAGCACTATTGCTTTGTCTTGTTGACTTGACTGACATAGACCATTTAGCCAAGAACAGGGACTACAGTGTGAGATGTATTAAATTTAGATAGTTGGTTTCCTAAGCAACCACCAATAAATATGATTTCTTCCCACCCATCAAAGCTGCAGCATAAGGAATTATCCAGCCAAGGATAATAGCCAATGGGTGGGTGGATTGATGGATGGATGGATGGATGGATGGATGGATGGATGGACAGACGGACGGACGGACAGACAGACAGAAAATCATTAGGAATATAAGCTCATGGGGTGGTCAGTTCCTCAAATCAATCTGCACAATAACTTTAATCACTGCCTCATAAACTAGTGTATCTTCTCACTGTATCCAAATCAAAGTATTTATATTCTTTACTGTGAAAAAAAAGTAAATTCATATTGTAAAACTGACAAAGTTTTGGATGCTAGGCAGTACAGAAATATGTGTCATAAATAACTGAATAGAGAAAAAATTAGATCAACTGCCCAGTGTACAAGAACATGTGGGGAACCCCCAAAATATTGAAATAACTCTTGGAGTTACATTTTCACTGATTGGCTTTAGTCTGTTGAAGGAAAAGTATTGATCTTTCTGATCAATTTAGATATTGAAATGTGTTTTGCATGTCCTTCCATGAATGGGGTCCAGGATAGCTGCTGTTCTCCATACAACTTTCCCTTCCCTGGGAAAAAAAAACACCTTCTGAAATTAAATTATGTAATTCAGGTGAAACATAGAGACAAATAAGATCTCTTACCTGGCGAATCAATTCTTCACCATCATTATATAATTAGTTGAAAAACAACACTTTTTCTCTGACATGAGCATGAATTTTTATAATTTTTCCACTGTTTCACACATCCATCTTCATTACTTATTGACTAAGGCAGCAAGTGAGATCTTGCATGTATTCATAAATGAATACATATATGAATAAACCCTTTCGGATCTAGACCCAAACTAAAACTTTGGTATTCCCAAGAGGGGGTTCTGACCAGTTCTGACCGGTTCACCCGAACCGGTAGCAACCCGCTGGTGATGTCACGATGATGTCACAGAACCAGTTCGGTCGGTGCTGGTCCGTAGGTGCCGCCATCTCTTTTTTTGAATTTTTTTGATATATTTTTTTGAATTTTTTGAATTTATTTTTTCTTCTGAGCATGCGCAGAAGCCAAGTTCCCGGCACTGTGCATGCGTCCCCATCTTGTTTTTGGCTCTCTTTTTTTGGATTTTTTATTTTATTTTTTGGCACTGCGCATGCCACGCGGCGCAGGAGGAAGCGAACCAGCAGCGAGATAAGTTAGAACCCACCCCTGGTATTCCCCTTTATCGCGGCAATTTTTTCCAGTAACCCTGATTCACACATGCAAGCCATTGATCAATAAACCCTAAGAAATCAAGTAATATTTAAGTATACATGAACCATTCCATGATTAATGCTGGCAATGATTATTATCTCCCAGTTTGCATATTGGTTAACAAGCATATATTCCAGGCAATACCTGTCATCCTTGCTTAGCGACTTTGCAAAGTTATGACATCACACCTACCCCCCCGAAAAGGTATTTTTCAAAATTTCAAAGTTCCAATCACACACACACACACACACACACACACACACACACACACAGAGAGAGAGAGAGAGAGAGAGAGAGAGAGAGAGAGAGAGAGAGAGAGAGAGAGAGAGAGAGACGTATTTTGGGTGCTTTGTAACTAGCTCACCTTTATGGCCAGTTGCAGTGTTCTGCAATCACATGATGTGATTTACAATATTTTTTGCCAGAAACAAGCCTTTTTGGCTGATTTCTGGCAAAATACGTCCATAGGAATGCATTCATTTTATGACCACTGCAAAAAAGATTGTAAAATTGGGTCGGTCATGTGGATACCTTGACTTACAACAACTTACAACAGAAATTTCAGGCTCCATTAAAGTCATATGTCAAGGACTTGCTGGATAACACAGTGTTTCTCAATAGCAATAGCACTTAGACTTATATACCACTTCATAGTGCTTTGAATGCCCTCTCTAAGCAGTTTACAGAGTCAGCATATTGCCCCCAACAATCTGGGTCCTCATTTTACCGACCTCGGAAGGATGGAAGGCTGAGTCAACCTTGAGCCAGTCAGGCTTGAACTCCTGACAGTGGGCAGAATTAGCTTGCAATACTGCATTCTAAGCACTGTGCCACCACGGTTCAGTGGTTTGCAGCTTTAAGATGTCTGGACTTCAACTCCCATAATTCACCTTGGCTGGGGAAGTCTGGGAGTCATAGTCCTCCCAATTTACAATTGCTAAAGTTGAGAAATACTGATATAACAATTAAGGTTGTCCTGTCAGAGTTTTTCATTCCCTTCGCCCATGCAGACAAAGATCAACTTTTCATTTTGTAAAAGAGCACTGGAGGCTCATGCAGGAGTGAAATTCAGCAGGTTCTGACAGGTTCTGGAGAACCAGTAGCGGAAATTTTGAGTAGTTCGGAGAACCGGCAAATACCACCTCTGGCTGGCCCCAGAGTGGGGTGGGAATGGAGATTTTGCAATATCCTTTCCCCAGGAGTGGGGAGGGAATGGGGATTTTGCAGTATTCTTCCCCTACCATGCCCACCAAGCCACGCCCATAGAACCACAGTACCACAGTAGGGAAAATTTTTGAATTTCACCCCTGCTAGGTCTTTGTAATATTAGTTCTGATTACAAATTAACATGCTGTGTGGTTGAAACTCTTTCAGAAGCCAAAGAACACTGATACTTGTGCAAATTCCCCAAACTATAATGCAGAACCACCCTCATTGTCCTTCCTTCAAAAATCTGAAGGATGTGATACATTTCCAAGGTTGAAGAGAAGTGAAGGATCATTTTGCTTAGATCCCTAGCCACTTATTAGTTGTTCCATGGTCAACCCTCCCACAGTCATCAAGACAATCGGTCTCAAAACACAATTATCTAGAACAATTAACCAGACAAGCGACATAATAAATAACAAGACACATAACAACTTAGCGCATGTTGCGCTAAACACATTTTGAGGGCAATTGTTTCTCGGGGGATCTTTTCATAATATATCATCCATTCTCATTAAGGAATAATATAAAGAACAAGGACATCTTTTAACCAACATGAGTTGATTTGAGCATGCTTTCCAGAATGGATTTAGTGGAGCAAAAGATGAAACAATCAACCTTAAAAAGCCATTCCTGAATTAAATGTTTTTATGGGGCTTTGGGGCACACAGTCATTAATCCATTCACACATTAAAAGAAACACTGATAAGAAAAATGGCAATAATAAGAGAAAGCAGGAAAAAAAGTTTTTCAATAAAAAAATAATTTAATAACATGCAGGACTTCAGCCTGGCCCCTTCTTGCTCCCATATCATCATTCCACTCCATGCATTCAATTATCTGAATCATTTTTCCTTATTTTAATACTGGAATGATATTTTCTGCATTTCAGAAAATAGATATTAGTCCTTTTCTCATGCTGTCCTCAGAATACAGTAGCATCCAATGATATTCCTGCCATATATATCTGTCAACTGATTGCGCTTCCTGATCAAGTGATAAATCTGGGGTGGATAAAACAATATAGCTGCAAAAGCTGGAGTTTTCTGTGTAACCTGTGCTTGTTTGCTTCAGAGTTTGCTTATTAAAAGCACAATCTAGCTGGTTTTATATACAAATGGTCCTTGACTTACAACAGTTCATTTAGTGACCGTTCAAAGTTACAGCACTGAAAAAAGTGACTCAGGATGGTTTTTCACAGTCACAACCTTTGCAGCACCCCCACGATCATGAGATCAAAATTGGTAACTGCTTCATACTTATGACCGTTGCTGTGTCCCAAGGTCATGGGATCACCTTCTGCGACCATCTGACAAGCAAAGTCAATGGGGAAGCCAGATTCACTTAACTGGGTTACCAACTTAACAACTGCAGGATTCACTTAACAACGAAGGCAAGAAAGGTCGTAAAAATGTCTCACTTAACATCTGTCTCATTTAACAATAGAAATTTTGGGCTACATTGTGGTCGTAAGTCAAGGACTACCTGTATCACATTATGCTATACTGTGGTTTTATTTCATTTTGATTTAGAGTAAAATGTGAACACCATCTTTGCCATTGGTAAATTGTGATTTATAGCATAGGTGAACATGGGTGAACATGGTTGAAAAACAATTGTTAAAGTAAACAATACCATAGCACAATGAACTTAGTATCTTTAGCAAACCTATTGTATTTGTGTTGCAGAACTCCAGAGAATTACTACGGTAGATGCCAGCAAAGAGATTCAGAGAATTCTAAATTTGCTTTATGCAGACAAGTTTGTAATCTGGGACACTCTAGTATCTGCTACTATTGGAAACTTATTTCATTAGTCTAGGCCACAATTCACAATTCTGTGTCCTTTATGTCCATCAGCTTACTTGCCGTTATTGCAGAGTTACAAAGTAAAAGGGGCCATGGTGGCTCATGTGGTTAGGACGCTGAGCCAAAAGGCCATTGAGAGGTCAACAGTTCGGCAGTTCAAAACCCAAGAGCAAGCCATGTGACGGAATGAGCTCCCGGTCAATTTGCCCTAGCTCCTGCCCATCTAGCAGTTTGCAAGCATGCAAATGCAAGTAGATAAATAGGTACCACTTCAGTGGAAAAATACCAGGTACATGAAAGGAGGAGCCCCCTTGGGCGTCCCCTGGTCAATGTTGATGTCCCCGGCTAATCCTTTTCAACCTGGAAGCGCCTTGGTAGGTGCTTCCGATGTGAATGCACAGTAATAATAGTAGTAGAAAACAAAAACTACAACATTTTAAAATTCTGGTTAATTCTGAATAAGGTTGTGTGATGCTTCAGAACAGGTGCTTTAGAAGATGCAGTAATAAGAACATAGCATGAGTCTGTGACTTATGAAAAGCGAGCTACTAGCAACTTTGGGAACGTACCTCCGTACGTAACAAAAAGTATTTCGTGTTCCCCCCAAAGACAAGTAGCAGTAGCTGCTTTCATAATCCACAGACAGGTAATGTATTTATATTCCTGCACCTTCCTGCTTCAGGCAACTTAAACACAAATTCTGTATTTGGACATTACTAGATAGACATCAAAATCAAACTGACTGCATAAGGACAACTAGAAGATGGAGAAGTACAATCCCATTAGACAAGACACTCCCAGGTGCAGATAATGGAGTAGGCCGTGAGTTATTGGTATGAAGAATATGAGTTAAACATAGAAAATTAAAGATAGTTGTTCTGGCAGCAAGATATAATCATGAGAGCATACAGACAGAGTTAAAGATCAATGTATGGAACAGTTTCAGTATATTTATCTTATGAGAAAGAGAACCTAAGATATAAATAAAAATAATGTTTCCAAGCTGAAGGCAACTCTTAGTGTTTTTATCAACTTGTCTATGTAATTTTTTGGCAATGTTCTAGAAGTGGCTTGGCTTGTTTATTATATTCTGACGATGAAGAAAACCTTGCAGCGGGAGCAAAATATTTGCTTCCATAGATCAGGGAGCTCATACAAATAATCTTGAGGTTGTATTTCTCATTTGGAGAGAGAAGAATTTATCTTTGTGGATGGTGTCTACTTATCTCATCATACTTTTCTAAATGCTACCAGAAGCTCGAGAGCAAAGAGCCAGGGAAAACAAGAAGCATAAGCTGAAATCTGTTTACTAAAAAGCAGCACTTACTAAGCATTATTAATTCATTAATTATTAATGCTCATTAAAATAAATTAAGTGAAAACTTCTTGCTTGCCTTATAAAACAGTGAGAGGTGGTGGTTGTTGTTGTTGTTTTTAATTGAGAAATTGGATAAGAAATTGTTCCCACCAAACCTTCCTTTCTGCTCTTGGTCCTTTGAACTCACATAAATTTCTACTCTTTTGTTACCAAACTGTTTTCAAAGCTGACAACCAAACTACCTCATTGGCATGATACAAAACCTAGCAAATCAAAATGTCAAAATCTGGCGGGAAAACTAATCTTCTAAAGAAAGCCAAACACTTGGATAGTTACAAACCAGTTCTCACTGTTAAGCTAGCAAGGAAATACAGAACTTTGTTACCCAGTCCCCCTTACTGATTTCATCTACGTTCCATCACATCACTTCATATTCTAAGGATTACAAGCTAGCTGAATAATTGTTATACAATCAAGATAAGAAAGTAGAGGAGGCATCTTCTGAAGATGGGCGTCCTCTTCACTCAGAGAAGAAAAATCTCAACATTTAAGCAACAGCTTCTGTTGTCCTGTAAAGCACCTCTTCATGTTATTGTAACGCTAAGACTTTAATATGCTCTAAACATAAGAAAAGGCTGGATGAGTTTATTATTCTTTTCCTTGAGTAACAACATATAATAATATGTGAGATTGGCCTTGGGAGACAGGCAGAAGAGCCACAGAGAAGACAATGGTCAGACAAGCAACAACTGAGCCCACAGAAGGAATGGGGGCATGGTGAACATTTCAAAAGGAACCCTCCCTAGTTTCTTAGACTGTAAAGGGGAGAGAAGTACTTTCAGATTTGCAAGACTCTATTAATGTAATCTTAGAATAAAGATTAGAGCGTTCTTCCTGGTGTGTTTCTTGTCTGGACTATCTTGCAAGGGTGACATAGTATAGTTCCCTGGGGAAGTCCTAGTGTCCTGGCAATTTCACCTCGCTTACATGTGAAGTAAGATTATTGCTACATTGCAAAGAAGCAGTTTCACATGCAGTTGCCAACTACCTCGGCTTTTCTAAGTTCTATCCAGTCCATAAAGTTTATTGGATATATCTTCTAATACTACTACGACCATCATACTGTTTTTAGCAGGATTAATTATAAAAACTCATTGAATATTTTAGAATCTTTATATGTTGATTGATATACCTCCTAATGGGTGGCATGGTGGCCTAGTGGTGAAGGCACTCGCCACCCACTTGGAAGGTTCCCCATTCAAATATCCAGATATAGCATCATATGTTCCTTATGATAGGCTTTTTCGATCCTCTGCTCTTGAGAAGTGTAGAACAGGAAGTCTCACTTTGGTTCGGTAGCCTGAGTAATAAATAATAATAATAATAATAATAATAATAATAATAATAATAATAATAATAATAATAATAATAATAATAATAATAATAATAATAATAATAATAATAATAATAATAATAATAATAATAATAATCCTGATCCTGCCTTTTGCCATCAACAGGCAGTTAGATTCCTTCCCCCCCCCCCATCCCTGATCCTGCCTTTTGCCATCAACAGGCAGTTAGATTCCTTCCCCCCCCATCCCTGATCCTGCCTTTTGCCATCAACAGGCAGTTAGATTCCTTCCCCCCCATCCCTGATCCTGCCTTTTGCCATCAACAGGCAGTTAGATTGCTTCCCCCCATCCCTGATCCTGCCTTTTGCCATCAACAGGCAGTTAGATTGCTTCCCCCCCCCCCATTTCCGCTGTTGCCGGTCCCAAGCCCGGATGAGAAAGGAGGAGGGTTGGGGTCAGGTTGGCAACCTGGCCTCATAAAAAAAACTCGCCAACCCATATAACATGGTGAAAGAAATGAAGAAAAATTCTATACCGCATCGGTCGTCATGCGTGTTAACAAGGGCCGCGGCGGATGTTGAGGTCCCTGGACATCCGTCGACAAGTGGGCTACAAGTGGACCAGCCAACAAAACGACAAAAATATAGTGCAGATGAAAATCGTGCCATAATGGCCTGTTATTACAACTCAGAGCCAGAAAGAAGAGGTTATTTGAAGCGAATGCATGAACTTTGGAAACAACAATATCCAGATTCAAATGTTAGCGAACTACGACTAGCAGATCAAAGGCGATTTATTATACGAAATAATGTGTTCAGTGAAATTGAACTTGAGAAAATTCAGACAAATTGCCAAATTAAAAAAATAACACCACCAGTGGAAACAACAGAAACTCACAAAACAACTGAAGACATCACACTGGATCTTCCAACAGAAGAAACTGTTAGTGGAGAAGTAATAGCACCACTACCAGAACCAGTCATGATTGAACCAATTGATGAACTAACTGAAAAACAAAAGGAATTGAAGGACAAAATCATGGAGCATGTACTGTCTAATGAGGAAAGGCAACGTTTACCATCATTAAAAACTGTGCCTAACAAAAACTTGGCACCTATAATGAGAATGGTTAATGCAGTACTTTCAACAATTGAATCGGCATCCATCTTAGAAACAAATCAGTTAATGTACAGTGCAGCTGCAATAGTCACTAATGAACTAGGTTTTAAAAACAAAGCACCTAGTCGCAAGGCAGAAAAAGCATCAAAACCAAAGTGGAAAATTCGACTGGAACAAAAAATAAAAAAACTCAGAACAGATGCTAGCAATTTAAAAAATATGAATGAACAACGGCTAAAAAATAGCAAGATCATGGATCAATTAGCCAGAAGATACAGGCTTGATACAAGGAAAATTGAAGAAGCACTTGAAATTGTAAAACAGCAAATAACAGCAATAGCCAGAAAAATTGAAAGATATGATGCAAGAATCATTCAGTACAAGCAAAATCAGCAATTTCGATCAGATCAAAGATGTTTCTACCAAAGCCTCAATGCAAATGACAATTTCAAAAGTGAAAAACCAGAAAAGCAAGCCACAGTTGAATTCTGGAAAGAACTGTGGGAAAATGCAAAGGATTACAATAAGGAAGCAAAGTGGATACAAGACTTTGAGAAAAGTGTTGGCAAGAAGCAAATGCAAGTATTAGAAATAACAACTGAGATGGTCAAAAATCGAGTAAAAAAAGTAAAGAACTGGACATCACCTGGAAATGACCAATTACATGGTTTCTGGCTCAAATATCTGACCAGTTTGCATGCAATATTGGCCAAGCAACTGAACGAAATGCTACAAAATGGTCAAATTGATGAATGGTTGACAACTGGAAAAACATACTTGATTCAGAAAGATGCAACTAAAGGAACAACACCTGGAAACTACAGACCAATAACATGCTTGCCAACAACCTTCAAATTACTCACCGGGATAATTGCAGATAACATAATGGATTATTTGGAAACAAATAACATCTTGCCAGTAGAGCAAAAAGGCAACAAAAGAAGGAGCAGGGGCACAAAAGATCAGCTCCTAATTGACAAAATGATACTAGAAAACTGTAAGAACAGAAAAACGAACTTGAATATGGTCTGGATTGATTACAAAAAGGCGTACGACTCACTGCCACACAGCTGGATCATCAAATGCTTAGAAACTATTGGCATCAGCAAAAATATTACATCATTCACTGAAAAAGCGATGAAACAATGGAGAACTGTGTTGGCAGTAGGGAATGAGAACTATGGAATGGTTAATATCAAGAGAGGAATTTTTCAGGGAGATTCACTTTCACCCCTCCTCTTCATCATCGCAATGATCCCACTATCAGTAATCTTAAAAAAAATGAAACTTGGATACCAAATAGCCAAAGACGCTGAAAAAATTTCACATTTATTGTATATGGATGATTTGAAACTGTATGGAAAGTCAGAAATAGAAATCCAATCACTGACCAACACAGTCCTAATATTCAGCACAGATATCTCAATGCAGTTTGGCATGGAAAAATGTGCCACTGTATCTATGAAAAGGGGCAAAATCACTACATGTGACGGAATTGAAATGCCCAATGGCCAATTAATTAAATGCAATCAAAATGAAGCCTATAAATATCTGGGCATTCTGCAGTTGGATAACATCAGACATGGAGAAGTGAAAACTATCATTAGAAGAGAGTACACCAACAGAGTTAGGAAAATTTTGAAATCTAAATTAAATGGTGGAAACACCATCAAGGCCATGAATACCTGGGCAATACCAGTCATAAGATACACGGCTGGTATAATTAACTGGACACAAGCTGATTTGGACATTTTGGACCGAAACACCAGAAAACTAATGACAATGCACTACAGTTTACATCCACGTAGTGACACTGATAGACTTTACCTGCCCAGAAAATCAGGTGGCAGAGGACTACTACAAGTAAAGCAAACAGTTGAAGAAGAAAAGCATGCATTGGCGGATTATTTAAAAGAAAGTCAAGAACATCTATTAATTGAAGTAAAGAACAAAAATCTACTGAAGGTCCAACAGACGAAACAAGAATACAGAAAAAATGTGATAAAATCAAGAATGGAGAGTTGGCAAAATAAAGCATTACATGGCCAATTTCTGGAAAAAATAAAAGACAAAGTGGACAGTGAAAAAACTTGGTTATGGTTAACATCTGGTACTTTAAAGAAAGAAACAGAATCATTGATCCTGGCCGCACAAGAACAGGCAATTCGTACAAATGCCATAAAGGCCAAAATTGATAAATCTTCAAATGATGCTAAATGCAGATTATGCAAGGAAGCTGATGAAACTGTAGCCCATGTGCTCAGCTGCTGCAAGAAAATCGCACAGACTGATTACAAATTACGACACAACTCTGTTGCACAAATGATCCACTGGAATTTATGCAAAAATTATAACATCCATACTGCTACAAACTGGTGGGAACACAAGCCTGAAAAAGTCACTGAAAATCAGATGGTCAAGATCTTGTGGGATTTTCGTATACAAACAGACAAGGTACTGGCGCATAATACACCAGACATCACGTTGGTCGAGAACAACAAGGTGACTATAATTGACATTGCAATACCAGGAGATAGCAAGGTCGATGAAAAGGAACACGAAAAAATTGCAAAATACCAGGACTTAAAAATTGAAATCCAACGATTATGGCACAAACCAGCAGTGGTAATTCCAGTAGTGATTGGAACACTGGGTGCTATCCCAAAAGCACTGGAATTACATTTAAAACAGCTCAAAATTGACAAAATCACCATCAGTCAAATGCAGAAAGCCGCACTGCTCGGTTCCGCACATATACTTCGAAAATACATTACGACTTCCTAGGCCCCTGGGTGGGGCTCGACTAGTAATCAATGCCAAATCCGGCGAAACAACTGGCCGCTGTGATACAATTGTATAATAATAATAATAATAATAATAATAATAATAATAATAATAATAATAATAATAATAATAATAATAATAATAATAATAATAATAATAATAATAATAATAATAATAATAATAATAACAACAACAACAACAATAATAATAACAACAATAACAACAATAACAACAATAACAACAATAACAACAATAACAACAATAACAACAATAACAACAATAACAACAACAACAGAGTTGGAAGGGACCTTGGAGGTCTTCTAGTCCAACCCCCTGCCTAGTCCAACCCCCAGCCCCCATGAAAATGAAATTGTTCATCCAATGTTATATGAATTGTTATCCACATTCCTCCTTCATTATTTCAGACACACTTGATGTGGAAAGGCAGCACCTAAGGATTAATGCTGAGATGTTCTAAGAGTTCCCATTGGCTCCGATTCATAATTCAATGATAGGACATGGGGAAAGGGATGGAAAGCATCTCTCTTGTTCTTACACAACCCTTCCTTTAAACTTGGCTGGGTTTTCAGACTGAAAATCAAAATTTCAGTCCAATGAGAACAAAAATGATAAGTCGCAGAAGGATGTGGGAGCAGAAATCACTGTTTCTAAGCTACGGGACTTTGTTTTAATGTGCTGAGTCTCACATCACAGCGATGTCAAAGATGACAGAATTCAGCTTTACAGTTTGGAGAGAATTTGGCAGTTCTACCTCATAAAGCTGTTCTAACTGAAAACCTCTAAAATACATTTTTTAAAAGATACATTTAAATGTTTTAAGATATTAAAATATTGATATAGGGCTTGCTGATATATAACACATAAGCCTGTTAAGCAGATTTAAGGTAGTCTTATCTAGAGACAGGAAGGAAAATCTATTTTGCATATAAGTGACATCCTCTCATCCTCCAAAATTTGCATTTCATTAAATTTTTGCAATGTAATTTGCCAATTAAATAACCCTTTATATTTAAAAAAAAGTATGCCCAAAAATGCATACTAACAAAATTAATGTGCAAAAACACATAATTTTTCCATAAGGAAAAATTCATTGTTAACTATCTTGTATTGGATAAAAAGATGCATCTCTCTCTCTCTCTCTCTCTCTCTCTCTCTCTCTCTCTCTCTCTCTCTCTCTCTCTCTCTCTCTCTCTCTCTCTCTCTCTCTCTCTCTCTCTCTCTCTCTCTCTCTGTTTTAAAAAGAAATATTCATATTCATATCTATGAAAATGTGAAAGAAACCAGGATTTAAAATTTCACTCATTTATTATGTTGAGTTACTTACTCCATATTAAGTGATGCTTTGAGGAAGAGTGATTATATATAGAATTGTGTATTACACAACATACAAACTAATGAAAAGTTGTTTGAGATGGTCCCCTTCTATTCATAAAAGTACTTCCATTCATTAAAGGTCATAATTGGACTAACCCTCTGCTTTCAATTCAGTGTACAGAACGTACACATTCACCTTAAACACTCTAATGTAAATGTAGCTCATTAAAAATACAGCAGTTACTAAATGTAGTGGGTTCCTTATGAAAGCCCGAAACTCGTCATCTTCTTAATTGAAGGCCAACCAAAGCTTTAAGTAAAAATTTCAAGGTAGTTCTTAAGAGTCTGCAAAGGGTCCTTGGTGATGTATTTTCCCCTGAGAGAGGAAGATAATAATCATCTTGGAAATATATGTGTACAAAACAGAAGCAGATGGGTGAAAAATTTGACATGATCAAAGAATTCATTATTTAAGCATGGTATCAGGCATTGTAAGGACAGCAACATCTCATAGACAGGATGGATTCTTCACCAATTTTCTGTCTGTTCATTTCTCTGATTAGAGGACTTTGATTGGGGAGGGAGGATTACCTCAAAAAGCTTTCTGAAATCCATGAAGCAAATCTCTTAGAATAAAGTTAATACTTGATTTCCATAAGAGAATATAATATATTTTGATGATGTTCTTGAGAGCCACTGAAGGGACCGGCACTTAGAATAAACTCAGATAGAAATAGTTTGTACATCCTGTCTACTGCAATCAATAAACCTTAAAAATGCTTAACTATTTATAAGTATAATTTTATTCTGACCTTGGCAAGGAATGTACGGTAACTCAGGATCATCCAGTAAGTTTCACAGTTTGACAGTGATGCAATTAGAAATGATAAGTAATCAAAAAGCCTTCATTTGTGATTACAGTTCCAACTCATGCTCTAAAAAGCACAGAAATTGCAAGCTAAGATAATCATCACGCTTTCCACACCACGAAAGCTGGGGAGAAAAAAAAAATGTTCAATTTCATACAGTAGAATGGCCTCACAAATTAGGCTACATGTGTACCCAAAGTTTGCCTTGAACTTTTAGCTTGGCATTGGGCAGGAGAAGCATAGATCCAGGAAGTTATTCTTCATCTGTAGTATCTCCAAACATTTGTCTCAGAGTTATCTCTGATACACCTCAACTTGGCATAAGGCTTCCCCCAGATTTCTTCTTCTACAGGCAGAAAGTCAACATGTTCACAGCCTATTCAGAATCCTTCCACGGACATAACTGATTTCACCAGTATGATTGTATCATTGGTCTGGCTACAAATGTAATTCAATCAGTGGGCATTATTGCAGTAAAGTCGAATGAGTGCCACTTTGGTGTAGTGGTTAAGACTTCAGGTGAGAAAACAGGAGACTGTGGGTTCTAGTCTTGCCTTAGTCATGAAAGCTGGCTTGGTGACCTTGGCCAGTCATTGTCTCTCAGCCCTAGGAAGGAGGCAATGGAAAACTTCCAAAATCTTGCCAAGAAAACTGCAGGGACCAGTCCAGACAGTCACAAAAAGTCAACACACAAGACAGGGACTATTATTTTATTATTTTATTATTTTATTATTTTATTGTTTTATTGTTTTATTATTTTATTATTTTATTATTTTATTATTTTATTATTTTATATTATTTTATATTATTTTATTATTTTATTATTTTATTATTTTATTATTTATTTTATTATTTTATTATTTTATTATTTTATTATTTTATTGGCTGGAGCGAGGGGTGGGCGGTAGCACTTGGGCCCGGCCGGCGCTCAGCTTACTTTCCTGGCGAGGCTTGGAGACTGCCTGGCATGCCCATCTGCCAGCTCTCCAGACAGTGCCACTTTCTCCCTGCCCCACAAAGGCGCCTGCCAGCCCGGAGACTGCGCTCCAGGATGGCACATGACAGGGGACATGCTGCTGCCGGGTTGGAGCATGGTTGCCACCACCATAACCCCTCTCACCTTCCCGGCTTCACCTCTGGAACCTTCGCGGGCCGGGAAACGTCAGGGCACGCACCTACGAAGCTCCGCCAGCCTCAGGGGTCTATTGGCCTCCGGGCTGGCGGGGGCCTTGGCGGGGCAGGGAGAAAGTGGCGCTACCTGGAGAGCCGGCGGATGGGCATGCCAGGCAGTCTCCGAGCCTCGCCAGGAAAGTAAGCCGAGTTCTGACCAGAGCACTTTATTCCTTCTCCTGCCTCTGAGAAGAGAGAAAGAGAAAGAAAGAAAGAAGATTGGAAAAAGCATGGATGTTTCTCATGTGCATTCATACATTCAGGGAGGCCCTCACTTTCTCTCATCCAGATATACCTGCACACATGGAACCATTTTATAGGCCATAAACTCTATGTCAGGAATCCCCCATCTTAGGAGTTGGTGAGTAATTTGGAATTTTAGGAGCATCTCATAGCTGCTGTCACAAGATATTTGCCTTGGGGGAGGTTGCTTTCTACTGCAGAAGAAAGAGAGAGAGACAAGAAAGAAAGGAGGAAGGAAGGAAGGAAGGAAGGAAGGAAGGAAGGAAGGAAGGAAGGAAGGAAGGAAGGAAGGAAGGAAGGAAGGAAGGAAGGAAGGAAGGAAGGAAGGAAGGAAGGAAGAAATTAAGAAAGAAAGAAAGAAAGAAAGAAAGAAAGAAAGAAAGAGAGAGAGGGAGGGAGGGAGGGAGGGAGGGAGGGAGGGAGGGAGGGAGGAAGGAAGGAAGGAAGGAAGGAAGGAAGGAAGGAAGATGGAAGGAAGGAAGGAAGGAAGGAAGGAAGGAAGGAAGGAAGGAAGGAAGGAAGGAAGGAAGGAAGGAAGAAGAAAGATGGAAGGAAGGAAGGAAGGAAGGAAGGATGGAGGGAGGAAGGAAGGAAGGAAGGAAGGAAGGGAGAGAGAGAGAGAGAGAAAGAAAGAAAGAAAGAAAGAAAGAAAGAAAGAAAGAAAGAAAGAAAGAAAGAAAGAAAGAAAGAAAGAAAGAAAGAAAGAAAGGCAGACAGACTTGGGAAACTGGTATCACTTCATCAAGCCAATCCATCACATTAAGAATTTACTGAACAGTGAAGTATTTACTAAATTTTACAGAGTTTACTAAGTTAGTAGTTACTAAGGTTCTTGATAAATGACTATCAGACTTTGAAAACCTGGTATCACTGGATCATGTTCAACAATGTTGTTGAATTAACAACAAAATTGGATTTTGAATAAATGTGCAATTAATTGTTACAGTTTTGAATTTTACTGTTACTATCTTCCTTAGTGAGTCGTGCAAACCGCTATTCCGAACAATGCTACTTATAGAGGGTGGGGGTGGGGGCACTGAGGATGAGTTTGTAGCACCAAGGGGGCGATGGACTGAAAAAGTTTGGGAACCACTATGCTAGATCAATGTCACCTAGCTTATACTTGACATTCTGATTACGTTTTACCAATATGTAAGCAGAGCATTTATTAATCAAAATTTGAAGTTGCCAAATAGATGACAGTTCAGACACATAGTCGAGATCACTTTGCAAAACAACAGAATTATCTGTAGTATTGAATAATTTTACATCATCGGCAAAAAGAATGCAATTGCTTTTAAGTTGGTCACATAAATCGTTGATAAAGAGCAAAAAAAGTGTGGGACCTAAAACGCTGCCTTGCGGAACACCACTGTTAACTGATGCAGGATTAGACAGCGAGTTCCCTATTTTGACTTTCTGCAGTCTTATTAGACAGGAAAGCAGCAATCAATCCACTTGTGCAAAGTTCCAGAAATGCCGTAAGAGTTTAATTGCAACAGCAGTTTATCATGTACTACTGTATCAAAAGCCTTAGAAAAATCTATGCAAATTGCATCAACAACTTTACCTTGATCAAGATATGTAGTCCATACCTACAGTATTTCTAGGTATGTAAAAGTAGGATTGCAGCTTTGGGAGCTATGCATGTTTGAATTAAAAAAGTTAAGGATGGCAGAGCCGGAAATTGCAATTCAAAGAGAAATATTCAGTTTAAAATACTGTTATTTTCCATTTCACTGTATCAAAATCTATGCCGTTGGACGGAGGGAGTCTCAGAAGTGCTTTCTGCTTTATGTGTGAAAATGGCCAAGACAATTTTGACAGTTCCCAACAAAATCTGAAAGTATAAAACAAGTGCCCTAGCAAAGTAAAGCTTTTTTTTCCCCTCTAAGGTTTTTTTTTAATGAAGGTTGTAGAATTATCCACTTGTCCAGCTAAATAAATTTAAATGAAAAATAAATTAAATCTCAAATACACTTCTGCAAAAATATGGCCAGATTGTTGCATTCACTTTTGCCTTTTTCATTGTTGCTACCCTGCTACTATCACTTGCTACCCTGTGAATTATGGGGTGTGAGAGCCAATGTATGGCAGTGGTTCGTGTGTTTGATTGACATTAGGAAGGTTCGGGGGTCAAGTCCATCCTCAGCCACAGAGATGTTTTGGGTGATTTGGGGTTAATAATTCTCAGCTCAACCTACAGTATCTCATTGGGGTGAGGAGAAAATAGGAGGGAGCATAGACTACCTCTCCATGATCACTTGAAATGCTCAAACATAAGCAAAATGATATTGAGGGGAAAATAGCAAGTTTTAATCAATTCAGTTTGGTTTGGTTTGGTTTGATTTGATTCTGGCCAATCAAGTCAATGTCAATTCTTAATGACCACATAAAATTAGATAATTATTATTTAGTCAGTGTATATGGCATACAATGTGCTAGACATAATGCAGTCCTGATAGCCTAGATTCCTAGTTAATTCTGTTCAGCACTTGCATGACAATCTTGGTGCGCCACAGGGGACAAACTAGCGTACACAGCTGACTAGTAGCCAGGGGTGGGTTCCTACCAGTGCGGTCTTCTCTATGGCACTGGTAGCAGCCGGTGGATTGTGAAACGGCTCCGGTGCCGGTCCGTCGTGCGGCGCCATCTTTTTTGGGGAATTTTTGGGCTTTTTCTGTGCATGTGCGGAAGCAAAATCTATCTCGCACGCGCCTGCATCCCCTCACGAGATTTTGGCAATTTTTTGCTTCCTGCGCATGCGCGGAAGCAAAATTGTACGAGGGGGCGTGAGCACATAGCAAGCACGTGTGAGCGAAATGTGGTGATGCACGCACAGCGCACCAGTAGCAAGGTAAGAGGAAACCCCCCCTGCTAGTGGCTATTGGGTTGCTGGCTCTTCTGGTTTCTCCACTGATTTCACCTTGCCTCGTGTTGCATTGCCTCGCATCTGGTCACGGCCAGAGTTGGCTTCCTCTCACTGCACATACAAATGGAACTAGGTTTTTCCCACTGAAGTGGTACCATTTATTTACTTGCAATATTGCATGCTTTCAAACTGCTGGGTGGGCAAGAGCAGGGGAGTGAGTAATGGGAGCTTATCTTGTCTCGTGGAGCTGGGCTCAAACCACTGGAGTGCAGACCATTTCTGGCCAGCAATTCCAGCATCATTAAGCCACTGTGCCATCTTGTCTCCCCATCGTTGTATTAAAATATTGTCTATATAATCTAATTATTATTCAGTACTTATTCAGTAATTATTCACTTCTGTCATTTCTGATCCAAAAAAACCAAAAGCATTTTGCATAATAAAATTAAAGAAATAGGGAAGAGAATGGTGAAAAAGTGCAAGCCATCACCAGCAGTGGAATTAAGTCAAAAGAAGGCATAGAGATAAATTCTTCTTGAGCTGAACACCAATCACATGTAACCAATTAATGTAAATTTTTTGGCATCAATGCAGATCACCTTGTCTGCTTACCTCTTTTTTTTTTCAAAACAAAGGGTTTTTTTGCAAATAGTTCTTTCTTTTCTTCTTAGAAAATACATTTACCGGTAATAGCACTTAATTTCTGCAAAGCAAATTGGATCATGATGACATTGAAATGCAATTTTAATATTAAGGAAAATAAAGACTCCAACTTACATGCAGGGGAAATGGTAAGACAAGCCTATAATTGCCTTAGGATACCCTTAAGGCTTATATATAAATTGTATATCTTGCAAAAGTTTCATAGCAATTAGGAAAACATCAGTTTTAGGAAAGATTCCATTCAGGCCTAAATTTTAATACACAGTATTGGATTTGGGTACACCATGCTTATATGAAATGATGGGAAAAGAGATGAGAATTAATTAATTTAGTGGCACAATTAGCTTCACAATCTGTCTTCGTTGCTTATGCCATTCAAACCCACACACATACACAATTCACATTTTCTTTATCATTAACATCATGTGTCTTTCGAGATTCACTATATTGTTGCCAAGAATGGCAAATAGCAGTATAATTCTTCATTCACGTCAGAGGCCACACAGACTTGAGCAATGACTGTGAAATATAATCCTCTTCGATGGAACATGTAGTATCTTACCATTTTGCGTGATAGGATGGACAGAATACTACTTTCTTTAAAAACTAATTTTGGAGATGGGGACATATTTTAAATTAAGCATAGAATAAAAATCTGTCTCCATGAACCATACAGCATATTTTGCAGATTTATAGGCATCAGATCTGAAAATAAGAAGTGTTGGAGATAATCTCCATAAAGCACATATATCATCAGCCTATAATACATAAAATGGCAAGAATCAAGAAACACTCATGGAGGCATTACATAAAACAGCATGAATTTCTTCACTATATAAAGTCATAATAGACTTTATATAGTCTATTATAGGAATGTTTCTCAACTTCAGAAACTTCAAGATTTGGGGTTTTTTTCACTTTTTAAAACATTTTATTAGATTATAGAATAAAATACAAAAATACGAAAGCAAATAGTAGGACACAGTGGGGAGGAGAAAGGGAAAGAAAAGTGAGGAGAGGAGGGAGAAAAGAAAAAAAAGTGTTGACTTCCGACTCCCTCTATTGCAGTAGAATAAAACATTAACATCGAACCTCAACATTTTACTTTTCCATAATAATATAATTATTATTCATTAACTTTTTCATGCGGCGGTTGACAAAAATAGGATTGCCAACATGATCGCCAATGTCCAATGATGGATATGGCCCAAGAAGAAGATAATAATATAAACTAGCCATTTCTATAACAACAGATCAATCTAATCAGTAAAACCCAAAATCAAAGTTTTGTTGTTTTTTTCCACCTCAAGCACAAGGTCCAGAAGCGGCAGGGGCGGGTTGCTTACTTACCGGTGCCGGTGCGCTGTGCGCGTATCTCCACATTTTGGGCGTGCGCATGCTCGCTATGCACGCCCGTCCCCTCACGTGATTTTGCTTCTGCGCATGCGGGGAAGCAAAATCGCACCAAAATCTCGCGAGGGGACGCGCAAGAGAGAGAGATTTTAGCGTGATTTTGCTTCCGCGCATGCGCAGAAGCAAAATCTCACCAAAATCTCTCTTGCGTGCGCTTCCCCTTGTGAGATTTTGGTGCGATTTTACTACAAGCTACAAGGATGAGATGGTGTTGCTATAGAACAGTGATGGCAAATCTTTTTCTGGTTGCGTGCCAAAAGTGTGTGTGTGCGTGCCCGCGATATCGCACGCGCGATCCGGCACCCACAATGCAATGTGCGCACCACCTGTGCATGCATGCATGACTGCCCTGCACATGCACGCATGACTGTCCCCCGTGCATGCGTGCTTTCCCGCACATGCGCCACCCACACATGCCTCCCCCAGCCCATTTTGGGCCTGGAAAGCTTCCTGCACCAAACTTTGCCAGCGTGAACGGTCTGCTGCTGCTGCTCCTCATCCCCCTGCCAGCCTCACACTCCGAGCAGTGTCCAGCATGGCCGTTCGCGCCGGCAGATGTTGGTGCCTTACACTTCTTCTAAGGAAGCATTCCCGGCCAGCGCGCCTCTTACCACTTACCACAGCCACCAGGGAAGTGGCATTGTGAGAACTGCTGCCGCCAGGCGTGAAGGGGTGGGGGTGGCAGGAACAGCAGGCTGGGGTTTCCCTCCCTCCCTGCCAGAGGCTTTTTTCCTTTCCAGACCAGCTCCAAGCAAGCGGTGCACAAACGTCAGCGCCGCCGCCTGCACCGCTTGCTTGGAGCTGGTCTGGAAAGCGAAAAAATGCAGCCAAATTAGGCGGGACTTGCCCCACCCAGGTCCCTCCGAACGTGTCTCCCTACATAGCCTCCATGCTGAATTATGCAACCCGACATTGATCACCCACCCAAAAGGAGCCTGCCCTCCGAGCTCTTCCAAGCGCCTGCTTTCTGCAGCAAACAAGCTGGGAGCGCGAAAAGCTCTTCCCCTCTACCTGCATGTTTATTACCAGCTCTTCACCCCTCCTCTGCACCCAGATAGCAGCCGGTGGCCCCGGGTCAGAGGTGGGTTCCTGCCAGAGCTGCCTGGTGCACAGCTCCAATAGGGAGCAGCCGATTGCGCAATTTGCGCGCAACCACTCCGGAGCCCTCTCTGCCGGTCCACCGCCATTTTTTTCATTAATTTTTGGCTGATTTTGCTTCTGTGCATGTGCAAAAGCAAAATCGCACGAGGGGGCGCGTGCTCGTAGTGAGCGCACGTGCCCCCGAAACTTGAAGATGCGTGCGCAGCGCACTGCCACCGGTAAGATGGCAACTCGCCACTGCCCCAGGTAGCGGCGTCTTGTTGGTCTTGGGGGGTGCAGAGCCGGTAACAGCATGCAAGTAGAGGGGAAGCGCTTTTCATGCTCCCAGCTCATTCGTGCAGGAAAGAGCAGGCACTTAGAAGAGATCGGAGGGCGGGCTCCTTTTGGGTGGGCAAACACTGGGGTAGTTCAGTGGGGAGGCTACGTAGGAAGACCCTGGGTGGGGTGAGTCCTGCCTCATTCGGCTGTGTTTTTTTTCCTTTCCAGACCAGCTCCCAGCAAGTGGTTCAGACGGCGGCGCAAGAGCTGCTGACGTTTGTGCACAGCTTGCTTGGAGCTGGTCTGGAAAGGAAAAATAACAGCTGAATTAGGCAGGACTCACCCCACCCTGGTTCCTTTAAATGGGTCTCCCTATGTAGCCCCACCCTCTGCTCCTTCCCCGGCTCAGTTTGAGATAATGGTTGGGTTCATGTCATGCACTAAGCCATAATGTAATCCATTTCATTTTCAAGTAGTGTCTTCCCTGAACCCAAGTTGCTTACTGACCATTTGCTGACTCACTGTCAGGGTTCTGATGGATGCCCGAATTAATTCATGAGCCTCGAGCCAAGTTTCAAAAGAAATCCAGTTATTTATTAGGAGCAACATGTCGGCACATATCCAAGTGGAGTCAGCTCTGCCCCATGTAATTTACGTCCCAACTATGACCCTGTTTCCCCCCTCCTCCCAGGGTGTGTCATAAATCACATCCTCCAGCGAAGTACTTTCATGGGCTGTAGAGAACATGCCTCTCTGACTGGCCTGGTAACCCAGGCTGCGGCCTGGAGGAAGGTATATGTGGAATGTGCTTCTGGTTGCTGCCATGTTGTTCCATCAGCTTTCCCCCCCTCCTGCCTATGGCAACTCGAGAGCAGGCCAGGATGCTTTACAAGTTGACATTCACACTGCTGGCTTACTGACCATTTGCTCAGCAATTGTTTGAAGTTACAACAGCAGGAGACTTAAGACGGGTCCTCAAAGTTGCAGCCCATAATCCTGTGATCACAATTTGGGTACTTGACAACTGGTGCATTTATTTATTTATGAGAATTTGTATGGCCACTCACTGACTCTCGGTGACTCTTTGCAGCTTACAAAAAATAAAAAAAACCAATATACAAACAATGAAAACAATAACCCCTCTATGGCGATGACACTTGATTGGCTCCATCCAACTCTGGGTTCCCCAGGTCTGTTGGCAAAACCAGGACTTCAGGGCCTTTACAATGGTCACCACATCCTGTAGTCACATAATCACCATTTGCAACCTTTAGATGGCTTGTAGAGATTCTCAGTCATCCAGGTCATGGTTGTCCCAAAGGTGCTTTTTCAGGAGGTGGCTGGACTTTCTGGTTTTTCTTTAAAGACTTTTTAGCTTCTCATCCAAGAAGCTTCTTCAGTTCCGACTGGATAGTGGGGGAATGGAAGGATTTATATTCCTTGCAGACAGCTGGTAATCTGTATCTTTTTAGAAGGTAATTGAAGCACTTGGAGGTTTATCTGTGTTCTCAGAGTCACCTGAGTAGTGCTCCTGGTTCCTGTAGTCTGCGATTTTTCCTCTGGAAATCCATTCCTACTCCCACACCATTCAAAGGGTGTTCATCCCAAATTGTATAGCTAAAAATCTGTAGAGAATCCTTCCATTCCTCGCTATCCTGTCAGAGTAGAAGAAGCTTCTTGGATGAGAAGTGAAACATCTTCAAAAGAAAAAAACAAGAAAGTCCAGTTGCCTCCTGAAAAGCACCTTTGGGACTTTACATGGCTTCTGACATGCAAAGTCAATGAAGAAGCTGGCAGAAAGTCACAAGTCGTGGTCATATGATGTCATACTGAACGACCTGTGATGATTTCCTTAGCAACCATAGTGGAACTGATGAACTGCTGTTGTAAGTTGGGAGCAATCACGTCATTTTTCACTTTATGACCACATCGCTGAGGAAGCCAGTCCCAACTGTGGTCAGTAAGTGAGGACTACCTATATTGAGCTTTGCAAGCCAAGATTTTTGGCAGTACTCTGCAACTGATGCTCCAATGCTAATGGCAATTCTCAGAACCCCTGCAAAGCCTACCCACAACTTGCATGTAAGAAAAATATTGGCGTAAGATCATTACAGATAATCCTTGCCTCACCACCATAAGGGAGTCCGCCCATCACAATGTCAAGAGGGTTGTCAAACAAATGGAACATGTGACCCACTTGATTTTTTGGGTGGCAGTTGTTAAGCAAAACAATGGTTTGCTTTGGGCATGGTTTTGTCAAAAATTGTGGGTAAAAACTGGTATTTGGCAAAAGCACGTGACTGCGGGGTGCTGCAAACGGTGTTAAATGCAGCTCTGTTGCCAAGTGCCTGGACTTTGGTCATGTGACTGTGGGGAGGGACTACCATTGGAACTTTGAATCCAGGTTGTAAGTAGCCCCAAGATAAGTCCACGAATGGTCACTTCTAAATCGAGCACTATGTCTTGCAATTAATTCACTGGATATAAATTGAGTTCAAATTAACTTTAATTTTTGTTTTGTCTCCATCATTTTTTGGAGTATAGTTCCCCAGCATGCCAACCCCTTTGCCCTCCAAATATTTGTGCAGCCCTGTTTTATGCCATAACACATTGACCACACTCTACCAAGAATTTTTTTATTTGGCAAACCACAACTTAGTGCAGTGTGCAATCCATGTCAATGATAATTTTAATGGGAAAAGAACAGTATTGGGTTCTAAATGGTTTTGCTACCGGTTTGCACCTGTGTGCGCCCGTGTGCGCGACACTTCTGCACATGCGCAGAAGCGTCCCGGGAGGGTGGGCGGAGCCTTCCACTGCTGCCACTACTGGTTTGGAGAACCGGACCAAACAGGGAGCAACCCACTACTGGAAAAGAACACAGCAGAATTTGAGTGCTGAAGTGTAATACAACACACAGACAGGGAATGAAGCTCCTTTTTACATCTCATTTTCAGAACAGTTCACACCTAATATTAGCTGTTCACAGCAAATGCATTTTTCTTTCTCTTTCTCTCTCTCTCTGAATCCATCTTCTAAGTTATTTGGACTGCAAAAGGTGTTTAGTTGAAATGAAATGGATTTTTAAACACCTTTAACAGTCGCTAAGATGCACTTTTTGTATATACAGGATAATGAAAGAAAATTAGCTTTTGCTTTGAACTTTAATCACTTTAAGTAGACTAATCAGATAAAGGTTTAATTGATTCATTGTTGGTCAAAAGACCAGAGATTGATTTTTATCGCTGCTAGGATATTTTGACGTGTATGAAATTGTTTTCCTTCTGGAGCGTTACAGAATGTGATAAGAGAAAATATCCATTCCCCCAAAAAAGAACGAAAACAATTGGAGATAGATGAAATAAGGCATCCTTTTTTGGCTTGCACAACCACAATCCTCACTGGCTTGCTGGCCAAAAGAATACAAAAGAGCCCCAAACACGGCAAGGTTACAGGTTATATACCTTTGGGTTGTTATATAGGAATGATAAAATACTGTGAACCATACAATGACCTCTAGAATTAGAATGTAGCATCTGCTTGACAGGATGGGATGACCTTGCGACGATTCCTCTCAACTAATGGAACTCTGCTCTCGCCTTCATTATAGAAACTAACACCATGTACCATAAACAATGGTATTTATTATATCCATAAATTACCTCCCTTGAAATTATTTTCTTTCGGGCGTGAATATGGTAGGGAAAATATCTGCCTAAATAAAGAACCGAAGCAATTGGAGATAAAGGTAAGGCCAGGGTCTGGTTTCTATTATCTACCTCTTTTCTCTCTGAGGTCATCACACAGTTACAGTGTGCCTACTCTTTTATTCGCATGCTTCTACTCATATCACATATAAATAATCACACACGATATTAAACCTCTGTAGTTGCTATTATGGAGAATGCAAAAAACAACAACCCTATTAATGCATTTAATGGAGAACAGTAGTCTACCCAAGTTATTGTATCATCTCTTGTTTCCTTCAGTTGCTAATACTGTTGCTTTGGTTACATACAAATGTATTCATACTTAAACAGATAACGTGCCCACTTAGCAGTCCCCTGTAGCATGTGATAGCCCTTAGTCAGCCTTAGCCGGTCTTGGAAAGCTAAAAAGAGTCAAAATAGCACTTGGATGGTAAAATAGCTGGAACCATCCAAAGAACGAGAAAGCCAAAAATTCATCTTGAAATATGTATCTTGGCAAATTACACGCATACGTTGGCCCAAGAAAATTACATAGATGTGACTCTGAAGTCACCAAGGGTTGAGCTTGATGTGAGGAAGGATTTATTTTATATTGAGCACAGCAGGACTGACTTCTGAGTAAACATTTATTGTCAAGAAGTTGCAAATAAATTATGAGCTGCTCCAAACTAAAAACAGTCCAAGCCTTAAATCGAAACAACAGCCAATCAAATAACAGTCCAGGCAGCATTGCAAGGACCTGATCAGCAATTGGGTCAGCACATTGATTAAATTAAAAAAAAAGTTGAGTTCATTGATATTTCTTTAAGTTGCAAATAGAAACATAAAATTAGCTATTAATTGAGGCCAAACTTGATTGCATGATATAGTTCTGATAAAAGCTAGGCTTTTCTGTCATCATGTATTAATAAATCTACCAGTCTGCCTGCAAATTAAAAATTCAGAGCAATACATCTATTTGTAAAATGTTTCCCAGTCACATTGGTCAATTAAACAAAAATGCAGAATATGGGACAGGGCAATGGTGTTTGGTTTTGCTTGATTAAAAAGTTATGAAATAGTCAGCAAGCTTTGCAGGATTTTTGTCTAGGGTGTTTATTGCTGCAAACTTCGGAAAAAGTCAAAAGTTTGGCCATAACAGCAAAGGCCAAAAAGTATTTTAAGTTTAGGACCGAGTGTTGTGGTCTTAATTTTCTTCTCTCAGAAATCCTCCGGTTTTCCGAAAAATTGGTTCCCCTTCCTTCCTTGTAAATTATAATTGCTATTATCTATCCCCTTGGAGGATAACTTTATCTGGCATGTGACAGAGATAGCCTGTAGCCTTAATTTTAAAAAAAGAAAGAAAAAAAAGATGAAAGTAAAATGTAACTTCTACAGCCGTGATGGCGAACCTATGGCAAGCCTGGCCTGCAAAGTGATAACACTTTGTCTGTCCACATACATAATGTCAGAATACGAGATCCACAAAAGATAGAGATTCCATTTTTCTCTGTGGTTCTTGTTCTTTGTGGCACTGACATGCCAAGCCCATGTATTCTAATTGTAAAATTGCTTTCAATAACAGGACTCATGAATAAGGAGGGTCTTTGCATAGAGAATGCTTTCTACAAAAAATACCTACCTATGGACAGGTCTTCTTCATATGCCCCAGACCCAATATTTTTATATAACACTTTCTGTCCCACTTTTCAGATTTTGAGAGGGAACTTGTTTCATTGCTTGATTTTTATTGCACCTTTTTACAATGACTTTTTAAATATTTTGCTGGAACTTAATTGCCAATCTTGCATTTATTTGCATTGGAAATACCTTAAATAACCATTCTACCTGGCTGCAGGTGACTCAGCCATTAAATTAAGTCTGCTTCTGTCATCCCATTACAAAGATGACAGATGATTGAGAGACAGAAGGCTGAGAACTCTTATTTGTAAATAAGACTAACAGCCCCTGAAAGAATATGAAATATATCTCATTTCAGAACTCAAGGTTATTTTTTTTCTCCCCGAGTTGTGTAAAATCAGATTGCTCTGTATTTTGCCGCAGGAGGTCTCCCAATTGTTAAAAGAAGACCAACAACAACAACAAAAAGACCTTGAACTGCATTGCTAGATTTCACTTGGCTAAAGGTTTGGCAAAAGACAAAAAAAATAGCTCATGGTTGTATATAATGAATAAAATGAAGTATAATGTTTAACAACACAGGAAAGAAAGCCTCATAACCTATTCCTTGCTGGCCTTTAGATTTCTGAATTTAGGAAAATGAATAGATATTAAATCCTTGAAAATGTGTTCTCTGTTGGGTTAAGAAGCTTAATTTCTTCATTAGCTATTTGAAAGTTCCTGAAAAACATACTTTTGAACAAGCTTTAACTACTGGTTAATTCTTAATTAGTTTTACTTGCTTTTATTGCTGTTAATTATATTTTAACTGTTTTTAATGTCATGATTTAAAGCTTGTTTTGATTATAAACTCCCAAATAACTTGGGTAATTTATAGTTATGAAAACTACCCTTAAAAACCTGACTTGCAAAACTTATCATCCAGACAAGCTCATTCAAAACACATTTTTTCCCTGATTCAGGTATCTGCGCATACACAAAAGGAACAATTTTTTTGATTTTTATCTTTGTATTTCATACAGGTAGTCCTCAACTTACAACAGTTCACTTAGTGACTGTGCAAAGTTACGACGTCACTGGAAAAAGTAACCTATGACCGATTTTCACACTTATGACCATTGCGGCATCCCCATGGTCACGTGATCATAATTTGGGTGCTGGGCATCTGGTTCATATTTATGACGGTTGCAGTGTTCCGGGGTCATGTGATCACCTTTTGTGGTCTTTTCACAAGCAAAGTCAACGGGGAAACCAAGTTCACTTAACAGCCCTGTTCCTAATTTAACAACTGCAGTGATTCACTTAACAACTGGGGCAAGAAAGGTTGCAAAATGGGGCAAAATTCACCTAACAACTATCTCACTTACACCAGAAATTTGGGGCTCAATAGTGGTTGTAGGTGGAGGACTATCTATATATGCTTAAGTCTAATATTTTTTCCTGTGGTCAGTGTAAAAAAAAATTGAATATTGGTTGTGAATATTTTTTCCAGTAACATCCTTTTTAATCAAATAATATTTAATAATATTGCACAGGGGTGTCAAACTCTATTAAATTGAGAGCTGCATCAGGGTTGTGTTTGACCTTGGGGGGCTGGGGTGGACATGGCCAGGGTGGGCATGGCCAGCTCGACGTAACTCGTGTCGGCGCCTGTGGTGGCCCCGGGCGCTCCCGAATTCCGTTTTTGGCTGCAACGGCCTCATGCAACCCTCTCCCAGTGAAAATGGAGTTGGGAGTGCTGTCCACGGCCCTCCTGAGCTCCATTTTAACTGGCAGAGGCACCACAAGCCTTCGCTATTTCCAGGGTGGCCCCGTGGGCCAGATCTAAGCACCCCGCGGGCCAGATACAGTCCCCGGGCCTTGAGTTTGACACTCCTGATATTGCAAAAAGGAGCTTTACTTGGAACTGCTTACATCCTGCAATGTGTGCCAATGTAACCTTTAATGCCATCAAACAACAACATCTGCCTATCCCAGATCCTTGGGAAGGGCTTTATAGGTGGACAAAAATGCCACACCCGGGCTAACAATTTGACTGACTGTGCAAGTAAGCATAGTAACATAGCCATTTATCACAGAACCAGCACACCCTCTTGTGCCATTTTAGAGTTTTCAGTTTAACCAATTTGCCAACTGCTGTATTGTGTAACTTGGGAACTGTTTAAGCTATCTCATGCAGCCATGCATATTTATAACTTTAATATTGTTCAGAAGTGTTTTTAATAACTTTCTATTTTATAATACAGTTTAAAAAAATTTAAATATATATTTTAGTAAAGTTTGATTCTCCTTTACCTCTTGTGAGATTGATCTATTGCTGGGATAAGAGGGAGGGGGAGGACTGATATAGCTGGTCCATGCCTCAATGGTGTGTGGCCAGGAAGAGGTGCAGCAGTAATGATTTTACTTTTTTCACTTTTAACCCGGTTACTTGCCAGAAGGAGTTGGAACTCTAATGCTTCCAAATGACAGGGCTGTGGCATTCCTTAGTACAGTGGTCCCAAATCTTTCCAGCTTGTGTGGCCCAATTCCAAATGGGCTGCAGCCCAGTAGTCGGATGTGGCCTAGGGCAGGGGCAGGTTGCTCACTTACTTCGCTACCGGAGCTCTGCGCGCACATTGCCACGTTTGGTGCACCCGCCCCTTGCACGATTTTGCTTCCGTGCATGCGCGGAAGCAAAAAAGCCCAAAAATACAGTACCGGAGCAGCCGCGCTCAAATAGCGCTATCTGCTGGCCGCTACCGGTACTGTAGAGTGGGCCGCACCGGTAGGAACCCACCACTGGCCTAGGGGTTGAGGACCCCTGCCTTAGAAGATAGATGGTGGTAGGGAAAACTGCTATGTCTAGAAACAGGAAGTGGAACAAGAAAGCTTCTGAAAAAGGCAGTTTTAACGCTCTACCCTACAGGGTGCACCATACCACAACATAAATACAATATTAGGTTTGCCTCATCTGAGCTGTGATAATTCAGTGAATCACCGAAGTTTTTAAGTGAGTAACATGGTTGATAAGTGAATCCGGCTTCCTCATTGACTTAGCTTGTCAGAAGGATGCAAAAGGTATTCACAGGACCCCGGGACACTGCAACCGTCATAAATATGAGTCAGAGACGCCAAGCATCTGAATTTTGATCCCATGACCATGGGGATGCGGCGATGGTCATAAGTGTGAAAAATGGTCATATGTCACTTTTTTCAGCGCCGTTGTAGCCATGAAAGGTCACTAAACGAACTGTCGTAAGTCAAGGACTACCAGCATTAGACTAAGGTCACAAAATGGCATTCGAGTTTTGGGAGATATGTTTCTAAAAACTCACCAAAACAGGGAGTAATTTTTTTTTTGCCTCTAATAAAAAAAACCGTAAAAAGAAACAACATAATTACATCTCCTCCCTAAAATAGAGTGGTAAGTTTCTCTTTGGACTGCTAAGAGCATAAATAAAAAGTTCTGTCACACTTTTCACAGTTGACTTGAGTTTATTTGAATGGAAATGGAGTGACACTAATGATCTGCTGTAAATTATGACAGCCTCTCTTTTAATTCAGTGCATTGTGGGAGCTGATCTGCCTTTCAAGCCTCTATCAGTTTTGCAGTAGCTTAAATGTCACAGCATCCCACAAAGAGGCACATGAATCGTAAGCATCCGATAATCCTAAGAAATAACGGTTATAAAATCCCTACCCTTTACTCAGCGCAATCCTTTCAGATTCCCTTGGGACATGGAATGACTATTCAACCAGTTTAAATCTATAATGTGACCGCTCCCAGAAACAGTCTGCAATATTTGCTGAGTTTGTGTGCTCTGCATTTACTGAGTTTGAGAATAAGGGATAAGGGATAAGGAATAAGGGATAAGGAATAAGGAATAAGGAATAAGGAATAAGGAATAAGGAATAAGGAATAAGGAATAAGGAATAAGGAATAAGGAATAAGGAATAAGGAATAAGGAATAAGGAATAAGGTAGAGGAGGAGGAGGAGGAGGAGGAGGAGGAGGAGGTCTGTGACATTACACGTCACATTATACATTGCATTACATTACATGTAGTTCTCAACTTACCATAGTACTTCTCAATTATTTTCTGTTACGCCCCCCCCCCCAGGAAGAAGTAAACATTTTGCCCCCCCCCCAACTCTCTGATCTGGGCCCCAATGGAATTTTAGTGTTAATATTTATTATTTTACTTATTATAAGCTGCAAGCAAACTATTGGCTGGGGAAGACTGCTCTACCCACTTACCTGGGAGTAAGTCACACTGAACTCAGTGGAGTCTGTTTTCGGTTAGGCAGGCATAGGCTACCGTGGTTAGGGTCCTCTTTTGACACGGGGCCAGGCCAGCTTAATCATGCCGATGTTTTGGGGTCGCCGGCCTGGCCCATAAGCGCCGCCTCTGCCGGGCACTCACAGCAAATGGTGTGGAAGGAGGCTTTAGGGTGCCGTTCAAAGCTTTCGCCCAGCTGCAGAGGATGCTCCTCCTTGTCCAGCAGCAGGTTTGCCATGTCATTCATGGCTACCGCGGCACCCACCGAGAACAACAAGAACCCACGCAGCCACCCCGCCCCGCCTGGCTACCTTCTCTTCCTGGCTCGGAGCAGCGTGCAACTGGGAAAACACTCCCCATCCAGGGGAATCGATTGAGAGGGACCACGCATGTTCCCCGGGGTCACACATACCCCCCTGGCATTGCTCCGAGCCCCCCCAGGGGGGGCACCCCACTATTTGAGAAGGACTGACTTACGATGACAATTGAGCCCAAAATGTCTGTCGCTAAAGGAGACATTTGTTAAGTGAGTTGTGCCCCATTTTATCACCTTTCTTGCCCTGGTTGTTAAGTGAATCACTGCAGTAGTTGAGGTAGCAACACGGTTGTTAAGTGAATCTGGCTTCCCCATTGACTTTGCTTGTCAGAAGGCTACAAACATAATCACCTGACTCCGGGACACTGCAACCGTCATAAATATGAGTCAATTGCCAAGGGTCTGAATTTTTATCATATGACCAAGGGGATGCTGCAATGGTCGTGTGAAAAATGGTCATAAGTCACTTTTTTCAGTGCCGTTGTAACTTCGAGCCATCACTAAATGAACTGTTATAAATTGAGGACTACATATACAGTGATACCTCGGTTCACAAACTTAATTCGTGAACTGACTCTGGTCGCGAACCGAATTGGTCGCGAACTGAGGCACATTTTCCCATAGGGTTCAATGTAAATCCGGTTAATCCGTGCTGACCTTTTTTGGGGGGTTTTTGAAGCACAAAAATATGAAACAAATTACAGGCAGTTATTGTTTGGTGGGAGAGTCCCCCTCCATAAGGACATCAGGGGGATCTCCTTCAGGGGTTTCCTCTCTCCTTTGTCTCCTAGCTGCAGACTCAGTTTTTCTGAAAAATCTGTCCAATGTCACTTGTCTCTTCCTGCGCTGCATAACCCTCCGGAAATGAGAGACCACATTATCATTCATGAGATTTAACACTCTGTTCGTGACAGTTATGTTGGGGTGGTGCTTTTCAAAACAATCATGGCACTCATTCCATTTTTGCATAATGGATTTTATGGCATCACTGCCAACCTCCTCCCTTTCTTCCTCTTCCTCAGTGGAATGCTCCTCAAGAAGTGCCTTCTGCTGCTCACTGTGGAGTTCAGAAAGTTCTTCCGTGGTCAGCTCCTCCCTATGTTCCTCAACAAGCTCTTCCACATCAGCACCATCAACGTCCAGACCCATACTCTTGCACATGGACACAATTTCCTCCACTACCTCTGCATCAGACCCTTCAAAGTCATGTTCACGTTCAGCGACACATTCTGGCCAGTTTCCTCCAGGCTGAATTTAGGGTTCGGGGAGTGACCTCTTCCCAGGCTTTGTCAATGAGGTTAATGCAGTGGACAACATTGAAATGTTTCTTCCAGAAGTCTTTCAAAGTCAAGGATGTCTCTTCAGTGACATTAAAACACCTAGTGAAGAGCGCCTTTGTGTACAGCTTCTTGAAGTTGCAGATGACTTGCTGGTCCATGGGCTGCAGAAGTGGTGTTGTGTTGGGGGGGAGGAACTTTACCTTGATGAAGTCATACTCAGCATCCATATCATCCACCAAGGCTGGAGGGTGTGCCGGGGCATTGTCCATCAGAAGAAGGCACCTTTCAGGCAGCTGGTTATCAGAAAGATATTTTCTGACGGTGGGTGCAAACACCTCGTGCAGCCATTCCATAAACAATTGCCTTGTGACCCAAGCTTTGGCATTGGCTCTCCACATGACGGGCAGTCTGGCCTTGTTCACATTTTGTTCCCTAAATGCACGAGGGGTCTGAGAATGGTACACCAGTAGTGGTTTAATTTTCAGATCGGCGCTTGCGTTGGCACACAGCGAAAGGGTCAATCTGTCCTTCATGGGCTTGTGCCCTGGTAGTGCCTTTTCCTCCTGCGTGATATAGGTTCTGTTCGGCATTTTTTTCCAGAAGAGCCCTGTTTCATCACAGTTGAACACTTGTTGAGGGACGTATCCTTCTGTCTTCATGAATTCCGCAAAGTCTAACTTGTAGGCTTCTGCTGCGGCCTTGTCAGAACTGGAAGCCTCACCATGTCTAATCACACTGTGGATGCCACTTCTCCTGCGGAATTTTTCAAATCACCCCCTACTGGCTTTAAATTCGTCACTTGCTGCACTTGTAGAGGGGCTTCTTTGCAGTAAATAACTGTGCAATTTCCTGGCTTTCTCACAGATCATAGCTTCACCAAGGCTATCACCTGCCAGCTGTTTCTCATTCAACCACACCAACAAAAGTTTTCCCACCTCTTCCAGCACTTGCGTCCTCTGCTTGGTTAACATTGTTACTCCTTTTGCAACATCAGCTCCTTTGATGGCGGCTTTGTTTTTCAGAATAGTCGAGATTGTTGACTTTGCCATCTTGTACTCCGAGGCCAGATCAGTCACACGAATACCACGGTCATGCTTTTCTATAATTTCCTTCTTCAGCTCAATGGTTATTTTCTTCACAACCTTCTTTCCACTATGCTTCTTGGGAGCCATATTGGGTGTCCAGTGAACTGTAAAATACAGTAAGTACTGTACTGTAGTACAGTACAGTACTGTATGTGCTAAAAAGCACACCAAAAATCAAAAAATCACTTAAAATGTTTGCTGAGTACTCACAGTACTTCTTTCTGTGTCTCTTCTTCTCTCCACGGTCTTCCTACAGCCTGGAAATAGCATTAAAATGGCCGCGGCTCCTGTTCGTGAACCGAGGTGGAGTTCGTGAACCGGAACATATTTTTATGCACTTTTCTGTTCGTGAACTGAACATGGTAGAATGGGGTACTTCTAGAATGGGGTAGAATGAGATCTCTGCTGCTACTTGTCCAGAAGTAATATATATATATATATATATATATATATATATATATATATATATATATATATATATATATATATATATATATATATATATATATATATATATATATATATATATATATATATATATATATATATATATATATATATATATATATATATATATATATATATATATATATATATATATATATATATATATATATTACTTCTGGACAAGTAGCAGCAGAGATCTCATTCTACCCCATTCTAGAAGTACCCCATTCTACCATGTTTTGTCTAGTAATACATTGTATTTCTTCCCCCCCCCCACTTCTCTTATTAAGCCACCCTTTTTTTCCTCCTACTTTAAAATATGCTAATTAGAATATAACTTTGTACAGAGGATCCCAACCGATGCCCAGGGGTGCAATTTGAGGATGATGAAAATAATGACTTGAATCTTTTATTGGGGGTAATAAACTGTGGTTCCTCTATGCTACTTAATGAACAGCTTTTTATCAAGAGGGAAAAAAAGTTACTGTTTTGCATATCTTGATATATGCCAATCAGGCAGTCTGCACTGGTTTGCAATTAATGTAATAAAAAAAATCAAACTCTTGGGTTGCTCTAAAGCACATGGTTGCCTGGTTCAAGATATGGACAAATCAGACTTCTGTAAGGACATAGTAGTCATAACAGCATCACATTATCAGGAATACTCCTAGAATTTATAACATTCATAGAGAAGGAAAGATACAAAAAATATTCACAATTGAGAAGTGGATTGTGAGAATGATGGAGTTTGCAGGAATAGCAAAAATGACCTGTTGGATCAGGAATAAGTACTTTCATAACAGACCGGAAGCCTCTTATGGATTTTTTGCTGAAAATGGGGAAAAATGAATTCTTGATTTATGGATTTGCTGATTTAAAAAGACTGAATATGAGAACATGGGAATTATATATAATTTTAAGGAGACTTGGGAGACCATAGGTCTGCTAGCAACTGCTCTAAAGATCGGAAGTTGTTCATATTTATTTTATTTCTATCCGTATTACTTTTCAGACTTTTTCTTTTAACCTTTCTTCTTTTTACTTTTCTTACTTTGTGTTAGGTCATGTTTATTTTTTAATTATGTAAAAATTTTAATAATTTTTTTTTAAAGAAAGAGGAATGCTCCTAGAACTCTACCTTCTTAAGAATTCTCAGGTAGCAACAATAGCCAAAATGTTCTTCATTCCTTTTTAAAAGAAATCAGATCTGGGCTGGTCGTTCATGTGGTCATCTTGAAGCTAATAATTTTAATGCTCTCTATGTGGGTGTCTTTATGGACATTCCTGGTGGATCAGTTAATCACTTCTCCTCTATCAGCTTTACTGATTACACATGATTACTTGTAGCTCCATGCAATATGATTGGCTTCACATCAATATTTCAGGAACTTTTTCTTCTAAATAAGCTCATCAAAAAATTCCACCCCAAATTAAAAACCTATCCTGCGGAACTCCCTGCCACCAGAGCTATGAAAGGTCAGTACTGAGACCAGAACATTTTCGTTTGTGGGGATTTGAATTAGGAATTAGTGGATCAGGGCAACATCACTTGAGTTCATGCATAATCTGGGAACTGCTGAAATGGAAACTTTTACTCTTCAAAGAATAAAAGCTCTGCCCTGCTCTGTCCTACTGAAACCATGCTGAGATTTTTTTTAATCATTAAAACTATTTTTTTAAAAAAAATATTTCTACATATTTTTAAATAAATAGAATCGGCTATCTACCATCAGCTATCTTGCAAAATTCAGAAAGTAAACACAATTATTATCAAACCTGCTGTTGATTACTTCAAGGGAAGGATTTTGTTTTCCTAGCTAGTTACCATCTCTCTATGATCCTTTGACAATAGAAGGTCAGCATTGGCCTCCAAATCTCTATGACTGAATTCTTTCTAATCAAGGTTTGCTTCAGTACAAAGTTTTTCAACTATTTCGGACTGCAGAAACTTTTTTTAAAAAAATCCAAAAAGCCCCTGATTGAAAGACAAAGATGCAGAGATCGACAACTGGCTGCATTTCATCATGGCTTTTCTCTCTTGGTCTTTCATAGAATCCCTTCAAGTTCCTGGGGAGCCCTAGGACTCTGCAGAACACATTTTGTAGGCTATTCAAGAGAGGGTTTTCCCCTCTCTTGAATAGCCTAGAAAATGAGGCTATTCCCCTTTCTTGCTTTTGCATCAGCACACAATTGTTTGAGCTACTGAAGGGAACACAAAAAGATCTGTGTTGTTCTCAAAGTTCAATAATTGCTATGTTAAATTTCATCTCTGTGATTTATTTGTTTTTGCTTGTTCAGAATGTTAGTGTCTAAAGAAGAATCTTGTTAAAGCTCCATCTAACCATCCTTGAGAAGCGGTAACTTGGACGTGAAGGCAATACCAATTCTTCTGCAGCTATTTCCTAGCTACTAGCTCCTGTCTCAATGCTGTGCACAAACCTATTGCTTCTTAATCATATTGATACTGGTTAATGAGATCATAATCATGCCAGCAATGGTATTCCCTGCAACACTCAATGGAAGAGAAAGTTGGGCCATGAAAAAGAAGGATGGCAAGAGTGTTGATGCTTTTGAACCCTGGTATTAGAGAAGATTCTTAAGAATATCACAGACAGCCAAAAAAACGAACAAATAGATCATAAACCAATCATCCCAAAATTCTCACCAGAGGCACAAATGACGAAGCTCAAAATTACCTTACTTCGGACACATTATGTGAAAAATCACCTCTCTAATGGTAGGAAAGGTGGAAGGAAAGAATAATAGAGGACAACCAGCAACAAGGTAAACAGACTACATTACAGCAGTGACTGGAAGATCTAAAAGACCAGATTAGAGACAGATATGCTGGGGGGGGATCTATTTTATTTATTTATTTTATTTATTTATTTTGTCAACATGTGTACAAGATAATAGGTATGATATAAACATAAACAAAAGCAAAGTATGTATAGGTAAATTTAGACAATAGGACAGAAGGACAGGGACGGTAGGCATGATAGTGCGCTTATGCATGCCCCTTACAGACCTCTTAGGAATGGGGTGAGGTCAACTGTAGACAGTCTAAGGTTAAAGTTTTTGGGGTTTGGGGAAGAAACCAGAGTCAGATAGTGCATTCCAGACATTGATTACTCTGTTGCTGAAGTCGTATTTTCTGCAGTCGAGTTTCGAGCGGTTTACATTGAGTTTGAATCTATTGTGTGCTCTTGTATTGTTGTGGTTGAAGCTGAAGTATTCATTGACAGGTAGGACATTGTGGCAGATGATTTTATGAACTACATTTAGATCAGATCGAAGGCGACGTAGCTCTAAGTTGTCTAAGCCTAAAATTTCAAGTCTAGTGGAATAAGGAATTCTGTTGTGAAAGGAAGAGTGGAAGACTCTCCTTGTGAAGTATTTCTGGACTCTCTCAATTGTATTTATGTCCGATATGTAGTGCGAGATATGCAGTATGGGATTGTTAAGAATCAAAACCAACTTGATGACATATAATCTATCAATATTGTTTAATTGTACTGTAAGCCATTCTTGTAGCTTTTTAACAAGTGGATTATAAATATTAGAACAATTAAGATAAATCAATTTATTGCATAGAGCCACTATAATTTTATAGCTATTTGAAATTTCTCCCCTTAAAGACTAGCATCACCAGAGAAAAGTCATTCACTTTTCTTCCTGATTCCAGAATAATAGGGAAGACTGCAAACAGATAACCGATGTTTCTATCGAATATTGTGATCCAGGTGCTAACTATCAATAAATGAATCTGGGAAGAGAGAGTGAGGCTGACTATGCGCACCTCTCCCTCACTTTAATCCAATTCACATGCAAGTCCTGACATGCCCCCCCCCCAATTGATAGATGGCATGGTCCTCTTTGAATACGATGGACGAACATCATCATCATCAATAAATAATTTCAAAGTCTCTACACTTTTTCTCTTGTAACTTAAATAAAAAGCATAACACATAAGGAAGGGGGGCTGGATAAGATGGGGGGGTGAGCTTTGGAGCCAAATGGAATGAGAAAAGACCAGACAGCAAGATGGGTAATAAGACAGCAAGGGATAATTAACATGGAAGAGCTTCACCTGTCTCCATTGTCCTTATGTTCTGCACCTTGCTGGAAACAGCCACCACTAGATGGCAGCTGAAATAAGATTACAAACAGCTGAATCTTAACCAAAGGAATCTTAGAAATGTGAATACTGGGAGAATTAACAGCTGCGGATCTTCCAGGACAAGTAATGAAAAAGCCCTCTTTCTCTTCTGCTGTTCTCTAAGCTGATGGAAAAGGTTTATTTGCATAAAAATTTAAAAACTATATCCTGCATGCTAAATTATGCGTGTTTTAATCCTAGTGGGTATTTCTCCATGATATGCTGTCTGTTATCTCCATAGCTCTCTGTAGAAGTGTTTTTTAATAGATGCTTCAGTTATGAGTGAAAAGCAGCCGGAATTCCAAAGTGGTCCCATCTTAGAAAAGGCATATGTTAATCTAATATATGACTATGGCTAAATGTCTAAAGTATTACATCAGGTCCATCTATCTATGGAAGCATATCTAACATGAAAATGTGTGCTCATTCCTTGGTTTCTTTTCAATTCCTTCTGCACCTATGAGGTTTATATTACCCTTGCAGCACATAGCTGTTTTAAAACTCACACATAATCTTCATTTGCATTTGTAAAGCAAATGACAAGTGTCCACCAATCAGCAAGACAGCAGAAGTCCGTCTAATATGGCAAAAAGAAACTAAGACGACGGTAGTCCTTTTGTGCCTTCTTCTATTACAGTTGGAGCAAAAGAAAACCAACAGATTAAACATTATCCCCTGCTATTATCATATAAAAATGATAAAGATGGAAGAAATGGTTCAAAAAATGATACCACAGGCCAAAAGACCAGATCTATGCCTAGAATTGAACAAAATCATGGTTAAATGGGCCTACCACTTCAAATTTCAGGTCTGAGATAGCCAATGCTTAAATCCAGTAAAACACATGCAGACACATTTGTAAAAAAAAACAATTAGATTATTGCCAATTAAGAAAATAGTTATTCAAGATACCTGGAGCTCAGAGGAAAATAGTTCCATGTATTGGATCTGTTTATAGTTACCTTAACTGCAGCAGGGAGTTGGCTATCCTTTTTTTTTTCCTCATGAAAAAACTATGCAAGTAGGATAGGCTAAGAGGAGTGGTGGCAAGATAATCAATGAACTGCAAAGCTTAGTTGGAATGTGAACATGAGCTTCCTTAGTCCTTGTCCAAAACTCTAATTAATAAGTGCACCATCGTGCCTTCTGCCCCTGTCCTAATGTCCCCGTTTATTTGTATCCATTTCATGTATTCATAAACATGTTTATACTTATATCTGTTATATTATACATGCTTGACAAAATAAAAATAAATAAATAAATAATGTCTTCATTTTATGGACTTTCTCTTCATTTCTCAACATATAGAAACATTTAAAAAGTAGAGAACATCACATATGCGAGCTTGACATTTATTTTCCTTTCTATGCAAATGATTAATTTATGGAACAGGGAACAATTTTGATTGTTTTCCAAACTCTTTGCTATGGATGCATGATTCACTCCCAAATTTTCCTAGCAAGCATTATCTCTGTGAAATACTTTTGTCTACCTGTTCAGGTTCCTTCTGTTTGTTGTAGCTGTTTTTAACTTAAAGGAGCTGAGCATGAACACCTTCCTGCAGGACAGAATGCTTTTGCATAGTGTCCCAACAAGAAAGGAATAACACATTGGAGATATGGCTTCATGTCTGTGATGTCCTTAGCTCTGCCATAATAACCCATCAGTTTCACATCAATGGAGACTTCCCTTTTGTTTAACTAGTTTCAATGGACTGCATTGTTTTAGAGGGATAACTCAGTGAGACTTAAAAAGCCTCAGATCAGTGGTAGGATTCCAAAAAATTTACTACCGGTTCTGTGGGCATGGCTTGGTGGGCATGGCGTGGCTTGGTGGGCATGGCTTGGTGGGCATGGCAGGGGAAGGATACTGCAAAATCTCCACTCCCACCCCACTCCAGGGCAAGAATACTGCAAAATCCCCATTCCCTCCCCACTCCAGGGGAAGGTTACTGCAAAATCCCCATTTCCTCCTGATCAGCTGGGACTCGGGAGGCAGAGAATAGATGGGGGCGGGGCCAGTCAGAGGTGGTATTTACCGGTTCTCCAAACTACTCAAAATTTCTGCTACCGGTTCTCCAGAACTGGTCAGAACCTGCTGAAACCCACCTCTGCCTCAGATGGACAGTATGAACAGTGCCCTATCTTCTGCATCACAGTTTTCTCTATAGAAAATACTGGATACTACAATTGGTGGGAAAATGTCAAATACTGTGAAGGTTCTTAACTACTCCGCCTTTTATGGAGCCTGAATGAGAGCCCGAATGAGATAGAGATCTCCTGGGCTGATGGACCACAAGTGTTCCATAGAGTCTCGTGTTCTTCTCCCAGTTGTTGGAATTGACCCACTCCACTTCTGCCACCACCACCACCCATCCTTCCCTTCCCCATGCCTTGGTTAGTCACCAAAAAAGCAAAAGGACAGGGGATCACTTTGACTGGTTTTCTTGAATGTCTCCTTCTCATCATGCAGCTGTGAAAAGAAAATGAATCAGGGGGAAAGGCACATCCCTTGACATCCCTTAGATATGTTTGGAGCAATAAATAAAATGTTTGGAGATGTATTTTTGCTCTATCCTTAAAAAAATAAAAATAAAGGGGGCAGGGATTTGGGAGTAGAATTTCTTAACTGCGTCCTTTTTTCCCTTCAGATTCTGAACAGTTCTCAATGGGGAAAGAAGAGAAAAGACTCCTAAAACATGGCTCCACTAGCACACTAAATACGAATTACAGCGAAGCGTTTGGAGAAAGCCCCAGCGCTAGGGAGGCTTCCAACAGTCCGGCTTGGATGACTACAACTCCCAGCATTCCTCGCGGGGCGTTTGTCCCGCTCAGAGCGCTACCTGTTAGCCTTTCCAAAGCCGCCTTGGCAGGCAGGCAGTGGGTGTTTAGCTAGCCAAGCGACCGACTGGAGCTCCATCGGACGAGGAAGAACCGTTGCTGGCTTCTACTTGCTTACCCTTCCTGCTTGGCAACTTTGGGTTCCCTTTGACAAGAGCTTTCGAAACAAACTGCAAAGGGAAGGCAGAGGACTGGAAAAGAGGCGAAGGGAGAAGTGGGGGGAAAGAAGCGGCGAGAAGAAAGGGGAAGTGGCCCAAGGGAGATGAGGCATCTCTGGAGGGTGGGATTCTGACTTTTGCGGTCCTCAGAGGCGTCTGGAAATCTGGATCTCCGGGTGGGTTCTTCTGGTGGATTCGAGCCATGGAGATCCAGCAGATCGCCCCGAAAGGTTGCGACGACCCGCCAGGGCTAGAATGGAATGGATCTTAATCCTTAGAGCCCAGTCTGGTTAGGCGGCCACCGGGAGAAGTCTGGGGGATCTTTCTGAAGCAGGGAGAGGAAATCGGTTGGGTAGGTTTGGGGAGCCTCCGAGGCGCCTGAAGAGCCCCGCAACTTGTATGGCTGGCGGTGGGAGAGCGGCTGGGAGAGGAGCGCCTAGCATCGGTGGAGGGGGAGGTGGCTGAGGTGGGAAGGCAGAGAGGGAGAAGGGGGTTTCTCCTAACGTGCCGGGCATTTGGCTCTCCAGTGATGTGGAGACTGAGTGTTTGGTGGCTCCTGAGCAGAGTCTGTCTGCTGTTCCCACCGCCCTGCGCCCTCGTGTTGGCCGGGGTGCCCCTCTCTTCTTGCCACCCGCAGCCTTGCCGGATCCTCAAACGGATCGGGCACACGGTAAGGATCGGGGCGGCGCACCTGCAGCCTTGGGCTACCTCCCAAGGCGGGGCAGGAGGCTGGAGAGCTCACAATGACATCCCGCTTCGGAGCCACTCTGCCGGGGAAGAATCTGGGTGGCAGGACCCCGGGACTCCAGAGAGGTGGAAAACGGGGACCAGTGTGAGAAGGAGAGTGCACCTGGGCACTGAGAACCTGATCGACAAAGAGAGTCCGGACCAGGCGCCACAACCGCCTCTAATACCGAGGGAGGCACTCCTGTTGGCGGTGGAGAACCTCAACCGCGTGAAGGGGCTTCTGCCTTACAACCTTTCTCTGGAAGTGGTGATGGCTATCGAGGCGGGCCTGGGCGATCTACCTCTTTTCCCCTTTTCTTCGCCCAGCGCCTCCTCCTGGAGCAACGACCCGGTCTCCTTCTTGCAGAGCATCTGCCACACTGTGGTGGTACAAGGGGTCTCGGCCATTCTTGCCTTTCCGCAGAGCAGAAGCGAGATCTTACAGATGGACTTCGTGGCCACCGCTTTGCACATTCCAGTGATCAGCATCGTACTCAATGAGTTTCCTCGAAAGAGTCAGGTAAGGGACGGCGGGAGATCAGGACGGGAAGAGGGGGGGAGGGAGGGAGGAGGGAGGGAGGGAGAGAGAGAGGGAGAGAGAGAGGGAGGGAGGGAGGGAGGGAGGGAGGGAGGGAGGGAGGGAGAGAGACCTGGGGTTTTGCCTCTGTGAATGTGCGCGGAGAAGTGGCGGCAGGGAGAGGACCCACGCTCCCGGAACCGCGATAAATATTTAAGATCTTCAGCAAGGATGCCGGGATAGGGGCGGTTCCTATGTAAGAGTTCGGGCGAGTTGTCTTTAGTTTACAAAGCTGATTTAGGAATTCAGAACCATGGACAGCGTAACGCTCCCCAGGCAGCCAATTCTGGTGCTGCAGCGGGACAGAAACGAGTCCAACATTCCCTGATCGATCCCACACAACCACCCTTTCGGTTAACGCTGCTCGTTCTGAATTGCTTGCGATGCTGAATTTTTACTTGGACTGGGTTTTTTTTTCCTCTCTCCGAGTTAGAAAGGTAGTTTTTGCTCCGCCAGGTGAAGTTGCTGGAGATCTAAAACGGCATTTGTGCTCAGACTGTTTCCACCGCATAAGAGAAATAGGGATAGGTGTATATGCACGTTTGTCTGTCTGTGCGTGTGTGTCTGTGTTCAACCCTAATTAACTCTGAATTCTGAGGCTTTACTTGTTCTCAGAGAATTCAGGTGGAGAGCCATCCAATTCAAATAAATTAAACATACTTTTCTTTTGTTGTGCAAATATTGTGGATGATTGCAAAATAGATTAAACATCTCAAACTGGCTTTGTTTCCCTTGTTCCATGTCTCTGAGATCATTTAATGTACCGATAAAGGAAAGACAGCTATATTCCAGCAGAGACAGAGAGAGAGGGAGAGGGGGAGAGGGGGAGAAGGAGAGGGAGAGAGAGAGGGAGAGAGAGAAGGAGAGGGAGAGGGAGGGGAAAGGGAGAGGGGAGAGGGGAGAGAGAGAGGGAGAGGGGGAGAGGGGAGAGGGAGGGAGAGGGAGGGAGAGGGAGGGGAAAGGGAGAGGGGAGAGGGGAGAGGGGGGGAGAGGGGGGGGAGAGGGGGGAGAGGGAGAGGGGGAGAGGGAGAGGGGGGAGAGGGAGAGGGGAGAGGGAGAGAGAGAGAGGAAGAGGGAGAGAGAAAGAGAGAGAGAATTTCTTGGTTTGTGTATAAACCACATAAAATGATCAGATTATTTTATTTATTTATCTAATTTATATAGCCACTCATCTCTCAGGCAAGTGACTCTGGGCAGTGTACAACAAAACTAAAATATTATATTTGAGATGCTTGGCTATTAATCACTGTTAATAATAGAAACAGGAATTCTCATTTTCAACATTACTTCTGCTTATTCAAGTCACTGCACAAGTCTTAAACTGAGCAACTTCAAATATCTGTTAGAAAGGAAACATTTCTGTGCCTTCACTTTATATTTAGAGTCTAGGATCAATCACCAGAGATTAGTGATTTGACCACTAGGTTTTGAGAAAAGGCAATATTATACGAATTAGCAATTTATTATGACCTGTGAAAAGTTTCTTTTCCTTCTTTATTAAGCACAATTTGCATTATTTTCTTACTACTAAAAAGTCAGTTCAAAGTTTGAAAAGACTTTCCTTCTTCTCCAGTGCGAAGAACTGAAGAATTGGGAAGATTAGGATTACAAACCTGACTATTTATTTTGGAATAACCATTATTTAACAGTGGGATTTACTTCCATTATAAAAAAAGAAATAAGATTTGGATGATAGAATAAACTGTAATGTACATATGCATGGAGAGAGGGAATATGTATTAAGGATAATCGTAAATTATATGTATTAAAGATTGTAAATATATTGACAATCAACTCCTATGCAATACAGAGATTGTAAGGTTGTTGTAAAACTGTAAAACTACATGTATAATTATGATATCACAGAATTATACATCTCTAAATTTTAAACATTTTATAGAGAGCAAGAATAACCAACATCTTCTAAAGCAATATGTTCCATTCCAGTCTGTACTTTCTTTCATTGAAGAATGTGTATATGTAATTTGAATCCTTTAATTCAAATCCTACCCTACAGAAACATTAGAATATGCGATTGTCCTTAATTTTAAAAATGGTCTCCTCCTTCTCCTCCTCCTCCTCTTCCTCCTCCTCCTCTACATCCAAGTTCTTCGCCTACTTTCATAGGATTTGGTCTTTACATTATTTTTATAGCCTTTCTTCAAACATATTTCAGTATGTCAATAACCTTTTTCAAGTATATTGCCTAAAATTGGACAAAAAAATTCTAGTGCGACCAGATTAAAGCAGAACAAAATTGGAGCACTTTTTCTCCTAATCTAAAGAATGCACATTCTTTCTAGAGTGGAAATGAAAATTGCATCAACTTACTTACTTACTTACTTACTTACTTACTTACTTACTTACTTACTTATTTATTTATTTATTTATTTATTTATTTATTTATTTATTTATTTATTTATTTATTTATTTATTTATTTATTTATTTATTTATTTATTTATTTATTTGGTATTCCGCACATCATCACTGATTCATATTTAGCTTCTCCTCTACTAACTTCTCTAGTTTCTTTGCAAATGCATGTGCTTCTGAATTCACTAAATCACATTGGGTATTTTAAGAGTAAATGCTGAAGTTTACATTTAAGTCTAAAAACGCATGTTCCGAGTGTTGACCTAGTGCTCCAAAGCATGTGATATGATGGTTAAAGTCATGAACTCAGATCAGAAAAGCCCAGATTCAAGCAGTTACTTAATCATCAAACTGGGTGATTTGGGACCAGGCATTATCTTTCCCTCTACCCTCAAAGAGTCATTTATCAAAGATAAAATAAAGGGAGATCCCTTGTATCTGCAGTTTCCTGGGGGAGAAATATGGGATGCAATTGTAAAAATTAGTTTTATTTTTTAAGTTCCAATTATATTTCTATGTCTTAAAATGATAGCCACCTCTTCTAAACTGCAGAACCTTTTTATTCCTTTAGTCAACATGTTAGAGGGCAGTGAAAGTAGGAACTGTCTTCTAAATTTAATCTTCAGTTTGACATCTCTATGAATTTGAGCATTTTTGAAAAGTAATGTTTGAGAAAGGTGCTAAATCAAGTTTTTAACTTTACTTGTTACTAATCTGTATTACCTTTGACTTATAAGCTGCACATAGAGCTGCATAATTCTGGGACTGCTTGCCATCCTGCAAGGCAGGGTGCAGTTGGCCCAAATGGCAGAGATGGGGGATTTGGAGGGACCAAGCTCGGAATGGCTTGGATTGGGGTGGGTCCTCAGCTAACAACTGGTGGAATTCAGTTAACGATGGCAATGGGGAGTGCCAGGATTGCCATCACTAAGTGATGCAGTCCTGTAAACTCATGCTCTATGTTTCCATTGCTTAGCAGTGGGACTTCCGTTCCAATTGTGGTTGTAAGTCAAGGACTACATACTAACATGCATACATATATAAATACATGCATACATATTTCAGTCTTTACGTAAAAGAGACACATACATTTTTGATTGCAAGCAGGCAGCAACACAAGCTGACATTGGCCGACTCTGGTTTTGAAAATGTTAAGCAGAACTTCAATTCTGCTTTAATAGGACAACATTAGGAAATATTATGATTATAGACTAGACTGGGAAATGAAAAAGAAGAAGAAGGCAATGGCAATTCCACTCTGTAAGGTTGCCAAGAAACAGGCATGGACTTGTTCACGCAGTCACAAGGAATCAAGAAAAATAATTATCTCCTTTTTACCAAAAAGGGACACTTTTAATGTACATCGAAAACATAGGTTTCAGGAATATTACACTTTAAATTGCATTGGAAAGACTCTGAATGCTCCTCACACAAATGCCACAGATGCTACTTCTTGCTTGCTGTGACGGGGAAGTTCACTAAATGCAGAATAATTTTTAGATGGACAGGGAGTTTACAGGAAAAGCACTGTTAAACCAGGTAGCTTTGGATTCTGTCAACTCAATTTTATTTATTCCATAGACAAGCTGAATTTACATAACTTCATTCATGTATTTATTATTAGATTTATACCCTGGGTCTCCTTGGCCCTAGCACCTTTGCCATGACACCACTCTGATCTCCAGGGTAATTACTGCTAGAAATTAGCCTGTCATTGTTAGTTTATCCAGCTATGTCATCTTTTAGTTTCTATGAGGTGCTCATGTTTCAATCCAACCATAGCCATAGCAATCTGCATTAGCTCTCTTCTTGGGTGTTGTACTAGTGTGTGTGTCCTACAAGAGAGGCTCTTTATACTATGGACTTCTAATCAAGGAACATAGCTCACAAGAAAAGAGTGGGGCTACAAGAGGTGCTCAAAATGGTGGAAAAGCATCAAGGAAGTCAACATCAAGTCCATGCCTCAGAAATACAGGCAGTAGCATGTGATGTTCGTCCATCATATTCAAAGAGGACCTTAACATCTATCAATTGGGGGGGATGTCAAGACTTGCGCGTGAACTGGATTTAAGTGAGGGAGAGGTGCACATAGTTAGCCTCACTCTCTCTTCCCAGATTCCATCTTGCTCCAAATAGCAGGACAAAAGTTGAGACAGTTGGAGATGGGCTGGGCGCAGTGGTTGACCAGGGCATCTTTCGTGTCTTTCTGTGCTGTTAGCGTACCACATCACTTGCAGAGACTGCCTTCATGACCGTTGTCCTATTCTAGTAGGTTTCATCTGCTCAGTCTGCCAGAATCTGTCTTCACATGCTCGGGATAGACAAGTCCCAATCTCACCGAAGGTCGATGACCCCACAGCTACTCTCAACCTGGTTTGGCCAGCCTGTCGAAGCTGTTGCCTGGTGTGTGGCTGCTGTGCATGCTACAGCAGTTCTCACCTGAGGCAGTAGCATACAATTAGAAGAACATATTTGGGTAGGAATACTCAAGCAACAATCTGAGATCCTAAAGTCCAAGTAAAAAAGTTTGGGCACATACTGCATACACCTTCCTTTTTAAAGACTAGGAAAAGTTATAGCCAACATTCTATCCAACATTTGACATTTGACTGCCTTTTGCCCAAAGCTGTTCATGCATAAACAACAGAAGATCATGCATAAATAACAGAAGATTATTTAGTTCAGGCTTGAAAACTCAATAATGGTTCCATTCTCATAGACTAGGAGTTGTGGTTTATGTTCAAGAACTGGTGCTGGGATACATGTTCCTGGCTAGTTCTGGGTTATCAGGAGAAAAGCCTCTTCTCTCCATAAGCTGGTCAATCAGACTTTCTTCTTCCTGTTAGTCTGATGAGGATTCATCCAGGAGGGTAATAACCCGGGATTTGGAAGTTAGTAGTCTTCCAAAGATTGTTGGACTGCAGGTAGCTCCATCAACATAGATTGCGAAAAATGGTATTGGGAATGAATGGCCACAAATATCCCACATGTGTTTTCTGTTAGCAACCAGTTGAACTTCTTCCCAATGGCAACCATGCCACTCAAAGGTAGGTATATAGGTATATGTGTATATTTGCAACATATAGATTAACACCCTGTTCTTCAACCATCAGGTGGTCCTCATTATTTTTTATTTCTAATACAATTTGAAATTCTGTCACATCCCCATTATACTACAGGTAGTCCTCAACTTACAACAGTTTGTTTAGTGTCCTTTTGAAGTTACGACAGCATTGTAAAATGTGACTTGTGACCATTTATCACAGTTGCAACCTTTGCAGCAACCCCCACAGTCACATGATCAAAATTCAGACGCTTGGCCACTGACTCCTATTTATGATGGTTTCAGTGTCTCGGGGTCATGTGATCCCCTTTTGTGACAAGCACAGTTAATGGGGAAGCCAGATTCACTTATCAACCGTGTTGCTAACTTAACAACTGCAGTGAATCAGTTAACAACCGAGGCAAGAAAGGACGTAACATGAGGCAAAACTCACTTAACAAATATCTCACTTAGCAACATAAATTTTGGGCTTAATTGTGGTCATACGTCGAGGACGACCTGTATGTACCTTTAGCCTTGACAATGGGGCCACATTTCAACTACAGTATACTGTATATAGAATAGAATATAAGGAATTGCTGATACAGTTCTACAGAGGAATTATTGACTCTGTCATCTGCACCTCTATAACTGTCTGGTTTGGTTCTGCAACCCAACAAGTCAGACACAGACTTCAGAGGATAATTAGAACTGCAGAAAAAACAATTGCTACCAACCTGCCTTCCATTGAGGACTTGTATACTGCACGAGTCAAAAAGAGGGCTGTGAAAATATTTACAGACCCCTCACATCCTGGACATAAACTGTTTCAACTCCTACCTGTTGTGTCCCAGCACAGGAACCCCCAGAAAGGACACGCACACAACCATTTGCAAAAGAAATCAAGGAGTTTTACTAATAAATATTCTTAGTAAAGAGTCCGGGTTTTTCAAAGTCCAGAAACAAACGGCATGAGAGTCTGGGTGAATATTATCTTTGTGAGCTTTTTAGCCAGAGTTCCAATGTCCAAAACAAAGCTGGCAATTACTTAGTTCTTATCTCGTTACTCACTGGAGTTGGCAGGAATCCCGGAATCCAAAGCAAAGGAGATGATATTTCCAAATACAGAACTCAGAGCAGGAACAAAGATGCCTTGAATGCTCGCAGAACACAGGTGTTGTTTCCAGCAACAATTCAGGAGTGCTCCAGGACTTAAATAGCCTGAGGGTGTGGCCAATTAGCCCTCAGCTTTACATGCGAGGAGACCTCCGTCTGTAAAGCCGTTCCTGTCTGCTAGCTGCTCTCCGTGCCCTAGCATCCAGCAGAGGCTCCTCCTCTTCTGATGACCCACTCTTCACCAGCTGAGAAGGTGCAGAAGGCCCTGGCTGGTCTTCCTCCTCTGGTACTGAGTCCTCCTCGCTCTCAGACTCAGGTGCCAGGTACACGGGATGATAGTGCCATGCCACAGTCGGCTCTGGAACCTCTGGATCCACTACCAGCTGCGCTAGATGCGGGCAAGCCACAACACTACCCTCAAAACGATGCCATAGAGCACTGCACACCAAGACAACTAGACACAAGAACAGTTTTTTCCCAAATGCCATCACTCTGCTAAACAAATAATTCCCTCACCATTGTCAAACTATTCACTAAGGCTGCATTACTATTATTATTAATCTTCTCATCATTCCTACCACCCATCTCCTCCCACTTAGGATTGTATGACTGTAACTTGTTGCTTGTATCCTTACAATTTATATTATTTGTTTGTTTGTTTGTTTGTTTGTTTGTTTGTTTGTTTACTTACTTACTTACTTACTTACTTACTTATTAATGACATTTATATACCGCCTCACAGTGCAAGCACTCTCTAAGCGGTTTACACCAGTAAGCAATGTATATTTATATTGCCCCCAACAATCTGGGTCCTCATTTTACCTGCCTTGGAAGGATGGCTGAGTCAACCTTGAGCCAGTGAGATTTGAACCGCTGACCTGCGGATCACAGTCAGCTAAAGTGGCCTGCAGTACCCCACTCTAACCGCTGCGCCACCTCGGCTCTTAATTATTCTTGAGATCGGCTCTTATTAATATTGATTGTTTCCTGATTGCTTATTTGTACCCTATGACAACCATTAAGTGTTGTACCTCATGATTCTTGACAAATGTATCTTTTCTTTTTATGTACACTGAGAGCATATGCACCAAAGACAAATTCCTTGTGTGTCCAATCACACTTGGCCAATAAAGAATTCTATATACCATTCTAAAACTTCAAAGTGCGCCTTTCCTCTTGCTTGCGGTCAATCTTTCGTTTTAAGCTGCTTTGTTAACTTTTTTTAGCTCCAAAGCATGATTTCCTAGCATAGTTGTTTTTGTCTAGAATGATCAACAACTTTGGTGACCATCCTTTGATGGCTTTGTAAATGGGTTCATCCTCCAGGACTGTAAAGCAACTTTCTATCTCAGGCGCAGAGCCAGTAATTTTACTCGAAATTACAATAAACTGCAAAATTGACCTGGCCATATTTAATAATGAGAGTTATTAGCCTGTGCATGCAATTCTACATGTGCTAGTAGTACATCGCTAATCTACAAGAATGAGCACGGACGCGGATAAAGGACAGCTTCATTTGCACTGAGCTTGCCTACAAAGCAGTTTAATGAGGTTACTGTTTGTTTCTCTCTCTCTTGATTCTGTGGCAGTTCTCTATAGGCTATTTACGGAAATGGGTTATGGGATAGTTGGCATATTTTGTGCCCTAACCTCTAGAGCAAGGGGCTAAAACTGTATCATTAGAATCCTTGGACTCCGAAGAAGTTAGCCTCCAAAGCCTAATTTCTGTGGTTCAGCTGAGATAAAATAATCAGCTTGCTTGTTAATGATTCAGAAGTAGAAACTGGGAAAACATATGCACTTTCTGGCACAAATAGGTTAAACAATAATGGGAACTGAGGATAGGAACCAAATTGCTGAGCAAGGCCAGTATCAGAGAAGGAAGGAACATCTTCAATCTACAGCATAAGCAAGTTTGTTTCTATTTGGGCCAATTTCTCTTTTGGCCAAATCTCTTCTATCTGGATTCACTCCAGTTCTTGGTGGCCTTAACAACATTCTTTCTTAACTTGAGGCTTCAAGGTGCTTTTCAACCTACACCTGCTAGGAAATTATCCTGGGATTGTTGTTATACAGGACAGCTCTTCTACCACTGAACTAAGAGGCCACCTTTTTCAGAGTTCAAAGCTAAGAAGAAGAAAAAAACCAAATGGATATATTTATAAGATCCTAGTGGAAGATTTCTGGGACATTATCTGTAGATGGTGACAGGCTTATATGTGAAATAGTTTAAAGTCTTGTTTTCAGGAAGAGAGTTTATTAAAGTTTGTTGTAAAAATCAAAACCAGAAGCACACACAGATGACTGATTCAGCTGGATTCATAAACTTCTTTATAAACATAGTAACAGATGAATTTACAGTACCATTAGCAGAGTTCTTCTTCCATATAGCAACACTTTTAAAAGTAAAACACAAGCAGCTTCTAGTTCAGAGTTCAGAGAGGACAAGAGAGCAGAGTGGACAGTGCAGAGTGGAGAAAGGGATGAGCCATGCCCAGCCTTAAGCTTAAGTATTTCAGTTTCGATTCTCTGCACAGACTCAGAAGTGTTTAACTCCCATCGGCTGACTTAGTTGAATAGCATAGCATAGCATAGCATAGCATAGCATAGCATAGCATAGCATAGCATAGCATAGCATAGCATAGCATAGCATAGCATAGCATAGAATAGAATAGAATAGAATAGAATAGAATAGAATAGAATAACAGAGTTGGAAGGGACCTTGGAGGTCTTCTAGTCCAACCCCCTGCTTAGTCAGGAAAACCTACACCACTTCAGACAAATGGTTATCCAACATCTTCTTGTTCTTCAGTTTTTCAGTTGCTATGCCTTCAGTTGCTATGCCTATTCAGTGCTTCAGTTGCTATGCCTATTCATTGGCTAACCTTGTTAACATGGCTCTCCCAGTTCATGAATATCTTAACAGAGTTTTATGCCAATACTTAATGGGAGCTAATTTCAGTAGGAATGCGAAAGTATTTAGGAATCTACTCCGGACAAAAGTGCGGGTAGTCCTTGATTTACGACCACAATTGAGCCCAAAATTTATGTTGTTAATTGAGACATGTGTTAAGTGAATTTTGTCCCATTTTGCGACCTTTCTTGTGACAATTGTTAAGTGAATCACTGCAGTCAGTAAGTTAGCAACATGGTTGTTCAGTGAATCCGGCTTCCCCATTGACTTTGCCTGTCAAAAGATCGCAAATGGCCATCACATGACCCCGGGACACTGCAACTGTCATAAATCTGAATTGGTGGCCAAGCATGTGAATTTTGATCACATGACCATGGGGATGCTGCAAAGGTCATAAGTGTGAAAAACAGTCATAAGTCACTTTTTTCATTGCCGTGGTAACTTTGAATAGTCACTAAATAAACTGTAATCCTGCTTTCTGTTTTCCATTATGACACCTGAACTCTTGTCTAGGTAAACAATGGCCAAGCTTTACATTACATTATATGAAATAAAGCCTAATGCTCAGGGTGGTGGTTCTAACTTACCTCACTGCCAGGTCGCTTCCTCCTGCGCCGTGTGGGCGCGCATGTGCAGTGCTGAAAGCTCAGCTTCTGCGCATGCGCAGAAGCAAAAAACAGCTTCTGTGCATGCGCAGAAGCGAAAAACAAGATGGTGGTGCCTATGGCGTCGCCGAGAAAGCCGGTTTGGGGGCATGGCCAGCCAGCCACCTCTCCCGGTTCGGCGAGCAGGGGGAAACTCCCGCTACCGGTTCTATAGAACCGGTCCGAACTGGGAGGAACCCACCTCTGCTAATGCTATTTTTTATAGGAGAAATGGTTAGGAAAAATAGTAGGCACCTTTTTCATTCTTCAGCTCTTCCACTCAGATCTGCATTCTCGTTAAGCTACTTTTCTTTTATTCAGGAAAACATAATATCCGAGGGATATTATTTTGCAAACTGTACTGAAGTGTTCAGTTTGCACTCTTTGTAAGAATTCTGGTCCAGCCTAATACACAAGAATCTGATGTATACAAAGACCTTTTGCTGAATCATTTCCTGGCTTCCATCACACCTGCTAAATTTTTTAAGGGATGGACACCTTTCCTTTGAGCGTTACGGATTCATTTTTTAAAAAAACTAAGTGGGGGAAAGATGCAGAATGTTGCTTCTGAAATGCTTTCTTTAACAGTAGTGTTGCTCTGCATCATATGATGGAGGTAGTAGCAGTTAGAACAGAGCAATCGGCAACATTCTGAGTCCCAACCCAATTGCCATCTTCCATAGGGCTGCCTTGGGAATTATTATTTTTTCTACAGATCTAAGTTTGGTCCAACCCATTTTGAAGGTGGTGTTTCTCCCCCTCCCTCCCTCCCTCCCTGCTGGCTTCTTCTCCCATAACACATTTGGTCTACTTCTGTTCTAGATTTAGAGAATTGTCTTGCTGATGATCAAAGTCCTGATCTTCTCAACATAATTTCTTTCTTTCCAACATTCCCTTGAGTGGCAAAGACTAAAAAATAGCTGCAAATACAAAGAGCAAAAATTGTTAAACGAACTGCATCATATTAAGATGGCTGCAGACAAGCACAATGAATAGCCGTTCTCTATGGTTCCATTACAGTAAAGTAAACCTCTTGTCTTTAGGGTGAACCTGCAACACAACATTTTGTAAGTATAGGGCACACACACACACACACACACAAACACACACACACACACACACACACACACACACACACACACACACTGGAGCAAGGTGAATGGGACACACTTGCTGGATGCAAGACTGTGCATATATTATGTATTGATTGCTCAGATGCAATCTTGTTTATTTATATTGTATTCTATTTTTTTAATGAGTCACCCAGAGTCATTTTGGAGTTGGCACTGCCTAAATCCAATTAAATAAATAAACAAGTTAATAGGGGGAGTTGCATTGCCCTGCTTCTTTCTGGAACTTATTCTGAAGCATTAGGGCCATAAGGAAAAAATATATCTTTTTTCATAATTTAATAAGATTTTGAGAAAGCACAGCAGGATCTTCAGAAAATTTGAATGGAAAATTTGAAAAGGACAAATATTGAGATGTTTGTCTTAGTAGGATGCGTCTAGCCACTAGTAGTAATTCGGGGAATGTTATCCAAGCCAGAATCAGAATGTGAGCCTATTTATTTGTCATTTTATCTTGCTCATCTGCCAATTGGTAGCATTCTGTGCTGAGCTTCCTTTGTTCCTCTAAGGATGGCAGCTCTTGACAAGAACTTAGTAAAATGACCTGAAGGTGATAGCAGCAAAACAATCACTATGTCAGAAAACACAAAAGGAATCCAAATCAAATTGCATTAAAACTACATAAAGTCTAGGCTGAAATAAGAATTTGTACAAGTTTTGCAGTGAAATAGGATATTCCATGGGTAAATATTGTACATATCCATGTGTAACTGGATTTCATTTACTCCATGGTATATGAAGCACAAGGAAGTATCAATAAAATAAGAATGTGCCTGACCATTGATACAGAATCCTCAGTGAGAAATATGTAAGCTATAAGGAGATAAGAAAGAAGTAAACCTACACATTTTCCTATGATATAGAAATGATTTCATTAAGTGACAAAGTGTGTAATGGAAATCTGTAGCCTAAAATAAAAATATTCTCTATTGCCACTAATCATGAATTTATAATCAGCAGGCTCCTGGCTAACTCATCATTACAGGAAAGAAGTGAAAGATAGAATAAGCACAGAATCAGTGCTCATCTGTGCAAATAGAATTCCTTGAACATAAAAATGGTCACCTATGGGAAAAGATTCTGGGTTAATCTCACACCCTATACTATATTGTAAAAAGGGACAAATGATTTTAAGGTAGAAGAACACTGATTTAATTAGTAGAGTCAAAAATCAGTAGCAGAGTAATATGCAGATTAGCTCATTCAGAGCAAGCCTACTTTCAAACTAAGTGATGGATCATCAAATCTTCTAAAAAGAAAGCTCAATCACAAAGATTTCTGTGGGGACTGAAAGATTAATTTCCTGTCAGATTATCCCTCTGCCTTCTGCTGTAAGGGTTTACTTCCTCTTTGCTCTTCTTGGGAACTGTGAGTAATTCTATAAGATTCTTCTAGATACCCTTTATCCTTAATTAAGTGATGTTTGTTTTCTTCAGTTTGTATATTGTTGGGTTTTTATGCCTGATGGGATTTTCAAGGCTTGTTGCTAAAACTGCAACCAGATTCTGTCTCATGGGAGCTATTAATTTATACAGTCTGTCTGTCTGTCTGTCTGTCTGTCTTTCTTTCTTTCCTTCCTTCCTTCCCTCTCTCTCTCTCTCTCTCTCTCTCTCTCTCTCTCTCTCTCTCTCTCTCTCTCTCTCTCTCTCTCTCTCTCTCTCTCTCTCTCTCTCAATTGGGGTAGTGGTCAAGGTGTTAGGCTAGAAACGGGAAACGGGATGTTAGGCTAGAAACGGGAGTTCTAGTTCTGCCATAAACACAAAGGCAGCTGGGTGATCTTGGGCTAGTCCCTCTCTCAATCCTAGGAAGAAAGCCAGGGCAAACTACTTCCACAAAAACTTTGCTAGAAGTGCAGGGACATATCCAGGCAATTACCAGGAGTTGACTTTTATTTTTAGCTATTTTATTTATTTTTTATTTATTTTTATTTGTCAAGCATATATGATTAGAAGCAAAGTATAAACAAAGTATAAACAGGATTGTGTACATACATACATACATACATACATATATACATATATATATATATACATATACATACATATACATACATATACATACATATACATATATATGTATGTATGTATGTGTATGTATATGTATGTATGTATATGTATGTACTATTATATATATATATATATATATATATATATATATATATATATATATATATATATATATATATATATATATATATATATATATATATAGTACAAGCATGATTATGAGTACAAGAAGTATGAATATATGGGTACATTAGGACAGGAACGATAGGCACACCCCTTACAGACCTCTTAGGAATGGGGTGAGGTCGATGGTAGATAATCTAAGGTTATCTACCATCTTGAAGGCGTCTGTCTGTCTGTCTATCAGTCTCTGTGTCTGTCTCTATCCATCTATCTATCTATCTATCTATCTATCTATCTATCTATCTATCTATCTATCTATCTATCTATCTATCTATCTATCTATCTATCTATCTATCTATCTGGAGTTAATCTTCGATGTAACCAATACAATCAAGATCACTCTTTCAGCTCTCCCAAGGAAAAGATGTCCCTCGCCAAGGATGCCACAGAAACTATTGCTGCAACTCTTCACATGAAAAGATGGTATCAATCTGCAAGGACATGTTTAAAGAGGCTTAGCTTCCAGCTTGACTCAGTGTGCATCCTTGCCTTGATTCCATGCAAGCACCAAAGTAGCTTAGATTGTGCTACTGGAAACATCTTCCCAGAAATCTGTTTGGGGATTCCTTTTTTTTGTTTTGTTTGTTTAAGTAATTTTCTAGGGATTAAAGAACCAATGTAAACAGCAGCTATTGAATCTCAGAGGCAGAATAGACAAGATGAGGGCAACCAATTGACAGGAGTGTAAGAGTATTTTTGCTCTACAAGGACGGGAATAACATGGCATAGCAAATCTATACACAGTGCTTTATTGCAGCACAATAACTATTGCTCTGGGTCAACTCTATCCTTCCAGGACTTTGCAAAGTGATGTTGCCACATCACTATGTCTTTAATACTCAGTGCTTTATACTCAGTCTGTTAAGGCTCAGTTCAAACCAAAGTTTCAAACTCCACAAAGTAACATTCAACCTTTACCTTTTTCCAAAAGGTCTCGCACTACTTGGGATGAGGTGCTGTTTCAGTGCAGTTGCCTCTTCTAAGGGGAATGAGACAACTTGCCACAGCCAACTTGCTGTGGCAAACTCACTGCAGCTAACACACCACGGCCAACTCACTGCAAGACAACTCGTTGCAGGACAATTTAACAATTCTATTTAATTATTTAAAATAAATAAAAATTATTTTAATTTTTGCCATTCACACTTCATTCTGTCCCATCTTTTGCATCCTTTCTTTAATGATTCTATTCCACCATTTCAGGGGTGTCAAACTGGATTTTGTTGAGGGCCACATCAGGGTTGTGTTTGACCTCAGGGGGGTGGAGTGGGTGTGGCCAGGATGGGCGTGGCCAGCTCTATGTCACTCATGTCGGGGGTGCCTGCGGTGGCCCGAGCGCTCTGTCAGAGAAAACGGGCTCCCGAGCTCTTTTTTTTCAGCTGCAACGGCCTCCTGCAACCCTCTGCCAACAAAAACGGAGCTCGGGAGGGCCACGTGCGGTCCTCCCAAGCTCCGTTTTCACTGGCAGATGCACCGCAGGCCAATCCTTTGCTGTTTCTAGGTGTTCTGACCCAGCTGCCGGACCAAGGAACATAACACAAAAGTGTCCAAACAAACCTTGCTTTAATATTAACAAACTACAAATCATCTGTCTTAGCAGTCGTTCTAAAGTCAATGAAATGATAAATCAGTCTATAAATCAGTTAATTAACCTTCTTAACAGCCGGCAATAGTCCAAGCAAAAGGAATCAAAAGTCCGACGAAGAGTCTGTCTGATAACAGCACACAATCTTACTGTTGTTGGCAGAATGCCCAGGAGCAATTTGCAAGAAAGTTGACGTCTTTCAAACACAAGCCGAACAGGAGTTTGCAGTCAGAGATAAGACCTGGGATGAACTAAGTTGTTTCCTGCAAATTGGTCAGTCCTTTTCCTCACTTAAATAGGCTATGGGAGTGGACAATTATCCCCCAAGCCTTACTCCCGAGTAGTCCTTCTCTTCAGAAGCCATTCCTGCGTTTTGGCAACTCTGCGCACTTGCGCATTGAGGACAGTCTCCTCCTCTTCTTCTTCTTCTTCTGCACTCATGGCAGCCTCTGGAGGTTCTGAAGGCCCTGGCTGAATCCCAGCCTCTGTCACCAAGTCTTCTCCAGCCTCCTCACTGTCTGACTCTGGTGCCAGCTGCACAGGCCACTGGTGAATCACCACACCAGCCTCCTCACTGTCTGAATCAGCTACCAGCTGCACAGGCCGCTGGTGGGCCACAACACTAGGGTGGCCCCATGGGCCTGATCTAAGCACCCCACGGGCCGGATCCAGCCCCCAGGCCTTGAGTTTGACACCCCTGCACCATTTCTTTGATATTAATGTAACTCTTGATCCGCAGCAAGTTATGGCCATGGCGAGATGTCCTGCAGCGAGTTGGCCATGGCAGGTTGGTCATGGCGAGCTGGCTGCGGTGAATTGTCATTGACCCTCTTCTGGGTGCTGCTGAGATCCACTCCAAGCTCTGCTCTTAGGCAGTATTGCTTTTCAGCACTCCAGCTGAGCTTCCAAGCGAGGCTCCAGGCGAGGAACCCCTCTAGGAACATAACTTGTGGTCCTTGCAATTGACTGATAGTCTAGCCTGCCTGTAATAACTGTCAGTCTCCAGATATTGCCTCTCGCTTCCTCACCTGCAGGCTGTTTGTTGTCTCCTTTTTCTGCTAAACACACACAACATTCTGTTTTTGTAACCTAAGGGTCTGGGTGAGGTAAGGCTGCCTCTGGACACCAGAGGATGTGATTCAATTAGAGAGGTAGCTGGAATGCCAGGTTGGATGCTTGTGAAGAAATGAATGCATGGACGAGCATATTTCTCAGGTTTCTAGGGCCATAAACTTTTATATCCTTTTGAGAAAGAGGAAGAGCTGTGCTGAGCCTTGGGAAGGTGGGTGGGAAACATTTCTGTCTGACTGCAGCTGCTTTTCCCAAGCTCGGACAGCAACTCCAGCTTTACTTCACCCCACAATCTCTTCCTCATATCTCTTTTTTATTTGGGGAAAGAGGCGGAGGTGTTTAAAATCAGAGCCATAGATGTTATATATGTTGACGGCAGCAGGATTATTTTATGCACAAAAATGGAAGGACACTTTGATTCCCACAACGGATGAATGACTGCAAACATTGACGGAGTTAGCAGAGATGACTAAATTGACTGCTTTGATTAAAGGGAAAAAAATAAGACAAATACTTTTGTTTCTATTTGGAAACCACTTCTGGGCTTTGTGCTTGAGGTGGGGAAAAAATGAAACTTTGATTTTGGGTTTTACCGATTAGATAGGTTTGTTGTTAAAGAAATGGCTAGTTTATACTACTATGTAAAAGTAAAAAGTTGAGGTTTGATGCTATTATCTTATTCTACTTATTCTAAAGGGAGTTGGAAATCAATGCCTTTTCTTTCTTTTTTCCTTTTTCCCTACACTTTCCCCTTCCCTCCTCCCTCCTTAATTTTCCTACTATTTTCTTTTGTATTTTTGTATTTTATATTATAAACTAATACAATGAATAAATAAAATCAGAGCCACAGTAACAGGGGTGGGCTTCAAAAATTTTAGCAAGGGATTCTCTGCCCGGTTTCTGGGTGGGTGTGGCCATGGTGGGTGTGGCCTAGTCGGTCTCCTGCACCAAGGGGGGAGGGGGCATTTTTGCCCTCCCCGGGCTCTGGAGGCTTTCTTCGAGCCTCCAGGAGGGCAAAAACAGCCTCCACAGGCTCTGGAGGCCAGAAACAGGTCCATTTCCAGCCTTCCTGAACTTCCAGTAGACCCGTTTTTCACCCTCCCCGAGCCTCACGCGTGCCTGCACTTATCTGCATCCAAAATGGGCCGCGTGCCTGCACTTATCTGCATCCAAAATGGGCCGCGTGGGCCCATCCTGGGTGGAGTGGGGTGGGCGGGGCCAGCCAGGAGTGAGATTTGGAGGTTCTCCGAACTGCACACAAGCTTAGCTAGAGGTTCTCCCTAACCCCTGCAAACCCCCAGCAGCCCACCCCTGCATAGTAACATCCCACATCTGCAAGTGGGATTTTCCCAATTTAAATGCTGTTCATATGGAGAAAATACAAAGAGCTCTGTGTCTTTTCTTCTTGGAGAGGCCTGAGCAATTAAAATCGGAAATGTGCTTGGTCTCCGAGCATCGTAGCCCCATCTTCCAGGCAGCTGATAATTGATATTCTTAGTTACAGAGAAACTCCCCTGCATTTTTCCTACCAATTCTCATTTCAGTTTGATGGAAGAGAATTGGCTTTCAAAGCACATTCAAAGGAGTGAAGAAAATCTCAGGAGTGGCGTGTGATATTTGGGTGGCATTTAATTCTGAGATTGTTAAGGAGCGGTTGTAACGTCCTGTTTTTCTCTGCGCTATACACTCCCGATCAATCTGCAGCTTCCAGTTTCTTGCAGTTCAGTTAAATCCCGAGAGAAAACTTCAGGAAGGAAATGTCCCCCTATTCATTATTTCTGGCAGTAATGGTTACTATCGCCATTGCCCTTGAAAAATGACTGGAGAATTTCTCCCTCCTCTGGAGAAATTGAGAGAGACCAACTGCCCAGACTGTCTGCCCACAAATGCAACGGTAATCTAGAAAGAAAAGTTGTGGTTATCTGACTAATATGATTTAGATCAGAGGTATCAAAAGTGCCGTGTTACGTTGCCGTCACGTGATGTTTCACGATGTTTTTCCCCTTCGCGGAACTGGGGTGAGCATGCCCTGCGTGTGACACATCCGGCCCCCAGGCTGCCAGTTTGACACCCCTGATTTAGACCAACCATATGCTACTTTAAACTAGGAAGTAGAACCCAGCTAACTCTGGCTGATCCTGAAAACAACTGAAAAAGATTCCAGCATTTGGATAGGAGACCACCAGAAGATCCCAGAACTGTAGGCTACATTGATACATTGTAGAAAACGGTAGCAGCAAATCACTTTATTTATTTATTTTCAACTTATTAGCCACCAAACCCCAATGTACAGGTAGTCCTCCACTTACAACAGTTCATTTAGTAAGCCATTTGAAGTTACAACAGTGCTGAAAAAAGTGTCTTATGACCGTTTTTCACACTTATGACCATTGCAGTATCCCACAGTCACATGATCAAAATTCAGACACTTGGCAACTGGCGTGTAGTGATAACAGTTACATTTTGTTCACTTTTTGCAATCTTCAGACAAGCAAAGCCAATGGGAAAGCCAGGTTCACTTAACTGTCATGTTACTAACTGAACAACTGCAGTGATTCACTTAGCAACTGTGGCAAGAAAGGTCGCAGAATGGGGCAAAGTTCACTTAACTCTCTCGCTTAGCAACAGAAATTTTGGGCTCAACTGTAGTCATAAGTTGAGGACTATCTGTACTACGTAATTATTTATTAGCCATCCAACTCCAATGAACTATTTATTTATTTAAAATGTATTAGTCTCCCAACTCTAATGGATTCCATGGATATTGCCAATAAAACCACGTGGGCTTGTAATAACCAAGAGCTTAGCTCAAGCTTAGCTCACCTTAGTTATGAACTAAAGTGGGAGGAAGATCTCAAATGCCCAAATTAAGAGAAATGTATATTCAGTATGTGCCTGTATTTCATATTAAAAAACAGAGAGGTGATATGAAACATGAAATCCGTGAAGTTATTTTTTTTAATATGCAAGACACTCATATTATTATTAACGTTTGATATCATGACATTCTTTCATGCTAAAGCTGTGAAAGAATGCCTCACCAAGCTCAAGAGAAGAAGCCATCTTCAAGGCACTGAAGCAGCTGTGTCCTCTAAACAATTTGGAAAAGCTGCTTTGAACCTCTTCCCCTGTTGCGTAGGTCCAGGCTGAAGCGCCTGTCGAGCCGATGCAGCAGTTTGGGGGAAACACCGCCACATATATTCTTAGAAGGCCTGCTGACTATGGGAACCTGGGAGGGGTGATTGCATGAAGGAGTAGATGTAGCCATAACACATTCTTACTAGATTCTCAAAGTCATCCTTTATCCAACACTTGTCCGGAAGCTGGGAGGAGGAACGGCCACGCTGGCAGAAGATGAGTGGGCAACGTGACCCCTGGGTGGGACAAGGGTGCGAATGTTCAACTGGGTGGGAAAGTGTGGGAGCATCAGATTCGGGTTTCCCATGGAGGTGCCAACATGGCTTCATCAATAAATTGGAACTTTGAGGAATACTTTGCCTTGGACTCTGATTTACATTTGAATGCTATTTGGAACCCTGACAGTGCCATTGCAGCTTTATATTAGTTCACTGGGCCCTATTTAAGAAAATGAAATTTAACTTAGAGAAAACATGATTTTACACTCAGGCAAGAAAAATCAAAAGTATAGGTACAGAACCTGGCTCAAACTAATAAGCATGAGAGGAGTCTTGGAGTCCTAGTGGACAACCCTCTAAACATGAGCCTACAGTGTGCAGCAACAGCAGCCAAAAAACCCAATGCAATCTGAGGTTGCATTAACAAAGGGATAGAATCAAGATCACATGAAATACTAGTACTGCTCTATAAAGCCTTATTCTAAGATCACACTTAGAATACTGCATCCAGTTTTGGTCATCCAGTACAAAAAAAATATGTTGAGACTTTGGAAAGAGTTCAGAGAAGAGTAACAAAAATGAATTCGGGGCCTAGAAGCTAAAATATGAAGAACAATTGCAGGAAGTGGGTATACCTAGTCTAGTGAAAAGAAGGACCAGGGGTGACATGATAGCATCTTCCAATACTTGAAGAGCTGCCACAAAGAAGAGAGGGGCAACTTATTTACCAAAGCACATGTTGGTAGGACATGGGAACTAACCAAGGCAAGGAGCAACCTAGAACTAAGGAGAAAATTCGTAACAGTCAGAAGAATTAGCCAGTGGAACAAATTACCTTCAGAAGTTGTGGGTGCCCCATCACTGGAGGTTTTTAAGAAGAGACTGGACAGTCACTTGTGTGAAATGGTATAGGATCTCCTGTGAGAGCAGTGGGTTGGACTAGATCAGGGGCTCTTTCATCCCTCTGTTGCGGCTCCCTGTTGCTGGTCGCCACCACAATTTTGAGAGGAGCTTCCAGCTGAGGGAAGGGGGAAGCAGGGCATGCCAGGAGGAGACTCTATGCCAAGGGCCGGGTTTTCTGGTCAGCTCCACAATTGATAGGGCTTTCAGTTAGGACTGGTAGAGGAAAAAGGACGCTGCGCTAGGAGGAGACTCTATGGTGGGGGAACCAGACTTCTGGTCAGCTCCAGAATTGAATGGGGGGCTTCTGGTTAGGACCCTTGTGGCTCTTTGAGTGTTTAAGGTTGCTGACCCCTGGACTAGATGACTTCCAAAGTCTCTTCCAACTCTGTTATTGTTACAAAGCAAAGCACCTCATGCATGCAGAAACCATCTGGAGAAATTGTTTACCAAGCCTTCAACATTGCACCTTGCGGAAGATTCTTTCAAAGCCTTTGTAGAATCCCATTTTACAACACGGTGGTGTTTACAACATTAGCAATTTCATTTTTTAATCATTCGAAATGACGTGGGTCAAAAGAAGATGGCTGTTTAAAACATCCACAATAAATCCTGCCCACAGGTCTTCTATATTATATGGAATGCCCGAAGCAGTGACCGAGAGATCCAGGGCATAGATGTCCCATCATTTCTTCACACAAAAAAAGCAGGAGAATTTGTGCAAAAAGAGTACAATGTCTTTATATAAAATGTGGTTTACATAATTTTATACTCCTTACAGAATTAGGTTTCTGTTCATTTATTTATTTCCTTGCTTGCTTGTCTGCCTGCCTGCCTGGCTGCAGTGCAGAACCCTGGCTTTAATCCTTTTTCAAGGGACCATGAAGGAACTATGCCAACTAATGGCAAACAGCCCTGACCTTGCCAAAATTCTTTCTGATGCTTAATGTGAATATAATTGAGTCAAAATGTGATTTTGCTTGTTTATAGTTTACAGCAATCTTTGCAAACCAATGTTTATACCTTAATGTGTAAAGGCAGGAATTATTGTATTATTTAATAATGAGCTAATAAGATGAGCTGAAGAAGCTTCTTAAATAAAAAGCAAAACGTCTTCAAAGAAAAACCAGAAAGTCCATTTGCCTCTTGAAAAAGCATCTTTTTGGACAACCATGACCTGGAGGACTGAGAATCTCCATAGACAGTTATTTAATAAACCATAGTTAAGCAAATCATAGGCAGCCTTAACAATGGTATGCCCATAGAGTTTCCTGTTGAATCAGAAAATCCACTCAAAACCCACTCCCAATCAGAAAATATCTTTATCTCTAGAGCAGACTTGGACATTTAATGGCCTTTGGGCCACATCAGCTCCTTTGGCTGTCCTTGTCTGGCCTGCGGCATCAGTGGCAGGAAACAGGATGACAGAGGGCAAGGCGGAGCCATGCTGGTGGGGGTGGGGTCATGGCAGGGGGCAGGGCCATCGTAGTGGTCCAACAGTACCAATTTCTCATGTGACTCCTTGGGAAAATGAATTGGCCACCCTACTCTAGAGGGACACCAAGGACATTTGGCTTGGAGGAAGGACCAAATACAGGTAATCCTCAACTTACGGCCACAACTGAGCCCAAAATTTATGTTGTTAATTGAGAAATTTGTTATGTGAGTTTTTGTACCATTTCACGATTTTTCTCGCCACATTTGTTAAGTGAATCACTGCAGTTCTTCAATTAGTAGCATGGTTGTTAAGTGAATCTGGTTTCCTCAATGACTTTGTTTGTCAGAAGTTCATAAAAGGGGATCACATGACTCCGGGACACTGCAACTGTCATAAATGTGAGTCAGTTGTCGAGCATCCAAATGTAAATCATGTGACCGTGGGGATGGAGCAACAATCATAAGTGTGAAAATAATCAGTGCCATTGAACTGTTATAAGTCAAGGACTACCTGTACAATTCCTATACAAAGATAATTCGTCTCTCCACTTTAAGGTTAAGCTAGCCACAGAGTTTACTAGAGCAGAGGTGGGTTCCTCCCGGTTCGGACCGGTTCGCCCGAACTGGTAGCAACCTGCTGGTGATGTCACGATGACGTCACGGAACCAGTTCGGTCGGAGCCAGTCCATGGACGCCGTCATCTTTTTTTTGCATTTTTTTATTTTTTGGGGGGGGGTTCCCAGGTTTTTTTCTTCTGAGCATGCGCAGAAGCCGAGTTTCCAGCACTCCGCATGCTTCACCATCTTGTTTTCGGGGGGGTTGGGAATTGTTTTTTATTTTTTCATTACTGCACATGTGCGTGCTCGCAAAGCACACGGGCGGCCACGTGGCGTGGGAGAAAGCGAACCAGCAGCGAGGTAAGTTAGAACCCAACCCTGTACTAGAGGCTATTGATATTAGAGAGTTTACTAGAGGCTTCTTTATATTAAAGTCTTTTGGGGTGCAGGGAGGGGAAGCATGACAGATTACATGGACTAAGAAACTTTTGGGATTTATGGAAGAATCAAGTCCATGCAGGCTTTTAGCATTAGTAAATTCGACCATGTTGGCATTTTTTTATTTTACAGTCTACGTCCATTATTCATGGATTCTCCATTTGCAAATTCTCCTACTTGCTAAATGTATTTGTAACAGCAAAATCAATACTCAAGGCCCTTTCACGGTCATTCATGGACATGCAGAGTGGCAACAGATTTGAATCACCCGTGCTCATGTTCCATCTGAGATTTCAGTATTCTCTAATTCAATGTTTGCAGTGACTTTATAGCATGTAATTACTGTATTTTTCGGAGTATAGGACGCACCGGAATATAGGACGCACCTTAATTTTGGGGGAGCAAAACAAGAAAAAAATAATTCTGCCATACCTAGCATTCAATACTTTAGCAAGTGACTGTGGTATGCCCCCCTCCTCTCTCTCTCTCTCTCTCCCCGTCCCCTCCCTCTCCCTCTCCCTCCCCCCTCTCTTCCTCCCTCCCTCTCTTTGAAATAAATCTGCTGGCTTTGGTGGGGTTTCTATGGACACCCCACCATTTGCCCTATTTTTGGAATGGGGAGAAAAGTGATTGCAGAAGCAAAAAAAGAGCATTGCGTTTCAGGCTGCAGCCCGAAAACACTTCCCTCCCCGATTCCAAAATTGGAGGAAGGCTTTTTGCACGCTGCTCAGAGCATTGCATTGCAGCCCCTGCTGCTGCGGGGGTCTCTGCCTGAGAAAGACCCTCAATCAGCCACCTCTAGGGAGCCACCCCCGTCCTCAGGAGGCAGAGGCTTTAAGAGGCTTTAAGAGGCTTCACTTTAAGAGTGAAGGAGCTTTTTTATTTTTTATTTCCCTCCTTCTAGCCTGAGCCGGCCGATTGTGACAGCGCACCGCAGACGTTCGCGGCGGGGAGGGGGGAGGTGATCGTTTGCCACCGCCACGCAGGTATGTGAGTCGCCCAGGGGTCAGCCGCATCTCGGGTTGGAGGGTCCTTGTCCTGCTGCTGCCCCAAGGAAGCTGCAGAGCTGAAGAAGCCTCCACCCACCTGCCAGCTCGCCATTCAGCCTGGGGAGGAAAGTGTTTTCAGGTGGCAGCGCTGTGATCCCCTTCCTGATTCCAAAAGGCTGAGTGGCGAGCTGGCAGATGGGTGGAGGCTTCTTCAGCTCCGCAGCTTCCTTGGGGCAGCAGCAGGACAAGGACCCTCCAACCCGAGGTGCGGCTGACCCCTGGGTGACTCACATACCTGCGTGGCAGTGGCAAACGATCACCTCCCCCCTCCCCTCCACGAACGTCTGCGGCGCGCTGTCACAATCGGCCGGCTCAGCCTAGAAGGAGGGAAATAAAAAATAAAAAAGCTCCCTCACTCTTAAAGGGGCTGCTGCCTCCTGAGGACGGGGGTGGCTCCCTGGAGATGGCTGATTGAGGGTCCTTCTCGGCAAAGAAGAGCATCACGTTTCCGGTGGCGGGCAGCGCCGGTTGCACGCCCCGTTTTGGGAATCGGGGAGAGGATCGCAGCGCTGCCGCCTGAAAATGCTTTCCTCCCCTGGCTAAGTGGCGGGCTGGCAGGTGGGGGTGGGGGCTACATTCGGAGTATAAGACGCACCCAGTTTTTGACCCTCTTTTGGGGAGTAAAAAGGTGCGTCCTATACTCCGAAAAATACGATACCATGAAAAATGAGAATCAATGTATTTGGGGTGCACTCAGTTCCTTACCCAAATCCTTTCATAGCTACAGTATTTCCCCACAATGGTCAGTCTTCAGGGGGATGATGATGATGATGATGATGATGATGATGATGATGATGATGATGATGATGATGATGATGATAACAACAACAACAACAACAACAACAACAACAGAGTTGGAAGGGACCTTGGAGGTCTTCTAATCCAACCCCCTGCTTAGGGGAGCATTCACAACTTCTGGAGGCAAGTTGTTCCACTGATTAATTGTTCTAACTGTCAGGAAATTTCTCCTTAGTTCTAAGTTTATTTATTTATTTATTTATTTATTTTGGTATTCTTATATGCCGCCCAACTCTCGGAGGACTCAGGGCGGCGTACAACAGAGAAAAAATACAAGAATAACCAATTAAATATTAATTAAAAAACAAGTACAAAATTTAAAAGCACAATATAAGAACGACAACATCCATTCAACAACCATACATACTTGGGGGGTGAGCTCGAGTAGATTAAGCTCTACCCCAGTAGATTAAGCTCTACCCCTTACTTCTCTCCTTAGTTTAGTTTCCACCCATTGCTTCTTGTTCTACCCTCAGGTGCTTTGGAGAATAGTTTGACTCTCTCTTCTTTGTGGCAACCCCTGAGATATTGGAACACTGCTATCATGTCTCCCCTGGTCCTTCTTTTCATTAAACTAGACATACCCAGTTCCTACAACTGTTCTTCATATGTTTTAGCCTCCAGTCCCCAAATCATCTTTGTTGCTCTTCTCTGCACTCTTTCTAGAGTCTCAACATCCTTTTTGCATTGTGGCGACCAAAACTGAATGCAGTATTCCAAGTGTGGCCTTACAAAGGCATTATAAAGTGGTATTAACACTTCGCGTGATCTTGATCTTGATGAACTTAGCCTCCTGTTCCTTTGCTTAGTCTCTATTCCTTGAACCTACTCATTTTTCTCTAAGCCCAGTTTCCACCCTTATCCATCTTTCTGTTGAGCATTTTCTAAGTTTTAAAAAATAACTTATGTTTTAAACAGAGATTTATGGTACCAATTGGTGTCTTTGGGGATGGACACCAGAAGCATACCTCAGATAGCCTAAGCTTCTGCAAATTGATTAAAAAGAGTCCCCAGGTTAAGAACGAGTACTGTGACTTATACTGTCTTTGATCTGAATTAGTATTTAAATCAGAACTTATACTTACAAAAAGACTGTGTATTATTAAAAATGGCCAATAGTATTGTCCTTCCTCAAGCCAACAAAGCGCTGAGACTTCTCAATGCTTTTAGGAACCACTGAAAACCGCTAAAAACTGGCCGTACAGGTAGTCCTCAACTTATGATCACACTTGAGTCCAAAATTTATGTTGCTAAGTGAAACATTAAGTTGCTAAGTGAAACAATATTTATGTTGTTAAGTGAAACTGTGCAGTGAGTTTTGCCCCATTTTATAACCTTTCTTGCCACAGTTGTTAAGTGAATCACTTCAGTCAAGTTAGTAACATAGTTGTTAAGTGAATCTGGCTTCCCCACTGACTTTGCTTGTCAGAAGGTCGTAAAAGGTGAGGACATGACCCCGGGACACTGCAATGGTCATAAATATGAACCATCCTTGCCAAAGGGGGGAGCAAGGAACACTTGCAAGGTAGAGCTGAGGAATTCACTCAGTTTCTGTCGGATAAAGTCACTCAGTTCCGGTCAAACCTGGACTCCGGCTGGGCAGAGTCCACTGAGATGACAGGGGCAAGTCTTAGTCCACCGTTGTGGGAGGAGTTTGGGCCTGTTTCTCCTGAAGACATGGACATAGCCGTGGGGGCAATGAGTGCTTCCACCTGTTTATTGGACCCGTGCCCCTCCTGGCTGGTTTCAGCCAGCAAGGAGGTGGCACGAGGCTGGATCCAGGCGGTGGTCATCGCTTCTTTGACGGAGGGATCCGTACCGCAGCCGTTAAAAGTTGCGGTGGTGAGACCCCTCCTGAAGAAGCCTTCCCTGGACCCAGCGGACTTGAAGAACATTCGTCCGGTCTCCAACTTACCTTTTTTAGGGAAAGTTGTTGAGAAGGTGGTGGCTGCTCAGCTTCTGCGGCTATTGGAGGAAACGGATCATCTAGACTCCTATCAGTCAGGTTTCAGGCGCGGCTTCAGTACAGAAACTGCCTTGGTCGCCCTGATGGATGATCTCTGGCAAGCCCGGGATGGTGGAAATTCCTCCATCCTGGTGCTACTTGACCTCTCAGCGGCTTTCAATACCATCGACCATGGTATCCTTCTGCATCGTCTCGGCGAGTTGGAAGTGGGAGGCATTGTTTTGCGGTGGTTCTTCTCTTATCTCGCCGATAGGATGCAGTCGGTGTTAACAGGAGGGCAGGATCGTCCCCTAGGCCCTGTCATGCGGGGTGCCTCAGGGTTCAGTCTTCTCGCCCATCTTGTTCAACATTTACATGAAACTGCTGGGAGAGATCATCCGGAGTCACGGGGTGAGTTTTCAACAGTACGCTGATGACACCCAGCTGTACATCACCACCCCGTCTCAATTCAGTGAGGCAGCTGATGTAATGTGCCGATGCCTGGACGACGTGAGGACCTGGATGGGGAGGAACAGACTCAGACTCAACCCCGACAAGACTGAGTGGCTTTGGATATTGCCTCCTAAGGACTATGACAACTGTCCCTCCTTAGTTCTTGAGGGAGGGAAATTAACTCCCTCGGAACAGGTCCGCAATTTGGGGGTCCTCCTAGATCCACAGCTAAAATTAGATCAACACCTTACAGCTGTGGCTAGGGGGGGGCTATGCACAGGTTCGCATGGTGCATCAATTGCGGCCATACTTGGATAAGGAGGCTCTACTCACTCATGCCCTTTTCATCTACCAACTGGACTACTGCAATGCGCTCTACATGGGGCTACCCTTGAAGAGTATTTGGAGACTTCAGTTGGTGCAAAATGCGGCTGCGCGTGCTGTGGTGGGTGTGCCAAGGTACACCCACATTACACCTATACTCCGCCAGCTGCATTGGCTGCCCATTGGTCTCCGGGTACAATTCAAGGTGTTGATCATCATCTTTAAAGCCCTGCATGGCTTAGGACCAGGTTACCTTCAGGACCGCATTCTGCCTCATACTTCCCTTCGATCGGTTAGGGCCCACAGAGTGGGCCTCCTCCAGGTCCCGTCAGCCAAACAATGCCGGCTGGCAGGCCCTAGGGGGAGGGCCTTCTCTGTGGGGGGCCCCGTGCTCTGGAACCAACTTCCCCCAGAGACCCGAACCATCCCCACCCTGCTGGCCTTCTGAAAAGCCGTCAAGACATGGCTCTTCCTGCAGGCAGGGGAGGAGACTAGTCCCACCTGAGCTCCCCCCCGGTATGACTGATGGTGAATATTTTTTAACTTTTTGTAAATTTTTAATTGCTGGTTTTAACTATTATTTATTATTTGTGTTCTCGTATAATTGCTGTATGCCGCCCTGAGTCCCTCGGGAGTAGGGCGGCATAGAAGAACCAATAATAAATAAATAAATAAATAAATAAATAAATAAATAAATAAATAAATAAATAAATAAATAAATAAATAAATAAATAAATAAATAAATAAATAAATAAATCATCCAAATTTTGATCGCGGGGATGCTGCAATGGTCATAAATATGAAAAACGGTCATAAGTCATGTTTTTTCAGTGCCATTGTAACTTCAAATAGTCACTAAGCAAATGGTCATAAGTCAAGGACTACCTGTATATTAAAAATGTGCAGCTTCAGAGCTTCAGCAACTCAAGTAAGGAGAGCGCTGTCCACCATTTTTAGTAATAGACACTCTGTTCATAACTAAGGGTTGTTCCTAAGTCAGACGGCTTGTGTGTACAAGTGCTGGGGTTAAACTGCTCTTCTGATTCTTGTGTGAACAGGAAAAAGGGGACAGCCGCCTTCTCTTGGCCTTGCTCCTAGCTATGGAGGTCTGGGGACGAGGGAGCAGAGAAAGAAAGTGGGAGCAGCAAGCACAAATAAAATTGGTATATTTACATTGGACTACCCTTGGTCTGATATGAGACCCTTTCACAGTGGCAACGCTGAACCAGGAAAATGTCTTCTGCCGGATTTAGTTCAGACACAACACAACAGCACAGGAATTTTCTGATTATTAGCATCACAAATTACATCACATAACATTTGTGTCAGACGCACTGAGGCGCTTCCGGATTGAAAGGATTAGCTGATGTGTTGGAATATTCATGAGCTGGAAGAGTCATGTGGTAACTCAGTCAGCCAATGTGAGTAAAGTGCTACTGAGCATGTGCAAAGAATTAAGCTAGGAGCTGGACGTGTTCTCCAGTCTCGGTCTGTCTCTGTATCTATCTGAGTAAAGTCTTCACTATGCTATGATGTCTGTAAGAATTATGCTTTCTCCTTGCTGTAAAGAAGAATGTATGGTACTGTAAATATTTTGATATGATTATAAAGAAGTTACTTAATTCAGCTAAAGGCAGTCAACTGTGTGAGCTTCTGATTTATTTTTCAACAGAGAAAATCTCTGATATGATGACATCACTGTTGCCTGGGAGACAACAGTGTTATAGGGGACTCCTTTCATGTCTCCGGCATGGAGCTGGAGCAAAGGACAGGAGCTCACCCCGCCCCATGGCAGTACTCTGGTCTCAAACACAGGATTGCTAATCTCCAACCCAGTGTCCTAACCACACGAGCCACCATGTTCTTTAGCATCGCAAATTACTCATTGTGCTAAAGCAAAATGTTTGCAATCTATGGTTCAGAGCAGGGGTTCTCAAATTGTGAGGTGTCCCTCCCTTGAGAAGGTGGAGACAGAGGCCCGGAGAGGTGTGAATTATCTTTTAGTTACATTGCTACCATAAATCCACCTTTCCCAAAGTTTCATCGTATTATTTTCATTGTTCATTCGTGTTCATTTTGGTATTTGGGTTTTTAGGGGAAGTGTGTACATTTAGATTACACTAAAGGGAGGTGTGGTGACAAAACGTTTAAGAACTCCTGGTTTAGAGCTTTGTATTTATGCAAAGCCATCCAGCAATTTATTTAATAAATGTATTTAAGCCAAACCCTCAATGATGATACCTGAATGCCTGAAATTATGTCCCTCCAAACTTTGAATAAGCCTACATAGGGTTGCACTGAAAGTGAGGAAAAGATGTAGTCAGCCAGGGAGAGAAAATTCTCTTCCGTTTTTGGGTAAAAGAAAAAGCAATCAGGAGTTCAGTAACAAACACACAAAAGCATCTGGGGAAACTAGCAGGGAACAATCTGATATAACTGCCTCATATTTTTCTACCCCTCCACCAAAAACTTCATTGATAAAGTCTACTGACAATAAATCCAAGAACTGCTATTAATAGGAAGGCTGCTTTACATTCTGGTATCTATTTGCAAATAGTAAATCCTAATGCTGTAGAAATGCTGCAATCTGAAGCAATCAGTTCAGCAAAGGTAGTCAGAATTTTCTTTGAAAGTAGCACTTTGAAGCTCCGAGAAGTAATTGTTTGATGAGAGAGGAAACTACAAAGAAAAAAACAACTTCCGAGGTCTCTTTAAAAATATGCACACACTCTACATGCTAGATGCAAACATACTGTCAACTCTGAATCGAACCTGGCTGAAGCCATCTTGTGCTGTTTCACAGTTGCCACGCACTATGGGGGGAGGATAAGGGGGAAAATAGCTAGACTGTTTCAAGACAAAATAAAGAGCTCTTCCATGGGAACCAAGATCATCCCAACAGGGGGCAGTTGGAGGAGGAGCAGAAGTGATTGAGGGAGCCTGCCACCTGCTTTGACTGGACAATGTGACCTGTGACACCTAGGGAGGAAAACATTTGCTCCAGGGGTGGGTTCTAACTTACCTTGCCACCGGTTCATTTCCTCCTGTGCTGCGTGGCTGCATGTGCATTGCGTGCCGCGTGCACCATGCATGCGCGTTCATACGCAGTGCCAAAAACTTGGCTTATGCGCATGCGCATGCGCAAAAACCAGCAAAAAAACCCTCCAAAAACCAAAAACAAGATGGTGGTGCATGCACAGTGCTGAAAACTCAGCTTCTGCACATGCGCAGAAGCAAAACCCAGCAAAAAATAGCAAAAAAAGAGAGCCCAAAACAAGATGGTGGTGGCCACGGACTGGCACCGACAGAACAGGCTCGGTGATGTCACCACCGGTTTACTACCGGTTCTATAGAACCAGTTAGAACCGGTAGGAACCCACCTCTGATTTGCTCTTTTAATTACATGGTAACTGCGGGAAACTGTTAGAATTGGTTTTCACTAGCTGTGCTGAAATGATGTGTCCAATAAACATGTTCTCTGAGGAACATTCCTGCCTTGGAGTTTTGATTTCTTTCGATGTGTTACTCAGAACACTGACACATGCAGCATGTCTTGTGCATATATATTAATTCAATATTATTCTATTTTTTATTAATGGACCATGACAGCATTATCTGTCTTGGTTAGTTAACTGTATACATCTGTATGGAGAGTTATCAAGAGAAAGAATAAAAATTTGTAAACTTGAATAAAGACTCAGCCACTTATCTTGTCCACTTTCTACCCAGCATGCCTTGCCACCATGCATATTCCTTGGAGACTCTCCAAGCCATTGTGCTATCAATATGCTGCACATACTCTATTGCCTTGGATAGAGCTATTATGTCTAACAAAATAACTGAATAACAGAATATCAGAGTTGGAAGAGATCTTGGAGGTCTTCTAGTCCAACCCCCTGCTCAGGCCGGAAACCCTATACCATTTCAGACAAATGGTTGTCCAATCTCTTCTTTAAAACTTCCAGTGTTGGAGCACCCCCAACTTCTGGAGGCAAGTCGTTGCACTGATCATAGCTGCTCCTCTATGATCACCAGATTGTAGGAAAGAGTTCTCCATACTCTTTACTGTCATCCAATGGTTGTCCAAAATTGTGCAACTCATATATGGGCCACGGCTCCAAGTCACGTCCCATAAAATGTCAGGAAAAGAATCAAGACAGAGCAGACAATAAAACAGCCAAAAGTCTCCTAGAGGAGAGCAGGTAGACAAAGGACAAACTTTAAACGTTCTACATGGGGCTACCCTCAAAGAGTATCCGGAGACTGCAATTGGTACAGAATGCAGCTGCGTGAGCTGTGGTGGGTGTTTCGAGATACAACCACGGAACACCTATTCTCCGCCAGCTGCATTTGTTGCCCATTAGTCTCCGGTCACAATTTAAGGTGTTGGTTTTGACCTTCAAAGCCCTACATGGCCCAGGACTAGGTTACCTCCGGGACCGCATCCTACCACATACCTCCCTACGACCAGTTAGGTCCCACAGAGTTGGCCTCCTCCAGGTCCCATCAGCCAAACAATGTCGGTTGGTGGGTCCACGGGGGAGAGCCTTCTCTGCAGGAGCCCCATCTCTCTGGAACCAACTCCCACCAGAGATCCGGACTATCCCCACTCTACTGGCCTTCCGCAAAGCCGTAAAAACATGGCTCTTCCGGCAGGCGGGGTAAAGAAGATCATGAATGAATGGTTTTTAAAATTATGTAATGTTTTAAATTTATTATGTATTATTTGTCTTGTTCTTATTCCTTTTGTACGCTGCCCTGAGTGCTACGGGATTGGGCGGCCTATAAGAACTTTTAATTAAATTAAATTAAATTAAATTAAAAATTATGGAGTGTCTCCAGAATAATTATGGTCACCTGGCTACCTTATAGCCTATCAGAGTGCTGATATTTCTACCATACATTTGCTTATGTATGCATATATTTTTATGTAAGTGTGTTTGAATATGTTTACTTTGAGAGAAAGGTATTCTGTTGATTATTTTAAGCCACTTTAATGTTTCTTATGTGATTATCCATTTCCCCCCCCAAAATATATGTGTTTATCTTTATTCCTAATGTGTGACGTGCTTGTTTGATTTGTAAAAAATCTCCATGTCTAATCTGTCTATAGTTCTTAGCTCTCTTTTTGTTACCTCTTTTATTCTTCTCTTTGAAAATACTGCCTATTTTCTGCTACTTCTCCATTATGTTTGGCCTTGTATTAAATAAGTCTTTTTCACAGTGTGAATGGATTTCACTCTGTTAGATTATTGCTGTTGGTCTACAATTTAGACTAACCTATTTCATAACGTATTATATACAGTGCACAATAGTGAAAATACACCCAATGCCTAGATTTATTTTTAAGAAGTGTCATACAAGTAGTATATAATGCATCGTTCTTAGAAAAGTCTAATCTTGCCAAAGAGACATGGCAATATGTCAAATAAATATAAAAAAGCAAGTGGTCAGAAAGTTTGTGAATACTTCATTTTCTAGTAAGGACATTAAAGTCTATTTTTAAATTGGACAATTTGAGGGCCGTTGTGCTGTTTATTTATTCATTTATTTTATTTTGTGAGATTGCCTTACAGTGCAAACACTCTCTAAGCCGTTTACACTAGTAAGCAATGTATATTTATATTGCCCCCAACAATCTGGGTCCTCATTTTACCTATCTCGGAAGGATGGAAGGCTGAATCAACCTTGAGCTGGTGAGATTTGAACCGCTGACCTGCGGATCAGTGTCAGCTAAAGTGGCTTGCAGTACCTGCCTCTAACCGCTGCGCCACCTCGGCTCAAGGTGTTCTTTCATTATCTCCGCCTTCAAGAGGCATTATGTTCATGGAGGAGCTTATTTCTAGGATAAAGGACTTGGAGAAATTTGGTTTGTGAGATGATGGGTTTTTCTTAGCTTCCCTTCATCTTTTCCTTTAAATGGTCATACTAAATTTGAGTAGCATCCTAGAGGTTGTAGTTGTTTTCTGATTACTTCTATTAAGATTATCTAAATAAAGAATAAAGAATAAAATGTGCATTTTCTAGAATAGACACTAACCCATAATCATGGTTCTCATGATTTACTGCTATCAGCCAGTTGGTTGCATTATACAGAAAAGTTGTACAATATCTTATCAGTTTGAAGGCCAAACTTCAAATGTGAATTGGACTAGAGCTTATTTGAGGAGGCAGAAGATTTTAGTAGTAAAATATGTGACTTAAGCACCCGCCAAGCTTAAGGCACCCATTTCCCCCCATAATCTCCACTCAAATATTAAAAAGGTCCACTATTTTTGATCTAACCCAGTCTGAGGGCCACAAAAGGGATGCTGGCAGGCAAGCTCTTTGTCATCTTTGTTATACATACTCCATTTGCTAACCACACCTCAATTTATTATTATGTTGGTTGGTTGCACAGTCCGTCAGATGTTTAGACTGGATTTGGCATTTTTATTGACCTATCAAGTCCTTCCTAAGGACCTGGGATCAGCAGATGTTGTTGCTTAATAATATTAAAGGTATCATCGCAGGATGTAAACCGTTCCAAGTAAAGCTGCCTTTTGCAATTGACTGATGGGGATTTTGTCAATGCAAAATGTGTTCAAGTGATGCTCCAGATTTTTTGAAATTCTACCCAAGGTACTTATTACTATAGTACTTACCTTTGCTTTCTTTTGCCAGAGTCAGTCTACTCCTATTTGCAGGTCTTTGCATTTTGTATATTATTATTATGTACAATATATGCATTTTGTATATTATTATTATTATTGGCAAATCAATTAATTCAGAAGATTGCTTCTTTTTTTCTCAGAAGAAATAGCACTTTATTTTGGCAGTAGAAAAGTATACTTGTATTCTGAATCATCTATTATCAAAAGCAGGCAATAAATTTGATCCATATGTAATCCAGTATCACTTTAGAACCCCATGACATACTAATATGTGTCAACTCTCTACTGTATCACCTCTGCAAACACATTTTCCCTTATCTGTTATAGCTCTTAGCTTTGCCTAGAAGCCTTTTTTTCCTATCTCCAATAGACTTTTGAAACTGTATCCTGAATTCTGTTCTAATACAGTATATTGTACATTGCAGTTCCTAGAATATAAACAGATGACATTGACATTTCCTCTTTTCCTTCTCAGTCACATTTTTAATTAAAAAATAAATAAATGTTCAATTTATTTTGAAATTCACTTGCACATACAGCCACAAATAGAAGTAGGAACACAACACAATGATTAAGATCAGAAAAGGAACCTTTTAACTTACAGCAGTTAGTACACCACTGATGGTTAACTCTGGATAGTAAGAGTCAAAAGATCAAAGACAATCTATCAACAGTCAAGAGAATTTTCTTGGGTTAAGTATTTGGACATTAAGAAAGGCATCTTCATCAAAGATGATGGTGGAATATGCATCAGCACTACCATCGCATTTAAGGCAGCCATTATGATACCCTCCACCAAAGAAGCAGTGACCATTTGTTCTGTTCCCAGTTACCAAAGTCTCCACACACAACGTTTGAATGAACTTGGTTTATTTAATTGAACCCCTGCTAATAACTGGCTTAGCAGTGGCAAACACACAAATCAAAATACACAAATTAAGTCAGCTGCTAATTTGGCTTCATTAGCAGCTGCCGTAAGTTCAGTCAGTCTTAGCTTCAAACAAAGGCAATTAGTTCTGGTTATCTTACTGAATGTCCGAAAGCTTGGCCAAATGCCCAGGAGTTTTTCTTGAGACGAAATCCAAAGCAGGAAACCAGGAATTTCACAATACAAGGCCCGACAGAGATCCGAGGTTAACTATTGTTTCCTGCAGCTTGCCAGCTGCCTCGACTCTTCTTAAATAGACTAGGGGAGTAGCCAATTAGCCCCCATCTTACTTCCAAGGAGACCTCATCCGGAGTAAACCTTCCTGCCTCTTGGCAGCCCTGTGTGCTCTTGTATTCAGGAAAGGAGTAGGCCCCCCCCTTTCCCATCACTGCCAAGAGGTGCTGGAGGTTCCAAAGGCCCAGGCTGCACAGGCTGCTGGTGGGCCACAACACCATTTCCCAGATCAGGCTATTCATTTCTTCCCTTTCCTTCAGCTTTTTGAAATATCCAGAACCCCAGATGACAATACAAGATATTTTATATATATATATATATATATATATATATATATATATATATATATATATATATATATATATATATATATATATATATATATATATATATATATATATATATATATATATATATATATATATATATATATATATATATATATATATATATATATATATATATATATATATATATATACATATATATATATATTACATATATATATATATATATATATATATATATATATATATATATATATATATATATATATATATATATACATATATATATATATTACATATATATATATATATATATATATATATATATATATATTACATATATATATATATTACATATACACACACACACACACACACACACACACACACACACACACACACACACACACACACACACACACATATATATATATATATATATATATATATATATATATATATATATATATATATATATATATATATATATATATATATATATATATATATATATATATGTATATATGTAGGTCTTTGGGTATTCGGGTTTTCTCCCGCGTGAAATTGGAAGTGTCTTGGCGACGTTTCGATGAAGTCTCATTCATCATCTTCAGGCTGGTGTCTTCTGCTTCCTGCTTCTAGGAGCAATGTGAGATTGCTGCTGTTTCTTCCTTTTAACTGCCAGTGGAGGTTTGAACTGATAGGATGGGAGCTTGGCTGTGTTCTGATTGGTTGGAGGTGTGTTCTGATTGGTTGGGGGCTTGGCTGTGTTCTGATTAATTGGGGGCTTGGCTGTGCTCTGATTGGCTGGGGGGTTAGCTGTGCTCTGATTGGCTGGGGGTGTTCTTAGGTTAGTCTGACTTGCAGGGGCATTTGAGCTGGTGAGCTGCATTGCTGCTGTTTGGTTTCTGGTTCTTGGTCGTGCCACATCTTCATGGAGGGTGTCAGTTTGCTTCATGTATGGATTGGAGGGGTTTAAAGTGGCTAATGATGCAGCTGTAGTATGGCTTCTGGTTTGGGGTCGTGCCTCATTGGTGTGGGTTTGGGTTTGCTTATTGCGTGGATGTGTGGTGTATACAAATATATATATATATTTGTAAATGAATACATACACATGGTTGTTCTGAGAACGGAAAACCGCTAAGCCGAGGTGGCGCAGCAGTTAGAGTGCAGTACTGCAGGCCACTTTAGCTGACTGTGATCCACAGGTCAGCGGTTCAAATCTCACCGGCTCAAGGTTGACTCAGCCTTCCATCCTTCCAAGGTAGGTAAAATGAGGACCCAGATTGTTGGGGACAATGTAAATATACATTGCTTACTGGTTTAAACCGCTTAGAGAGTGCTTGCACTGTGAGGCGGTATATAAATCTCATAAATAAATAAATAAATAAATAAATAAATAAATAAATAAATAAATAAATAAATAAATAAATAAATAAATAAATAAATAAATAAATAAATAAATAAATAAATAAATAAATAAATAAATAAATAAATATTAGAGAAGCCATATCTATATTACTGAGTGCAGGAGTGCAGAATTTAACTGCTAGCAAATACACGTTGTGTGTCTAATTTGAGCTAAATATTGTTAATCATTCCTCAAAACCCTCTCAGGCTTCTGATTTCCATGTTCCGTTTCTGTTAGAGCTACAATTCCATTAAAATCACTCGCTGAGGAATGAAAGTACAAAGCCTTTAATATATATTTTTTTCCTGCTCCTCTTCCACCACCGAAATGGTTGGTCAGTTTCTGAATAAAACTACTGCATCCTAAGGATACGTGTTTAAGATTTAGTGACACCAATTCCGTGAGACACACAGAAGACGGTTTTGAAAAATGCAGTTGTTTTTGTATTCCCACAAACTCTTTTGAGAAAGCCACAAATGCTGTCGTACGAGCATAGGTTAAAACTATCTTGGGTTTTACAGATTTTCCATAATTGTACATTTATTTGAGTAGAATGGGCCATTTGATTGCCAAAGTCTTGCACTCTTTTCTCCAAAGAATGACATTAAATAGCCTTGGGGTATATTTGGTTCATTTCAAATCTGGCTGTTCAGAAATAACCACTACATGCCAGAATTCCTATGAAATGATTTACTCCACTAAGTCCCTATTTTATAGCCCAAGCTGAAATAAAGCTGTCAAAATAAGAGCTTGCATAGTGATGTAAAATGTCTCTTATTTGAACGGGAACTAAAAAATGTCTTTTAGCATCTTTTCCGAAAAGATGAAAAGGATTTGCTTTTGCTGGCTGTTGCTCTTTACAATCCAGCAGCAAAACAGACAGGGTTTATAGTTGATTAAAGCAACCGAAAGCATCTATGACGCTGGAGTAATCTACCAAGAAGGAGACAATGAGTTAGTGAGTTAGCACCAAGGAAGACAAAATCAGCAGGAATAAAATACTATAGTGCAGGGGTGTCAAATTTGATTTCATTGAGGGCTGCATCAGGGTTGTGTTTGACCTCGGGGGGTGGGGCTGGGGACTGGGATGGGTGTGGCCAGGGTAGGTGTGGCCAGTAACTTGTGTCTGGGGGCACCTGTGGTGGCCCGAGCACTCTGCCAGCAAAAATGGGCTCTCAAACTCTGTTTTCGGCTGGGACGGCCTCTTGCGACCCTCTGCCGGCAAAAATGGAGCTTGGGAGGGCCACACACGGTCCTCTCAAGATCCGTTTTTACTGGCAGGGGCACCACGGGCCAGTCCTTCGCTGTTTCCAGAGCAGCCCCGCGGGCCAGATCTAAGCACCCTGTGAGTTTGACACAGGGGTGAAATGCTGCCGGTTCGGAAGGGCCAGTCAGTTGTTACAGAGCCGATGGAGCTGGCGGCGGTCACGGCGCGGGGCTTCTCCTGCCCGCTTCCCCCGCCCACCTGGATGCTGCCATTTGAGTTCTTCTACATTCTGTGCATGCGCAGAATGCTTTGCGCATGCACAGAGCATAGAAGAACTCAAATGGCGGCATCCAGGCGGGCGGGGGAAGCAGGCAGGAGAAGCCCCTCACCGCGACCGCCGCCAGCTCCATCGGCTCTGCAACAACTGACCAGCCCTTCCGAACTGGCAGCATTTTACCCCTGGTTTGACACCCCTGCTGTAGTTAATTCACAAAGCAATTCTTTTCACCTTGCAACACTAACGTTGCCCCACTCCAATATCATAAGAGTAAGCTAGATCAAAAGAATCTGGCTAATAGTTATGATATCAAGCTTTTAACAATTGTTAAAAGTAGTCATTATTAAATAAAATATATATAGCCTCTAGTGCAGGAGACAGTAGATTAAACAGAATGCTAAAGTGATCATAAGGTATCCCTGGTCCCTTGGGAGCCCCAGGCCTGATGATAAAGCCAGGTCTTGTGAGACCTGAGAAACATTAAAAGGGACATTAAAATATCCCAATAGAATTAATGAGCGTCAAGCTTAACATTCCCAACATATTTAAATAACTTGCAATGCAGACCTTGCAACTTGGAACCACTTTTTAATGCTTTAATAGTACCAGAAGATGGGAAAGGCCATTATTTTAATCGTGTCATCTGTAGTCACAGATGCGACCTGTGATTCCACTATGCATCCAAGAGGAACCCTTGTAAAAGCAGGCAAATTCCAAAGGATCTGTCTTTAATGCAGCAACTGGTGCTAAAAACGTCTTTTCCCCGGCTCTTTTTTTTTTAATCCAAATTCTCTTTGCCAAGCAGTTTAGGCTTTCTCTGTAATAAAGAACGCTTCCAAATAACACTCCCTTTCTTTTCTTTTTTTAACTAATCCTTTTATTACAGGAGCCTTGCGCATTGATGATTTGTACGTTATCCAGTTCTAGTGGCTCTTACCCCCTGTTTCCAGCTTCAGGTTTTGCTGCCAGTGATTCTCTAAGGAAGCAAATTAATTATTTCTTTCTCCAAAAGGCTATGTGAGTCCAAGCAATATATATTCATAAATTCCAATCGCAATATTTTCCCCCTGCTACTGCAGCCAATGTGGAGACATGAATGGCTTTCATCGGGTTATAGGTTTCTCCATATTTGCAAAGAGGGCACTGTCGATTTTTTTTTTTGAATTGACTTTTAATTTTAACAGGAAAAAGAACCAAGAAAAAAGACCAAAGCTATAGAAGGCAGAGGGCTCAAGCTGCATACAATCATAGCTGGGCACAAAAGTGGTCAATTTCAAAGTGATCACTAAAGTGCTATTTAAATTTAATACTGTTTAAAAATATTTAAAGTGGCCATAGATCCCCACTAGGGGTTAGGCTATAACTAGAACAGTTATGGATAAATAGTGGAGTCCCTTTAAAAGTTTTGTCTCAGTATAAAACTCTATAAAAACAAGAAAGAGAAAGTGCAAAAAGCAGAACAGTAAAACAATGAAAGACAGACAAAAAAATTAAAGAAACATGAATCAGAAAAGTAAGTAACTTCCAACATTCTTTTCAACTGTTGTAAAGAAACCCATTATTTTTTTTCTGTCTTCAATAGTTCAAAAGTCCCCGCATCCCTTTATTCAATCCATTTTCAATTGTCAAATCCCCAAATCATCATTTTACTTTTTTTTTCATTTTCAGCAAAAAGTCCATAAAGGGTTTCCAGGCTTTTCTAAAAGTATTTCTTGTTTTACCCTGACCAAATAGGTCAGTTTTGACACTTCTGCCATTTTCACAATCCATTCCGCCATTGTGGGTGTTTCAGTGTTTCTCCATTGTTGTGCATATAATAATCTTGCTGCTGATAATCTGAAGTCCCCAACATATAACCTCCTCAATAAAATGTACATAGGAATTGCTTTTCTAATTTTATTGCCATAATGGATAATCTGTTTTGTTCAGCTCTTGATGCTGAGAGAGTACAATTTCAGCGTAGCTCAACACCCTCAATGAAGAGTCAGTCACAACTATGTTTTGGTTTACATATTCAAGCCAAAGGCAATTCAGTCACCCCTCCGCATCAAATTTTAAAGGAATATTCCAATCAAACCAACATGATCCAGCAAACTGAATCAGTTGGCCCAAATCAGTTCAGTGATTTGTACATACTGTACATGCACACACCTTTGCTCAAATTCAATTCACACTGAATTGTCTGAATTCTAGTATTCTTGAGTGAATACTTTGAATCTCACCTTGGATGAATAGAATAGAATAGAATAACAGAGTTGGAAGGGACCTTGGAGGTCTTCTAGTCCAACCCCCTGCTTAGGGAGGAAACTCTACATCACGTTAGACAAATGGTTATCCAACATCTTCTTAAAAACAGTGTTTTCTAATTTTCAATCAGATTTTCAATCAGTTCCATACCCAGATGTGAACATAAACATTCTTTGAAAATAAAAATGTTTCCTGCACCCAACTTTTATGCTTTGTCTGTTATTTATTTATTTGTTTTTATTTGTTTGTTTATGTTTTTATCCTGTCTTAATAATTAGTTTTCTCAAGAAAAAAAGGGTAATAAACACCCTGGACCACTTACAGAATTGTTGCCAAACGTCTGTCTTCGGTTTCTCAAAAAACCTTTTTCTTCTTCCATGCTTATAACATACAACTTTTTTTTTCCAATGCTCAACACTGTCAAGATCACTTGGTTCTAACAAGCTTATTAACTATTTTTATTTTTCTTTCCTATGTGAACAGTATTGCTACTTGTTATTTTGGTAGATTGCACTCAGTCATCCTATACAGTGTGTATCTAAAGAATATGCCTAAGAGGTACAATGTAGCTTATTCCATGTAAGGGAGTATAGTATTGCCTATTTAGAAAACACTAATACATTCTCCAACTATTCCTCGGTAAAACCCTTAAGCTAGCCATTAAGCATTTTCCAGAGATACCTGTCATGTCAAACCAAATAACAGTTGATGCAGGCCTTTCATATTTTTTTTAATTTTTTTTATTTTCCTGTAAAGAAGAGCCAAGAGGTTCTTGCAATTTTTTTTTAAACTGACGAGTGGGCAAGATTCTGAAATTGAAATCATTATTGCTATTGATTAATGCCTTGGTGAAAAGAGCAAGGAAAGCCACAAACTAGAGAATATTACCCGGTGCCTTTCTCAAATAATAAAGAAAGAAAGTAAAATAAAGAAATAAAGAAAGAATATGGAATGTGGCCATTTCTGTCCTTCATTTATTTTCTAAAATAATGCCACTTGGGAGGCTTTTTATATGACAGAGAAAGACTTAAGGGATATTCTTGGAGTGGTGATGATTATTGTCAAGGAGGAGAGGGAGGGGGAGGGGGAGGAGGGGGGAGGAGATAAATAACTGTCCCATCCAAATTTTAATTCATGACCTTCTAAATCAAGTACCCTCTTATTTTGAAGGTTCACCCACTCTTTTAGCCAGACCAAACAACAAGCATCAAAATACAGTTTCAAATCTGGTAAACCCAACACCCTTCTTTCCTTAACATCTTGCAGTAGGTTATATCTAATTCTTGGTTTAGGCCAGGGGTCTGCAACCTGTGGCTCTGGAGCCACATGTGGCTCTTTCATCCCTCTGCTGCGGCTCCCTGTCGCTCAAAATATGCATCACAACCACCAATGTGTGACATCCGCCGGCATGCGATTTATTGAGGTTTTCGACCCATCTTTTTTGGGGGGGGGGAGTTCAAAATGTTTTTGTTGCATGCAGAAATAAAAATTTGTTTTCTCTGTAGCAGTTCATTGATTTCATAAATGCAACACACTATAGGTTTTTTATACATAGCATAAAGGTAAAAAAATAATATATGCAGTGCTATCTTCATTTTAAATATCAAAAGGGTTTTGTGGCTCCCGGTGTTTTCTTTTCTGTGGAAGATGGGTCCAATTGGCTCTTTGAGTATTTAAGGTTGCCGACCCCTGGTTTAGGAAATCCCACTTGTCTTTTGAAAAGCACCTTTGGGAAAGACCATTGTAAAAATGTACCTTGAGAGAGTGAGAAAGAGCCTGTATGCACATTTTTATAAACTGACAATTTATGATTCAGTTTATTACTGGAGATTCGCATAGATGTGAAGTTTCTTTCCTAAGGCTTCTAAACCACCTGAATCCAAGAGAGCTGTGAATGGTTTCCGTTCTTACAGTAAAAGCTTAAAACACAGACATCAATAGCATTATAGCTAAGAAACAAATAGACATTCTCAGTTATCCAAGTCATGTTTGTCCCAAAGGTGCTTTTCCAAAAGCAACCGGATTTTCTTTTAGTTTTTCCTTTGACAATGTTTTGTTCTTCAGTTCATGTTCTTCAATTTAGTTCTTCAGAACTGAAGAAGCTTCTTGAATGAGAAGTGAAACGTTTTCAAGGGGGGGAAAAACCAAGAAAGCCCACTTGCCTTTTGAAACGCACCTTTGGGAAAGACCAATGTAAAAATGAATATTAAAGCATAGCCCAGTTGTTGGTAGGTTCCTAACTTATACTCAATCTCCTCCCAGGAATGCCTTAAAAGCCAGATTTTTGACACTCCAAATTTAAATGTGTTGCTGTAATCAAAATAAACCCAATCTAGACTGGTACCTTAAAAAGGCATTAGCTGCTTCACTTTCAAATAATGTCTTAATCTGAATTATCTCCATCTTTGCCTACAATTTCAGTAACTCCAAATACTAATATTATGTTATTAGATCACATTTAAGTAATGTAATTTGTGGGTGTGGGAGTTTATATGGGGATTGTGCTTGATCCTGGGTCCTATTCTAAGACTTGGTCCCCTATGTTTGCTTATAATTTTTTTTTTAAAAGAACACCATAGCTGCTAGTTACTATTTAAATAATCTTCTTTGACACTTTCTTGTTTGAGTCTGTGAAAGTGCAATATTTTTTTAATCAGAGGCAGAAAGATAGACAAATCAAAAGCAACTTGAATTTCTTCCCAATTGCCTAGCAAATTCACAAGTCTTTGAGAAGCAGCATCTCAGCATGTGTATGAAACTGATTTTCCAGAAGGAATCTTTTGTAGTCATTTAGCATTTCTTTCCATGCCACTATAGCAGTGTTTCTCAAATAGTGGGGTGGGGCCACCCTGGGGGGCGCGGAGTTATGCCAGGGGGGGCGCATGGTCCATCGACGACGCCATCTTTTTTTGGGAATTTTTGGTGAAGAGCAGGGGCCGGCCATGGAGGCGTCTCAGCCCGGTTGGTGAACTCGAGTCAGCCAATCTGCCTTCCGGGAAGCTTGCACTTTCCTCCGAACAGACGTGCACACAGGCAGTCGGAACTGAGTGAAAGAGCCCCCAGACCCGGAGTTGCGGGGAGGGGGGGAAAGAAAGGTGTGTTTGCGTGTGTGGTGGGGAAGCAGGCAAGGCAAGGGTCTCATTGCCCCATCCTCTTCTTCCCAAGCTCCGAGAAGAAAATAAACACAGCCTCACTCATTCATGCCCAGATGCACAGAGAGAGGGGGGGGGAGGGAGGAATAAATGAAGGGTGGAGTTTTTAACCAAATAAAAGAAAAAGTCACTAGGAAGAAGAGGCGATTCCAGCGGTGGTGAAACAAATCCAGAGAAACTTTGGAGATTCTGCCCTTCAGTGGTGCCCCGATCTTTCCAACCATGTTTGTGCAGAAAGAAACATCAAGTGCTCTCTGAATGCTTTGGCTTCCCAAATTGTTTGCCAATGGGCCAACTCAAAAAAGACAGAGACAGCAAAAGACACAGATTCGGGAGGGGGAGGGGTTTAGCTAATAAGCCTCTGGTTGCAACCTCTGGAACAAACAAGGCAAGTGAGGAGGAGGGGATGGGTGTATGCGGGGTTGGGGGAGAAATGCAGCAGCTGGGGCTAAAGGTAACTCTCAGTTTCTTGCCTATAAACTGCTTTTTTTATTTCTCCTCTCTCTTCTTTTTGCTGGCACAACACTGGTGTTGAAATTATTTTATTATTATTATTATTATTTATTCACCCGAAGCACAGCTGATCAGTTCCTCAGCTGTGTTTCAGGCTGAATCATGCTACTGATATTATTTACAGTCGCAGCGGAGAGTTGGGAGTGCGCAAAATGTTTACTTCTTCCTTGAGGGGGCATAACAGAAAATAATTGAGAAGCACTATGCTATAGTAATTAAACCTAAGTTGATGGAGGTTAAATAAAAATATCAAATTAGGTGGCACTCTCAAGACTGACTTACCTGAAAATGAATCTGATAGAAGACCAAGGAATCTGGTTGTAAGTGTATCTGATTTGAAATCCTCAATATGGTTTCCCAAAAGGAAGCCTCCTTGATTTCAACAGGCCTTGTTTTCAAGAAATTTGCAACCTAAAACTAATTTTGAAAGCATTAAAAATAAAACACGGCTCTAAATGCAGGAGGCAGGATTATAGCCTCCAGAAGAAAGGTCATCTGTGAATTTTTTGCTAATGCACTTCGTTTTGTGCTCAACTTTTGTGTTCAAATTTTAAGTGCACTTTTAAAGCCCAAAACCTTAAACAGCTTCAAACATGTTTTTTTAAATAATAATACCTTATTTAATCTACATTAAATGGCACATTTGAAATAGCAAGATTTCAAGTGAGTTCACCTTGTTTTCCCAATAGTACACTCCCAATAAATTTCCATTCATCATTTCCGCCATCTTCAAGTAATATCCAGATGCAAGATTTACATAGTGATGAAGAAAGCAAGAATATAGTATCTAAATCAGGGACAGACAGCTGGATGTTCTGAACTACAGTTCTCATAGTCCCATTCAATCTGGGATTATTGGAATTTTCATTTAAAATAACTGAGAGGTGTCACACTGCCTACCCCCAGAATATATTGCTGGTCAGGCATACTGACATATAGGCATTCAACATAATGTTTTCAAAGAGGTAGCTGCTTAATTACTATTACATATTTTGATCAAGGCCACTACTCATTTATGGACTCTGTTAGCATGGGATGCTTTTAAGCAAGGGGGAATACCTTAGTAGAATTTGCACAAATGGACATATCTTGATAGGTGGGGCTAATTGTATATGAAAAAATAAAGATGGACCAGTGAGGTATTCCTCGTCATCTTCCTTCTTCTATACATGTTTCCTGTGTATGCTGTCAAAACCTCAGTTGGATACGTGTTTTCACATCTGATCGCTATTTCATTTCCCTGGTCCAACTGCCTTTCATCCATTCATCCACTCGTTTAAGAAGTAATTGTACATAATTTACATATTTGCTTGGGAATAATCCAGTATAAGATTATGCCATTAATAAAGGATTATGTGATCTTCAAGCCGTAATTTGAAATTCTTTCGCCCCTAAAATAACCCCCAAGCGCACTCCTACCCTGTTTCCCTGAAAATAAGACCACCCCGGATAATAAGCCCAATCAGGCTTTTGAGCACATGCGCTAAAATAATCCATCCCCCAAAAATAAGCCCTTTCCGAAACGCAGCAGCATCCATGAGGTGACCACGCTCGCCACCTCCTGCATCTCAAAAATAATAAGACCTCCCCGAAAATAAGGCCAAGCGCTTATTTGGGGCGTCAAAAGAAAGTAAGACCCTTTCTTATTTTCGGGGAAACACGGGTAATATTCAGTCACAAACTGGTCAATTTTCAGCGGTACGATTTTTCCATAATTATTTCCACACTTAAAACTCCCCTCCCCCCCAAAAAAAGATGCAGGCCAACAATTTTTCCTATCCACATGTCCCTCCAGCACGGGGACGCCAGGGCGGGGGTATTATATAAGCAATTGATGTGATATGTGAGTTATTATCCCTGACACTATATATATATATATATCTTTGCTGATTCTTATGTATTCTGATGCTTTTAAGCCTTATTAGCTGCATAGGTTAGCTGTCCAGTCACTTGGCGAGTTGGCAGTCATATCAATTGGATGAATGAATATCATTGCATCATGTATCCAGCTCTTCTAACTTCCCCAAGCTTGAAAAAAAATGTCTACCCTGCATTAGGATGAACAAGAATTTTGCCATGAATTCTCTTGAGAAAAACTTGTGTGTTTTTCTATTAAGCTATATTTCAAAGTGACATCCAGCATCAAAGAAAAAAACAATTTAGGGTATAACTTTTATTTATTTATTTATTTTAGTGTTCTTATATGCCGCCCTACTCCCTGAGTTTTCTTGATCAAAACTCTGCAGAAGAGAAAATAACCCAAAATATATGTTGCTGATATGCCCCCAGTCATCTGCCCTTGTTATAATTAAGCCTTCCTAATCTAACTGTCTACTACAGCAATTGAAGCGACCGAGCTATGCAGATATATTCTGAACAAACCAACTCGAGCATTGATTTAAAATAATACAGCATTGTCTGTTTGGTGATCTTTTTCTTTTTTTAGATCTAATTTGTATTGAACAAATTTGTAACAAGATAGAACAATACAAATATTAGAAAAGAAAAAAACAAGAATAGTGGAGAAAATAGAAAGAAGAAATGGGAAAGGAAAGGGGGTAAACAAATAAAAATGCAGCTCCTAATCTTTATGACAGCGGTTATAAACACATTTATATTTTACCCTCTCTTTTTAAAGGAACATAATAATTTCCTTCTTTCCATAAGCTCCCCTTTTTAATCTTCAAACCTATAAATCACAAATCCATTTTCTCTTCTTTTCAGCAATAGATCCATAAAGGGTTTCCAGTCATTGATAAATTCAGTTATTGATATTTTTATAATTAAACAAGTTAATTTTTCCATCTCTACTTCATCTTCACCAACCATTCCTCCATTGTGGGTATGTCAGTCTCCCAGCATAATCATATTATATGTACCAAAAAAAACCCTTCCATGGCTCTTTTCTAATTGGCTGACCACTAATCCCAAAAAGTAAAATTCTGTTTTCAGTTGAATGTTGATTTTAAAAATCCTTTATTTCATATACTGTATATGAAATTTCTGACTTTTTCACAATCCCACCAGGCATGATAAAATGACCCTTCATGTTTTCCACATTTCCAACATAAATTTCAAACTTCTTTATATATTCTAGACATTTTTTTTCTGGAGAGGTATACCATTGATACATTGTTTTATAAAAATTCTCTTTTAGGTTACAACAATGTAAATTTTACACCCTTTTAACCACATATTTTCCCATTGTTCCATCAGTATAATGTGTGTCCATATTTCTTAGCCCATTTTCTCATACAGTCTTTCACTTGTTCTTCCGTTTCAAATTTGAATAAAAGTTTATACGTTTTGACAGCTACACGTTCATCGTTTGTACATAGTTCAACTTCAAATTCTGACTTCTGCTACTGAATTCCAAATGTCCTATTATCTACCTTAAGTCTTTCTCTTAATTTGCATGCAAAAAACCCCTAAAAACTAAATCCCTCTGCAGCCAATTGCTCTTTTGATTTGATAACCTTTATCTAAAAGAAAGGACGGGACGCAAATGTATGCGGCTTTTTCATGCAGAAAATACCTGTTAAAGCAAGACTATTGATATGCTTTTAGTTTAAATAAATTAATAACAAGCATATTCATCAGGTTAAAAGCCCGTGTTTAAGCACTAAAATTGGTGGCCCCCAAAGGTGAAAAATGTTTATTTCATTTATAGAAGCATTATAAATCACATCTCACCCTCTCTAAAAGCTTCCATAGTAGTTTCCAATAATAAAACACAAACCTGACCAGACAAGAATGAAATAGAATAAAAGCTCAGACCATTAAAACTCACAGGCACACAGCATAATAAAGCAGCTGAATTTTGTATCTACAAACCAATAGCAATGGTGAGGATTATAAATTCTGAACTACAAAAGACCTGGTGGGTTCTGGATGGCAGAAAGAGACACAAAAGGTTCTAAGTCCTGGCTACCATGTTCTGCTTTGGCAATATTTGGATTTCTGAGCCCATACTTTTTGAGGATTTGGTTGAACCTCCGAGGGTAGAGACTTAGCAAAAGCAATAGCAATAGCACTTAGACTTATATACCACTTCGCAGTGCTTTACAGCCCTCTCTAAGCGGTTTATAGAGTCAGCATATTGCCCCCCCCCAACAGTCTGGGTCCTCATTTTACTGACCTCGGAAGGATGGAAGGCTGAGTCAACCTTGAGCCTAGTGAGATTCGAACGGCCAAACTTCTGGCAGCCAGCACACCGCAGAATTAGCCTGCAGTACTGCTTTCTAACCACTGTGCCACCACAGCTTCCATAAATAAGGTGCTATCACCAAAAATATCTTGTTTTGTGCTCACATCAGCTACCTCTCTCTTGCTGACAAAGCACAGGGCATCTAATGATTATAGTAAATCTGGAGTATGGTGCCTGTGACCAGATATTGCCGAACTATAACTCCCAATCAAAGATGTGTGCTTCCTGACATAAAGAATGGCCAGAATCATGCAAGAGAACTTCATTCAGATCTCCTAATCTCATATTATTTAGAGGAGAGGTGTCCAACTTTGGCAACTTTAAAACTTGTGAACTTCAACTCCCCGAATCCCACAAGAAATAACATTGCCAAGGTTGGACATCACCCATTTAGAACTGGAGACCAAATGAATTTCCAATGCAGCCCCAAATAAACTGGAGGTCTAAGAGGAGAAAGATTTTGATGTGATGCCATTTAAAACCCCAGCAAATAAAATGGCTGCTGCATTATTCATTCACTGCAGTTTGTGAACATGCTGAGAAGGCATGTCTGGTTAGATCTTGTTACAGGAATCAGATCTCACAACTCTGACAGGTGACGCTAATGAGCCTCACTAAGACCCAGAGCAAAAAGACCACCTTGCTGTAACCAGCTGGAAGGCATCTGTTTGACAATGGGTTGGAAAGACTGGACCTGCAACCTTTTGGTCAGTAAAGATTTCATAAGTACAGTAATTGACAGGAAATTTTCTGGCATCGGTCCTTGAGAAATGAAGAGAACATAAGGTTAATCATTTGACTGCTAGAATGGCACCGTGAGACCAAAATGTCAGGCCTTTCAAAACAAGCACCTTTTCTTTTCAGGCACATGAATGTTACCTGCCATATGGCCTTGGTAAGGCCACACTTGGAATACTGCATTCAGTTTTGGTCGCCACGATGTAAAAAGGATGTTGAGACTCTAGAAAGAGTGCAGAGAAGAGCAACAAAGATGATTAGGGGACTGGAGGCTAAAACATATGAAGAACGGTTGCAGGAACTGGGTATGTCTAGTTTAATGAAAAGAAGGATCAGGGGAGACATGATAGCAGTGTTCCAATATCTCAGGGGTTGCCACAAAGAAGAGGGAGTCAAACTATTTTCCAAAGCACCTGAAGGTAGAACAAGAAGTAATGGGTGGAAACTAAACAAGGAGAGAAGTAACTTAGAACTAAGGAGAAATTTCCTGACAGTTAGAACAATTAATCCATGGAACAGCTTGCCTCCAGAAGTTGTGAATGCTCCAACACTGGAAGTTTTTAAGAAGATGTTGGATAACCATTTGTCTGAAGTAGTGTAGGGTTTCCTGCCTAAGCAGGGGGTTGGACTAGAAGACCTCCAAGGTCCCTTCCAACTCTGTTGTTGTTGTTGTTGTTGTTGTTGTTGTTGTTGTTGTTGTTGTTGTTGTTGTTGTTGTTGTTGTTATCTTCAGCAGTCTGAAGAAGCTTTTTGGATGAGAAGCGAAACATCTTCCAGGAAAAGCAAAGAAAGTCCAGTTGCCTTTTGAAAAAAACACCTTTGGGACATAAGTTGAGATGGAAAAGATTTACTGAGAGTAGAAATTTGCTGCCAGAGTCTTTCTGTAAATATAAGAGTATTTTCCCCATGGTAGACTACATCCGTTTGTGGATTATTATTATTATTTTTTGGTACTTTGGAACCCTGAAAAATATTTTACACAAGTTTGGTAATGTGACATCACAGAAATAATTTCTTTCAGCATAAGGGCGGGAAAACCAAATCATCTTCAGGTTGTTCAGGCAGCATTTTAGAATCAATAAAATGGAAGAAATATTCTCATCAGAAGCAGCCTGCTCTTCTCAGAATGCTTGCTCTACTACATTTCCAGAAGACATCCATCATATTGTTGATGACCGAAGCATCCTGGTTTCACAGTGAAGATTTACAATCTGCTAAATGTTAATCTGATTTGCAAAACAAATATCACTTGCTTCAGCTTGGACAATCTTTCTGAACAATAAAATGACCAGGTAGAAAAGGTCTCAATAGCTGAACAGGATTACATATATACACCAGTAGTGGGTTCTAAAACCCGTCGCTATAGGTTCACCTGCGTGCTTGCGCGTACGCGTGATGCTTCTGCGCATGCGCAGAAGCGTCCTGGGCAGGTGGGTGGAGCCTCCTGCCGCCACCGCTGCCGCTACCGGCTTGCTGAACCGGACCGAACCGGGAGCAACCCACCGCTGATATACATACATATAATTGCTGAACATATTACATACAATACAGCCCTCTGAACAAAACAGTACAATTGAGAACTGCATAGGTGGATCTGATTGGCGTAAAATATAGGAGTGACACAGAAGTATGATTAGCATTTCCCTTTAGTCTTGCCTTTTACTCTGTTTTGTTACACTTGCATTTTTTTATTCTGATGTGGCCAAATGGCTAATCAATAAAATATTATTATATAGGAGACCGGAATGTTAAAGTTGCAAGTAAAATAGTATCTGGAATAATGGGAAAATGTAACTCTAGTGTATGAAATTAATAAGAGGTGCACTAATAGAGTTCTGCCAATGCACACGCCCACACACATACAAACTCAATCACCAGTGTTTGTAGCAAATTAATTTCTTCCAACAACCTAAAATATAATTCTACATATAGAGATCACCGGTTGGACAATTCCAAAATCAAATTGCAAGCAAAAAGAGCTGTGATGGCGCAGTGGTTAGAATGCGGTATTGCATTGCAGGCTAATTCTGCTGACTGCCGACTGCCAGCAGTTTGGCAGTTTGAATCTCACAAGCTCAAGGCTGACTCAGCCTTCTATCTTTCCGAGGTCGGTAAAATGAGGACCCAAATTGTTGAGGACAATATCCTGACTCTGTAAACTGCTTAGAGAGGGCTGTAAAGCACTGTGAAGTGGTATATAAAGCTAAGCGCTATTGCTACTGCTATTGTATTCAGTCAGCAAAAATATTTTTTTATTTATTTTATGTTTATTTTACGTATTTGTCAGACATGTACAAGATAGTAGTTGTTTGTATAAACATAACATAAGTAAAAAGTTCCGATAAAAGAGGACAATAGGACAGTAGGACAGGGAAGGTAGGCATAGTGGTGTGCTTATGCACACCCCTTACAGACCTCTTAGAATAATAATAAATAAATAAATAATAAATAAGATAATAAGTAAGATAATAAATAATAAATAAATAAATAAATAAATAAATAAATAAATAAATAAATAAATAAATAAATAAATAAATAAATAAATAAATAAATAAATAAATAAATAATCTACATAATAAAAGATTTGAGAAATAGAGCGCCTAAAGAACTCTGGACCAAAATTCAAGCCATCATTAAAGAATAAACAAAATGTTCTGCATTGTAAAAGGAAAATAAAATAAAATTTCTGTTTACTAATGGGTTAATATAGCTCAAGAATGGGGAAAAGGGAGCAGAGACACAAGAAAATCTAAGCTAAACTAAAAACTGATTTATAGAGAAGAGCAAGAAGATATAAGAAGATATATCTGAGTAAGCAGTGCATACTGGGGACAAGAATTACATGGGAAAAACTGTCTTTTTCTTTGGGAAAGTCTCAGAAATTAAGGAACTCTGATATGCAAAGATGGGCACAGTAAAACACAAAGAAGCAAAGTTCTATTGGAGAAAGAAAATATAAACAACTTATAGCACACACATATGCAGATTCGTATCACAGAAGTGGAGCCAGACATTTTAGAATAAGGTGACCAGATGTCCCGCTTTTGGCAGGACAGTCCCACTTTTTGATAATTTGTCCCGCGTCCCGCGGTGTTTCAAAAAAGTCCCGCTTTTTCGGCCGGGCCAGTCGTTCGGAGTAGAGCTGATGGAACTGGCGGCGGGCACGGCGCGGGGCTTCTCCCGCCCGCTTCCACTGCCCGGCTGGACGCCGCCATTCGGGTTATTTTGCCCTCTGTGCATGCACAGAACGCTTTGCGCATGCGCAGAGGACAAAATAACCATCCAGCCAGGCGGGGGAAGCGGGCGGGGAGAAGCCCCGCGCTGCGACCGCCACCAGTTCCATCGGCTCTACGCCGAATGACTGGCCCGGCCGAACCGGCAGGATTTCACCCCTGGCTGCGGTGACGAACAGGTAAGCCTGCACCAGTAGGAACCCACCCCTGGCTGCGATGAAGGGCTGGTGTTTGGGGGGGTGCACAAAGCTGCAGAATAAGAGAGACGGAACCCTCCCGTCTTGCTCCCCTAGAAACCCCCCCCCCATCAATGGTGTCCCACTTTACAAAAAATAAAATCTGGTCACCTTATTTTAGAAAAAACAAATGAACTCTAGAAAATACTTGGACAACAATGCTGTAATAGTTTGTGAGTTCCAGATAAATTGTCTTTAATTGCAATTAAAGTGATGCTTGAGGTTTGTAAACAAGTCTGGAAAATCCACCAGTGGAAAAAAACTGAAGAAGATATTCCGATGACAGAAAGGGGCAGTTCTAAATAATGCTCAAAGATCATATAACTGCAGTTCTTTCACATTATAGTAAGACAACTCACAAGATTTTGAAATCCAGACTTCAACAATGCATCTTAGAAGGCCTGCCAGACCAGCAGACTGAATTCAGAATAGGGGTCTATGATCTCATTGCTAACATCTGATGAATGATGAAAATCAGAAGGGAGTATCAAAAAAACTTCTGTTTTTGCTTTATTTATTATACTAAGCAATATACAGTAAGTCTGACTTTGTATAGCACAACAAATTATGGATAGCTCTTAAATCATGGGCATATCAGGCCACCTTGTCTGATTACTGAAGAATTTTGTATGACAGCCAGCAATCTAGAATGAAATATGAAACAAACAGATCATTCAAAGCTGAGAAAAGAGGGCACTGAAGTTATATACTGCCAGCTTATTTCATTAATTTATATGCAGAACATATTGTGATAAATGTTGGACTCGAAGAAATTGAAATTAAAATGTCTGGGAGTAACAGCAATAAGCACTGATATGTTGTAGATATTATTTTGATGGCTGGAAGCGAGTAAGGCTTAAGGAATCTCTTACTGACAATGAAAGAAGACAGTTTGAAACCCAGCCTTTTGCTCAATAAAAAAGCAACTAAACTTATGTCAATAGGCAATGCCAACCTAGTGCAAATCAGGGAAGAAGCTGAATGAGGAACAGACTTTATCTTTCTAGCCTCCAAAATTCACTGGCATTCTGAACTGAAGCCATGAAATAAACAGCTGCTATTTTGGGAAAAAGACTTTGTCAATTCTAGACAAAATAAAAATCAGATTAACAATATATAACAGTGATGGCTAACCTTTTCGGTGCCAAGTGCCAAAAGTGCACGTGACACACACACACCGCATGCCACACCCCCGCGCATGCATGCATGACCCCTCTGTGTGCACCCGCCCCCCACGACCCCGCACATGCACCCCCTACGTGCAACCCACCCCCCATGCATGTGTGCGCGTCTCATAACCCAAGTATGGAAAGCTGGCTTTTAATTAAGTGGATCCTTTCATGATCCAGTCTCTCTCAAATGTCTGCAGCCTGCCTTGCTTCCCACTAATTCCTTAGGAAACCAACTGGGTGGGTTTTTTTTCTCCCCAAACCTAATATGGAGGCACATACGAAGGCTTTAGAGCATTACAGAAAATAACACCTAAGCCCTCCTCTACTATAAAGGAAGCTCAAAAGTACCACCAAGAGAAATATGAACAACACTCTTGAGTATCTTGAAAATAATCTAGAACAGAGGTGTCAAACTCGCGGCCCACAGGCCGGATGTGTCACGTGCTGGCCACACCAGAGGTGGGTTCCTACCGGTGCAGTCCAGTGCGGGCGCTCCGGTAGTAGCCTGCTGATGACATAATTTAGGTGTGACAACTCCGGTGCTGTCTGTGCCGGTCCGTGCGTGCCACCATATTTTTTCCTAATTTTCGGTGATTTTTCGGCTCTCTGAGCATGCACGGAAGTAAAACCGTCCCTCTGCGCATGCGCGGAACTAAAATTGCGTGCCGGGACGCATGCGTGCGCACAAGCGTAGCGAGTGTGTGTGCGCGCAACATCGAGATGCGCACCGGTAGGAAAAGGTAAAAGGAACCCGCCCCTGGGCCACACCCATGCCCGACTTAGCAAAGAGGGAAAAAGTCATGATATGTCACAGTGTCATCATGTGACGTATCATGACTTTTCCCCCCTTCGCGAGGGGAAGCGAGTTTGACACCCCTGATCTAGAAGAAAGGAAGCTTTTTCACCCAGGAAGAAAACTTCAGAGAAAGATAATTTTTAGCCTACCATTAATACATTATTGGAAAGTACTCAGTGCTGTCAGGGTTGACAGGTATTTTTTTCAGATCTATATTTACTTTTTAAAACATCCTTTTCCAGAAACAGTCTTTTTGAGGATCCAAGTCACGTCACGTACATAGAGATAATAATGGCACAGGCAATGATACGGGGAAAAACAAAATGAAAGAGAGAGCACAGTTGAAGGCTTTCCAACAGGAGAAAGCACCGAGGGATCTTTCAACCTTCCTGCTTTATTGCCCAGGTAGAAGCCAGACCAGGAGTGGCCTATGGTCATTCATTCTATGGTCAATGTCACAGAGGAAATATTTCAAAATATTCTATTGAATGCCTTAGTAGCACACTGCCTATAAAACCCTTATCTTCCCTGATAAAGCTGGAGATTCAACAGCCTACAGCAATATGTTTCCATAATGATTAGTGCAAATAAGGAAGGCTAGTTAAAGCAAAGGTGGAGAAGATGCTTAGCCCCTGTGACTAATACCTGCTGTCAGTACCTGGATACCATAATGGACTGTCTGTGCACGCTCAAGTGGACGCGGTACATTATAAAGCCAATGTACCAGCCTAAAATGTATACCTTCTTTTAGCTCTTCTAATAGGGATGTTCTGTCTCTGATAATGATTTTAATAATTGCAAGACTGCTCTGTGGAGCAAAGCAGGATTTGCAGATTCTAGGTAAGTCAGGAGAATCCATTAAGTGTTGCCTCTTTATAGAGAGAGTTTTTTAAACCATTTTTTTTTTGCAAGTAATGCATAGCGAGGGATTTTTTTTACGCCGTCTTTCTTTTAGCCAAAACTGAAAGAAGACTTCTGTACCAGGCCTCATGCTGCATCGCAAGGAGGGATGAATTTATAGCTATTGTATGGAGGTTTCAATTACCAACCCTGGGTCTTCTCTCCATCCAATCAGAACTGTCCAGGGATCATGCAACAGTGATTGCATTTAAAGGCATTGTTGTCTTCGGGGGTTATTGGGGTTTTTTTGCCTCTCTAAAATGAGGCTACAGCAAGGCTAACGAAACCTTCCCGGTTTGTCAAATGGCAAGGGGAATTGAATTTCAGCCCAAAGCAGAGACTACACCAGTGGTTCTTAATCTGTTTGACTTAAATTCATTTTTCCTGATCTCAAATATCTTTAACACCACAAAAAAATACCCTAGATTCTGTTGTATTACAAGCATCTTAACAGTGGTAATCCCAAACCTCGATTTACAAACAAGCACCGTGGATCCAGAATTCGCAAACTTTGTAGCTCCTCGATCCACAAACAAGCATTGCTCCTTTATCCCTGGGATATATCCAAATTACTCCATTGGGGATAATTACCCAGTGTAAGTAGGTAGTGTAGCCTACCTGAGGCAGGACATAAAAAGCAAGTCATTAAGTGAAACAAGAGGCCATAAACGGGGTTGGATTGGATGACCTGTAAGGGTCCTTTCTAGCAATTGATATTAAAAAGGCCTAACAATAAGGTGACCAGACGTCCCGATTTTGGCGGGACACACCCGCTTTTTCGCAATTTGTCCCGCGTCCCGCCCGCCCTCTTAAAAAGTCCCGATTTTTAAACCTCCGACGGGAGAAGGCAGAGATACCAGCAGTTTAAAACGAAGCTCCACCCAACACCCAACGCCCAAAATCTAAAGGCAACTACCGGCCAGTTACGGCAGTCGAGGAGTCCGACAAAGAATTCGGAAATTGCATGATTGGCCGCCGAACCGGAGCACCCCTTCCAAAAACCCTAATGGCCAGCATGAAATGCGGCTTTAAATCTCCCTCCAGTAAGCAGGGAGGGCATGGCTTTTTGCAGACCTCCGGCCTATCGCAGAGTAGGAAGAAAAAAGGAGGCGGACCTTCGGTCAGTTGATTGGCTGGACGAAGAGTAAGACACATGGGCGTTATCTCCCGAACACAGCGCGAACAATAACATACGTGCAAAAACCCCGCTCTCGTTTCTCTTTAAGAAAGGCAGCCAACCATTCTTTCTCAGCCCAACTTATTATCTTGCAGAGTTGATGTTGTGGGGCGGAAATAGGCGAAAGCGGTATTGGGTATGTTTGCTGCCATCAGTTATAAAAAAATAACGAGGCGAGATTTAAAAAAAAATTAAACTGAATATATCTTTTTAGCTTGATTGTTACTAGATTCCTCCTTGTTTCCGTGGTGCCTTCCGCGCGCGCGTCTCCATTGATGACAAGCACGCGGGCTCCCCGGTACAGCCACAGTGATCCTATTTGCTCTAGTTTTTAACTCTTCGGGGATCTCTCCCCCCCTCCTATTTTACTACTCTCCCCTCACCTGCATTATCAGAGGAACTGAGGAAGAGTCGTCCGGAGCTGTTCCAAGGATGAGGAAGAGAAAAAGCCATTGTGCTTCAACCTGAGCGCCTTTGGTGGCCTATCGCCTTCTTATATCGCTGGGCTTTCTAATTTGCATGCCCCAGGTAGCGGTCATTGGCTCCCCGGTCACTGTGGCTGTACCAGGGAGCCTGCGTGCTTGTCATCAATGGAGACGCGCGCGCGGAAGGCACCATGGAGCAGAGGCACCTGGCGAGCGAGCGGGCAGGCGGGCAGGAGACGCGGGCAGGAGCCTGCCACCGAAGCCGCCACTCGCCTCGCTCGCCAGGTGCCTCTGCTCCGTGGTGCCTTCCGCACGCGCGTCTCCATTGATGACAAGCACGCGGGCTCCCCGGTACAGCCACAGTGACCGGGGAGCCAATGACCGCTACCTGGAGCATGCAAATTAGAAAGCCCGGCGATATAAGAAGGCGATAGGCCACCAAAGGCGCTCAGGTTGAAGCACAATGGCTTTCTCTCTTCCTCATCCTTGGAACAGCTCCGGATGACTCTTCCTCAGTTCCTCTAATAATGCAGGTGAGGGGAGAGTAGTAAAATAGGAGGGGGGAGAGATCCCCGAAGAGTTAAAAACTAGAGCAAATAGGATCACTGTGGCTGTACCGGGGAGCCCGCGTGCTTGTCATCAATGGAGACGCGCGCGCGGAAGGCACCACGGAGCAGAGGCACCTGGCGAGCGAGGCGAGTGGCGGCATCGGCGGCAGGCTCCTGCCCGCGTCTCCTGCCCGCCTGCCCGCTCGCTCGCCAGGTGCCTCTGCTCCGTGGTGCCTTCCGCGCACGCGTCTCCATTGATGACAAGCACGCGGGCTCCCGGTACAGCCACAGTGACCGGGGAGCCAATGACCGCTACCTGGGGCATGCAAATTAGAAAGCCCGGCGATATAAGAAGGCTATAGGCCACCAAAGGCGCTCAGGTTGAAGCACAATGGCTTTCTCTCTTCCTCATCCTTGGAACAGCTCTGGACGACTCTTCCTCAGTTCCTCTAATAATGCAGGTGAGGGGAGAGTAGTAAAATAGGAGGGGGGAGAGATCCCCGAAGAGTTAAAAACTAGAGCAAATAGGATGCAAAGAAAGAAACACGGCTGCGCCCAAGCTACTGCTGGCTCCCAAAGGGAAGGCGGGAGGCGAGGAAAGGCCTCCCGCCTCCCCCCCACACCTGGACACCGACATTGGCGGTCTTTTGCCCTCTGCGCATGCGCAGCGTTCTGCGCATGCGCAGAGGGCAAAACTCAAATGGGCGGCCCCGCCCCCCCCCCCGTCAGTGTCCCACTTTAAAAAAAAAATCTGGTCACTTTACCTAACAAGGAAGTAAGAGTCTATGTACTGAAAAAATACAAAAAAAGGAAGTAACAATGCTAGGCCTCCCAACATAGCCTAACCACAAACAGTTACAGGAAACTTAGGAAACTAGAGAGGTCTGCATGAAGCTTGTATCTATATAAAGGAAAACAAGACATGTTTAGCTTTTTTAACATAGCAACTAGAGTTTAAATGTAATGTAAGCCAATCCCTGATGTTTACGTGTCTTTGTTATTTTGAAGAAGTATATAAGCTGCTTGCTTGTCCATAAGAATTTGTTCAGCTCAGATTTTCAAATGCTGTATTCTACATGCTCTGTCTGAACCTTATCTGCGCAGATAATAATAAATCAAGCTTATCTTGGATCCTGTGGTCTGAAATCCCTTCCTGTCCTGCAACATACCCAGTGTAGGCTAGGTCAGTTGAGGCATCTGAACAAAATTCAGTCCCCAAGACTAACTGGACCCAAAATATCTAAAGAAAAGACATATCACAACAAATAGAAGAATGGGTGGTTTTAGGGCTTATAGAGAAAGGTTGGAATCCAGGAAGGAAGTGTAAATAACAAAATAATGAGCAAAATTGGAGAGAGCTTCCATAGAAATACCAGTGAAAGGACTCAGGTAAGGCTTTGACCACATCTCTCCCCCTTTCAAAAAAAATTCAACTTACACTCTAAGCTAAATTTCCTTTCGCATCTAGAAGTCAATTTGTGATTGGTCCTTTCCTACTTGAACCTGGGAAGGCTTCATTCCATCTTAGAATTGTTTCTCTCTTTCTCTGGTAAGATGTTTCAAGCAAACTCTTTCCTGTAGTTAACCTCAAGGAGGGATATGTGTGCATGGAAACATTTAATAATATTTCTCCCCTGGGTGTTTTGACATTTTGACTAGGGATAAATCAAATCTTTATTAAGGTCATAGATCCAATGTGTATGTGTGTGTTTGTGTTTGTTTGTGTATGTGTATGTTCTGAACAAGCAGAGATCTCTCCAGGCTTACGTGCTTTGAGATTACTGTTACAGTACACCTATAATTGCAATTATATCCAGAATCAGGACAATGTTTGCAAAAAGTTCATCCTTGGTTTCAAAATGCTGCGATTTTGGTAGACTGGGAAGTAAATATAATGGAAGAAGCCAACAGCAAATCACTTCCATCTTGTTGCCATTAAAAGCACATGTACATAGCGATATCATCACCAAAAAGCGAGCTTGACTTCAAGGACATGTGACCTTAATGAAACAATATGGGTGAACACTCCATATTCTGACTTGGCAAGAATTCCTTCAATTCCATCCAATTGTTTTCTTAAGAGGATATTGGGTTTTAAAGACCCATTGTATCAAAAGGTTTCTTGCATGCAGGCAATATTTCTTGGATTCCATCAAGATCAATGTTATGGGATGTTCCCGTACATAATTCAACTTCACCGGAAAGCTAGACATTCTCGACTTGAGAGGCCAATAGTGCGTTCGTATCACAATCATTCATAGGAACATCAGTAGTTAAATGGGTGATTGATGGCCAGAGCAAATCTCACTCCCTTCTAGCACTGAAGATGTTACCTAGTTGAGTAAAAAAAAACATCCTCAAGCAAACAACCAAGCTCAGAGAGTACCAAGGACTCCACAGTTCAACCCTGAGCTATGTATATTGTCTTCTATCAGTTTTAACTACTCTAAATTCTGTTGAGCACAGTGGTGCTTACTTCCATGTAATGTGTATACATTTGTGGTGTTCATTGTAAAGTTTATGGTTGTGATGTCAAAATGTACTCCCCTTTTAAAGCTGAGCAGTTTTCTTGCTGTATGTCTGCTGATGTAGCATATGCTGTAGTAAAACGATAGTGTAGCCAATCTGTTGTTTCTTCATAATGCTCTTTTGTGAACCCAAGATTAACAATCCGGTTTTGGCAGAAGTGATTATAGCCGAAGTTGTCACTTTCCCTATGATTTTTGGGACCATTTTTTTAAAACCAGGATGAATAATTCACTTTGTATTACTAGCTGGCTAAAATGATTAGCATTGTATTTGCATCCAATTATGCTCAGAAGAGTAAGCATAATATCTTTCAAAATATTTATTGTGCCTTCACTTGGCTGGAATTGTGAATTTTTTACTGTGGAAATATTAAATCCTTCCAAATGAATAAAATGGTTTTCTTTCCAATACGACAGGCCGTGATCCAGCACAAACATAAATGGGCTTTAATTCACCAGGATCAGAAAACATCAATGCAATTATATCTATGGAATTTTTGTGACTATGATACAGCAATTCCTCAACTGGCATTCCTAAATTGTGCCTTGGAGTTGCAGCCAATTCTGTTCATATAGAGACATTTGCTTGCAAGATAGACCAAACAAAAGGATATTTGTACTTATATACTGTTAAAGTTTGCAACTGGCAACAGCTACCACTTACGAGTTTAGAAATTGATTCATTATATTCATAAAAATGGCTATCAATGGCTCTTGGGCAGGGGTGGGTTCCACTTACCTTCGCCACCAGTTCGTATCGTGATGTTTTGTGTGTGCGCTCCTGCTCCGCTCGCGCGTGCGCACATCCCCTCGTGTGATTTCACTTCCGCGCATGTTCAGAAGCAGGAATTAGCCCGAAACACAGCTGAGGAGCTCATCAGCTGTGCTTCAGGCGAAGAAATAAAGGTCAGTATTCACCAGCGGGCAGGCGGGAGGGCCCTTTTTCAAACCGCATAAGGGGAAAAATCCACAAAAAAAGATTTAATTTAATTTAATTTAATTTAAAGTTCTTATAGGCCGCCCAATCCCGTAGGACTCAGGACGGCATACAACAGGAATAAGAATAATACATAATAAATTTAAAACATTGCATAATTTTAAAAACCATTCATTAATGGGGGAATCCGATCTTCTTCACCCCGCCTGCCGGAAGAGCCATGTTTTTACGGCTTTGCAGAAGGCCAGTCGAGTGGGGATAGTCCGGATCTCTGGTGGGAGTTGGTTCCAGCGGCATGCACAGAACGGCACCGACAGTGATGTCACCAGTGGGTCGCTACCGGTTCGGGAGATCCGGTCCGAACTGGGAGGAACCCACTCCTACTGTTGGGCATAATGTATAAGTAATACCTCCAGGATTAGCCTACTAATAAAAAAGCTGATTGGTTTCCAGGATCACCTTGTTGACCATTATGGGAAACAACCCTTGTGAACTGGATAGGTCTTTGATTTGAATCAAGAAGACTTTTCATACACTTTGCTTTGAACCAGGAGGCATGCCAAGATCAGTGATTTATTCATAAACACAAAAAAACAGCTTTCCTTCTAAGAGGAGGAATCGAGCCTTCATATTTGAAGTGGGGGACACCTCGACAAGAAGAGCCAACCTCTTCTTGAATCAGGTCCTGATATTTATAGTATCATTTCACTCTTCTATAGTATCCAATATGGAATCATTCTAAGACAGGGATGGGGAACTCCTAGCCCAAGATGCTTATATGTTTATATATTTATTTATCATTTTTAAAAAGAAAAAAAGTAAACAAACAAGCAAAAGGAGAAAACAAAAAGGGAATAATTGGTACAGAAATATAATATTTATAAGTGGACTTAGACGTTATCAGGATTATAGTTAGTGGTAGTATATCTTTGATTAGTACAAATAACTAAAAATATTAAATTGTTCAGTACATTAAATTATTTCAATAATGTAAATAATAAATTCAATCTCTGAGCTAAATGCTTAAATCTTCACTATCTGCTTAAAAATACAAAAAGAAAGAGGAGGAAAATGCGACTAAAAATATTATAGATAGTTATTCGTTTCTAACTTGTAATTTGTTTTGCAACAAATTGTGTCAGATTGTTGATATATCATCATTCCAAATAAACGGACTACATGGCCAATAATAAAAGTTGCTGAGAGATTAGTTTAGCAACATTTGGAAGACCATGGGTTCCTGTTCCTTGTGTAAGACAAATATTTCCATACAACCAAAGCATGTTTATGTCTCTGAGCAATAAATATTAATTGTATTGCAATCAAGGTCTTTCAACTAAGTGACAGCATTTTGTCTGCATGTGTTATTTCCTTCCCTGAAAAAACTAATGCTATGCTGGAAACTATAGCAAAGAGACTGTAGAATTGTGGACTTTTTTGACTCACTTCTTTGATGTAGCATTTTTTTTTAGTATAAAATCCGTCTCTAATCAAAACTGGGAGCAGGAGCCAAAACAGCTAGCTCTAAAAGATAGAAAATTATTTTGCCTAATCCATGGCCTTCAGTCTTTGGCAGACTTCCCTGGGAACCAGTGAATAATATAATTAAATAGAAGATATAATTATTCTTCTCACAAGATAGGATGGAACGAAAGACTGTTTTTTTTAAATAGTGGTAAACATTGGATGGTTAGCCAAGGATTGGCTTGTCTATTTCAGAGCCATCATTGGATGGTTAGCCAATCCTGTTAGCCAATGTCTATTTCAGAGCCATCATTATCTTACCCACCCAATGAGAGACAGAGTGTTGGGTCCTTTTTGCTAAGCATCTATCTTGTTAGTTGCGAAGTCGTGTCCGACCCATCACGACCCCATGGACAACATTCCTCCAGGCCTTTCTGTCCTCTACCATCCCCCAGAACCCATTTAAGCTCACGCTGACTGCTTCAGTGACTTCACCCAGCCACCTCATTCTCTGCCGTCCCCTTCTTCTTTTGCCCTCAATCGTTCCCAACATTAGGCTCTTCTCCAGTGAGTCCTTCCTTCTCATTAGGTGGCCAAAGTATTTGAGTTTCATCTTCAGGATCTGGCCTTCTAAAGAGCAGTCAGGGTTGATCTCCTCTAGGACTGACTGCTTCGATCGCCTTGCAGTCCAAGGGACTCGCAGGAGTCTTCTCCAGCACCGTAGTTCAAAGGCCTCAATTCTTTGGCACTCAGCCTTCCTTATGGTCCAACTTTCACAGCATACATTGCAACTGGGAAAACCATAGCTTTGACTATACGCACTTTTGTTGGCAGGGTGATGTCTCTGCTTTTTAGTATACTGTCTAGCTTTGCCATGGCTTTCCTCCCGAGGAGCAAGCATCTATCTATCACCATTATGTAAAAACCATGCCTTTGTCCTTAGAAAAATTCCCATTCTTATCATGAAGGTTTCATTTGAAAGGCTACTTACAGAATGTGAATGCTTTGCCTAACCAAGCAGGAAGGATTCCCTTATATACAACATATTACACCACAAGGTACGAAAGAGCAGGTCCACATGTGAAGGCCCAATTAAACTGATTTATTGCTAAAAAGCCTATGCAGAGGAATCTTCTCAACTAACTTCTCAATTATCCAGAAATTAATGAATCAGGAAGAGGCACGTTTTAGAGGCCCATGAGGCAGCTGTCAAAATTCCCAAAGATCACCAATTATGCATCATTGGAACCTAGGGTGATATTGTTTCTCCATAGGGAACTGTTGTCGCAGTTCAAGCATTGTTTTTTTTTTATCATCACCACATGTTTTAAAATTTATATGAAGATGGCAATTGCAGCAATTAAAAAATTGTCAGATAACTAGATTGCCACATCAGAGATATTTTTTTATGTACCATGGTATTTGTATCAAATATACAGTAGATGGGAAAGTTGATAACTATTTGTAGAGCTGTTATGTAAGGGGACAAGAACGCATCAGATACTTTTGATATACTTGTCAGCATTCAACCGGAGTGGACATTTTATGAATGAATGAATTTATTTATTGATTAGCCTTTGGGCCATATCAAAATGCAGAGTTCCAAAAATAGATCATTGAAAAAGTTTGGTAAACTCTCTAAATTAAAATCTTCTTCAAGTTGAGCTTAGTTCCTGCTGATTATATCAACGAGCGGTCCAGATTTCTTGGCAACAATATGGAAGTGATATGCAATTGCCTTCTTCTTTTTTAAAACATTTTCTAGTCTATAGGTCAAAGATTCCCTGATGATCTCTCAACCAAGCATTAATCTTGCTTGACCTTTTAAAGATCCGCTTAGATTGGCTAGGTGATTATCTTCTCTAGTAACTGGAAAACCAAAACATTTATGCAGCCAATTTCTTTTTCTATTAGTCTTCTTATTCTACCAGCAGTCTTTTGTTTTTTAAAAATATTGCTTATTGTCCTTTCTTATCTTGCAGGACCTTTGTCGGTACAAAATTAGACCTCTTAGAATGCATTCCTAAATCTATGTAGCTCATAAACCTCCTAGAATTGCTATAGCAACCCGTTCTCCATGTAAGCCCTACTTGGAAGGAGCATTCTTTTGACTAACTAATTCAGGAAGGAGCGCAAAAGAGAGGAAATTAGAAACATTACATGACTGGTGCCAATCTGGACAACATAAGAACTGTGCAGTTACTTCAACGAGCAGTGGCTGATTTCGGGGCAGTTATTTGTTTTGTTTTTTAGCTTGACACTCTGGGTTGAGGCCCTCTTAGTGTCTCCAGAAGAGAATCCACTTAATTTTTCCTGAGATTCTAAGGCCTAGAGCAGGAGTGAACAATTATGGTCTCTTTACAACCTGTGGTCTTAAACCCTCAGAATTCCTGAGCCAGCATAGTTGGCTCAGGAATTCTGGGAGTTAAAGTCCACAGGTCGTAAAAGGGCCATACAGTGGTGGTTTCCTACTGGTGTGGTCCAGTGCGCCGTTCCTGTAGAGACCCACCGATTATGCAATTTGCACGCAACGGCTCTGGTGCCGTCTTTGGCGGTCCATCACACGGCGCCATCTTTTTTCTGGAATTTTTGGGCTTTTTTTGCTTCCTGCACATGCGCAGGAAGCAAAATCGTGCGAGGGGATGCGCGCACGTAGTGAGCGTGTGCGTGTGTGAAATGAGATGATGCGCGCGCAGCGCACCAGTAGGCAGGTAAGAGGAACCCGCCCCTGGTGCCATAGTTACCGATCTCTGGCCTAGAGTCTCTGAGTGCAGGAAATCTGTCTTTCTTCTGCAAAAAGAACCTGATTTTAAGGTAACTGTATGTTTGAGAAGCATTGTACCCCGTTGAAAGATATTAACTTGGAAAGAAAAGGACAAGGGAAAAAAGATCAGTCTTGCCTTCTTTCTTTTCTGACAATCGATGGAATGGGAAGAGTTAATAGAATGCTGGTTAATGGATTCTCTTGTCACTCAATACGCCTCAGCTCAAGCTTCCAATTTTGTGCCTCAAAATATACAAACAAACTGGTATGACCAGCATAGGAGAGGCTGTTGTGCGTACTTTACAGCCTTTCGTGAAAAAAAGAAATGTGTTTTCTTTGAACCATTTATCAAGGAATGTGAAAAATTCTGCCACGTTAGCTCCGTGACAATTCAATCACATGCAGGGCAGCCTTTCTTCTTGAAGTTCTCAAGAGCTCCATATAACATCCCTTGCTCTGTTCTAGGTTTCCTGGATATTCCTTGATCGGATTTAAAAGGACTACATTTTTTTTAGCAACAGATTATTTCTCTATTTTTGTTCCAAAGCCAGCTTTGAGGAGACCATTTTCATTTTATTTGGGGGTGGGGGGAAGATGCACATTTGTTTTTGCCTCTTAAACACTTTAAGATCTAACCCCAGACTATTAACTTTGACAAGATTAAAGTGGAAATCCAAGCAGATTGATTCACTCTGTAATCCAACTTCAGTTTACTGCTGAACATTTTCCAATTGGGAGAACAATCAGGAGAAATCCTATCTCTGAACGATTAAAAGCAGACTTAACATTATTTAAGCAAATGTAGCATGAGAGAGTAAGACCTATAAACCATTGCTGAGAAGGACTTTTCCCTTCTATTGAAAAGAATCTCTAAAATATATCCAACCAGCTTTTTCCTCCAGTGGCAGAATGCATTGCTCATTTTATTGAGTCATAAGGGATTTTTTCCCCCTTGTCAGCATCCTGAAATGTTGTACTTCACACTTTTGTACATGTGGACTGTGATTGGCTGTGCCTACTGACCCCTTGAAGGTTCAGGCACTGAATGCAGAGAGCATTAGCCCTATAGTATTTTAGACAGAAAATCAATGTTGTGAATCTGCACAAGAAAATGACACAGATTGTTCTTTTGCTAAGCCTAAATTCCGGTTATAAGATCTTTGCAAAAGTCTTCTAAAAACACTAGCAAAGTTGTAATGCATTGATTGTTGCTGGTTTGTTATAAAGATGCTCAATTGCTGGTTTTCATGGGTCAGCAAATGTGACCATTCATTTTGTGTGGCAATTAATCATGATCACAAGCACATGCTAGCTACATTCATATTTGAAATGGGCACGTCACAACTCCTTGGGGAGACTGGAACTAGCTTCAGGTGGTACTAGATAGGAGTACATCTATTGATTTACATTTCCCTTGGTTTCTCATTTTTGTCAATATGTCTGATTTGGCTTGTCAAGCTTGAGAAATGTTTTCCAAACTTCAGAGTCAAATGTATAATTTTGGTGTGGCTGTTTCTCCTACTACTTTTTTATCTGCAGTTTGGTCTGATATACATAGTTTCTTCATATATATTTTCCCAAAACTAATGTACATTGTTTTAGTGATTGTAATTTAATTTGCAGAACGTACCCTGTTTCCCCCAAAATAAGACATCCCCTGATAATAAGTCCAATCGGGCTTTTGAGTGCATGGCAATAAGGCCAAGCGCTTATTTCAGGGTTCAAAAAAATAGACAGGGTCTTATTTTCAGGGAAACACGGTACATTGGTGATGTAGATGTAGATGTAGATGTAGCTATAAGTACTCGTTCCTAAATTGCAGTGCAACATTTGGAGAACTGAGAATTTGGAATCATGATTAAATTTAAATTGGTGAATTGACTTAAAAAGACAAAATTTTAAGATCAAACTGCACACATTTCTTCCCTTTGTTAATGAGTAAAGCAGTCTCAAAGACAAAAGAGGAATCACAAAGTTTCATTGCACAAAATCTACAGTTTTCCATCTTTCCCAATAGTCTTTGATCACTGCATTATTAAGCTCCTATCATCATTTTTTACTTATCACATTCTGCTTCATTCTGCTGCTCTTGTAATTACCATGCCAAAAAAACTGGGAGAAAAAAAATGCTCCAATGACCTGGAAGTCCAGACAAAAACCTTTCTTTTACTACAGAGTCATGTTTACCAGCACATATTACTTGTATTCATATTTTATGGGTATATTGGAAATTGCTGAACTGCAGAACAGAATTCAAGATGCAGGAGACCTTCGGGCCAAGCCAGGTGTTCTGTGGCAATCAAATCAAAGGAGAAAGGCAGCCTTAGAGGACCAATGCTGATCTGGAAAATGGATGCAGGGTGCCATCTAATGGTCTTTGAAAAGAGAAAGCTAATGCTCTCTATGCTCCAAAGAATACTGCATGTATTGCTTTAAAAAGATTAGACCCAAGTCAGATCTGATTATTACAGTCAAATCCTTGCAATCACAGAAAATAATTGCAGTAATTGCAGGAAAGGTTAACTGAGTTCTTATCACTCTGCCTAACCATTGTTTTGTTTTGCTTTGTTTTTACAAATCATAGTTTATGGGAGTGGAAGAGGAAGGTACTGATCTTATAGCAAGAGTTAGCCATGTTAGTTCATTAGATAATAAAAAATTAGGACTTTACTAGGTGAGCTGGATTAAATATGTTCATTTTACAATTCTATTTTAGACAAAAAAAAATGTTACAATCTGCTAAATTATCACTATGAAGTTTAAATGTCTTTATTTCAGGTTGAAGAAAAGTTATAAACGAAGTAAAACTTGCAATCAGTTGCAGTCTGAATTCAGCAAGAGACGTAATGTATAGGTCTTAATAGAAATCATTGAGAACCTTTTTTGCTTGCAAACTCCTTCAGTTTCGATATCATACTACATATCTGCTTGTAACTTAAAATAGCCAGTCAAGATTTGAATATTGCAGTCCCCTTTAAATGTCCTCTAACAAAGAACTACTGCAAAACCACATTATTTATCCACATTTGCAAGGAGAAACATGAATAAATAATATATAATTCTTTACTAAAATGGCTGACTGTTCTTTTTTTTTTCCAGCTTTAAAAGCTTAAAATATTCATTCTGATGAGGCTGGGGTGTCTTTGTCGCCTTTAAAATGCTAAACAAGCCTGCGGCACGATTACAATCTGGTGCAAAGATGAGTTGCTTTCAAGACAAGCCTTAAATTAATCAAAGAGAGGATGGTTAACTTTTTTTATGTGTTTTAAATCAACAATAGATGTTTGTTTGTGACATTTGGCAGGTTGCCTGCTTTACTCACTGCAAGGAGCAGAAGAATTTTAAGAAGGTCTAAATCAGCTTCCATTCAAAGAATTCCCAATTGAACATATCAGGCATTTTTTTGGAAATCAATCTTGCTTTAAGAAAAAACTCTGATGTGATTATTTAATTTTGGAGCAGATGGGTGCAAGTGTTCCAAATGAAACAGTAGGTAGTCTAGAACCAGTAGGCTACCTCTCCTTGTTGCTCTCAGTCCTCACATTTTTCTGACTCTGTGAATTTTTGCTGTTATATTAGAAGTAGTTGGTATAAAGATATCAAATGTAGATAAAGAACTAGCTGACTGAAACGGTCAGTGCCTCTAATGCGCGGCCAAACAGCCACCCAAGGGCAGCCAGAGCTGATGCTCTAACGATCTTTGGCTCTCTAGTTGGGAAATGAGAGCCCAAACTCACTGTGATTGATGGCAATGCTGTTTCAGGATGGGAGTCTGGTTTGCCACGTCCGTCCTGCTGAAGGACCGAGTCAAAACTGGGTCCTAGTAGGGCGGATCTTGGCAATTAAAAAAGAACAATAGACAGACTCAGTCCTCAACCTGAATGGACAAGGACAAACCATCCTGAATGCTGGCTCCACCCAAGATGGACAATGGCCAGTATTATCAGACATCTAGACAAGGTGAACCAAGAGACTGATCTTCTACAGCAGAGATGTCAAACTCATGTCATCACGGCAGCATCACGTGGTGTATCGGGACTTTTTTCCCCTTCGCTAAACCGGGCGTGGGTGTGGCCAGTGCATGACGCATCCGGCCCACGGGCATTGTGTTTGACAGCCATGTTCTTCAGTATATAGCAACTTTATAAGTTCTTCAGGGAGGAGGGGGAGGAGGAGGAGGAGGAGGAGTTTTCTAGTGAAAAATCTTGCAGATATTGACACACATACATCTTTGTCACCCTGATGCCTTGATAGAGAAGTTGTTGAATGCACAAGCAAGGATGAAAGAGATACTCAACTTTTAGAGAAAACTTGAAGGTACCTGAAACAACTTGTAAGATTACCCACCATTTGTAAGAAAAGGGATTGAAAAGATTTAAAAAAATAAGATGAAGGGTTCACATTTTTTCAGAAGGATCCTTTTGAAAAGAGAGAAGTAGGAACATGTGAGATTTTAACTGGGTAGATTGGATATGTGTATTGCATCTGCAGTTCCTCCTGAATGAAATGGTGGGATGGGGAATAAATGAAATTTCCTGGTAATGATAGGTCATGTTATATGAGGCTATAGATCAGTGATAGCAAACCTTTTTTCCCTCGGGTGCTGAAAGCGCGCGTGCGTGCGCTATTGCACATGCTCGAGTGCCCACACCCATAATTCATGCTGCCCCGCACCCCATGCATGTGCGCACAATCCCCCCACTCCCCAACTTTGGGTGGGCCCAGTAGATCAGTTTTTTGCCCTCCCCAGGCTCCAGAGACCCTCCAGAGGCCAAAAACGCCCTCCCAGAACCTCCATGTGAGCTGAAAATCAGCTGGTGGGCACACACATGCGTGCTGGAGCTGAGTTAGGGCAACGGCTCACGTGCCGGCAGATATGGCTCCGCGTGCCACCTGTGGCACGCGTCCCCTAGGTTCGCCATCACTGCTATAGATATATCTGAATTATCCTACCTTATATTTTAATGTTGGATTGATAATGTTGGAAGTCTAATTACTTAGTTCTGGGGAGGAAATCACCTACTACAATGCCGCATACAATTTTGAGAAACTATTAAGTTGTTGCAAAGCTTTGATTTGATGAGGCATGTTTCATCCTGTTTCTTTGAAGGGGTGCTTTGCATAAATCTTTTTTAAAGCAAAGTACTCCTTGCAAAGATTTGCATGGGCCAGGCATGAGAAAAACATTGTGGTATCAATACATCCCTAAAATTGTTGATGGCAGCTCAAAGTTAAGTAACAAATACATGTAATGATGTTATTGCATTAGAGTTCAATGAGGATATCCCATCCCTAAAACCATTGATGGCAGCCCAATGTTAAGTAACAATTAAACAAATATAATGATGTTATTGCATTAGATTTCAATAAGGTTGTTATTGCATTAGATTTCAATGTGGATATCAACATTATAAGTGGATTCGCATGACAATGGGGATATTTCAAGATATTCTGGCATTCTTCTGTGACATTACATAAAATTATACCATTCCCAGAGTAGATTGGGTGACATTTTGGGGGAGGGGAATAGCTGGAAGTTAGCAATTTCATGAGAAATTGAGCTTTTTTAAAAAAATTGTTTTGATTTAATATATAGTCTGACCTCTCATAAAGTTACTAGCTCCTGCTGTAAGTCACCTGAACTGGAGAGCTGAATAAATGTTTTTTTTTAAATCTCTCATCAGAGATATTAAATAATACTGTATGTTAATGCACACTTAAAATTAAATCAGAGTAATAAGTTTGAGTCAAAACCTATTTATATCAGGGGAAGCACTCCAGCAATTTGGGAGCCAGATTCTAGCTCAAGAACACTGGTTTTCAATTTCTACAGATAATGCTTCACATGTATGAACTGAGCAAAATCAATGTTTATACACACATTTTAATTCCAGTGGATATTCACTTTTGATGTTTAATCGTTGAACCATTTAGGTAGCGCTGAATGGGACTGCCTTCCCATTCTCTGTCGGTATCAGGAAAATAAAAGAATCATTTTCAAAAGGGAATAACAGTTCACAGCATTTGGTTTAGATGGGCTTGATTTGTTATGCAGTAAAAAAAATCACAATACTGTGTTCTGTGATCATTCCAAACTAAACAAACATGTCCAAGCATCGTGACTGGCCTTAAGCTAAGGGCATTTACCAGTCCAGTATCTGATTTTTTAAAATATAAACAATGCTGCACTTCAATGACCAGTGATGGCGAACCATTTTTGGTTCGCATGTGAAAAGAGTGTGTGTGCGCACACTAGTGCCTTCGCACATATCCACACCCATTCCCCCCATGCATGCGCACACACACCCCGTGCTGCCCCCTGCACATGCGCACAACCCCCCTGCCCTCGCATGCGCACAGGCCGCACTGAAGGCTGGGATGGTGAAAAACGGCCCAACGGGCAAACCGGAAGTTCGGAAAAACGGACTTCCGGTTTGCCCATTGTGTTGTTTTTCACACTCCGGAGGCTTCAGGGAAGCTTCCTGAAGCCCCGGAGTGCGAAAAACAGCACAACGGGGGAACTGGAAGTCTGTTTTTCTGAACTTCCGGTTTGCCCGTTGGGCCGTTTTTCGCACTCTGGGGCTTCAGGAAGTTTCCCTGAAGCCTCTGGAGGGTGAAATGGCCTTCCCCAAGGCCGAAAATCAGCTGACCAGTGCGCGCATGTGTGCTGGAGCTGATATAGGGCAATGCCTCGCGTGCCTGTGATATGGCTCTGCGTGCCACCTGTGACACGCTTGCCATAGGTTTGCCATCACTGGCCTAGACACTGGTATTTCACTGTACACACACGTATACACACACACACACACACACACACACACACACACACACACACACACACACAGAGCCATGGTGGTGCAGTGGTTAGAATGCAGTACTGCAGGCTACTTCTGCTGACTGCTGGCTGTCAGTAGTTTGGTTGACAGTAGATGGTTGACTCAGCTCATGGTTGACTCAGCTCAAGGTTTACTCAGCCTTCCATCCTTCCAAGGTTGGTAAAATGAGGACCCAGATTGTTGGGGGCAATTTGCTGACTCTGTAAACCGCTTAGAGAGGGCTGTAAAGCACTGTGAAGTGGTATAGAAGTCTAAGTGCTATTGCCATTGCTATTTTATTGTGTTTTATTAATCTAGATGAAATGTGAACCTATATTGCTAGGTCATGAATGATACGCCATATGCTAAATAAATCCAAACTAAGCTACTGCTTTGATATCAGAGGGAACTATTTCACAGAGTTCAGTCCTCAAAAAATGATTACACTGAGTCCCATGGGATTTACTCTCAGCCAACTCTAGTTACATTTAGAGGGACTTCCTTATGAGTAAGCAATAATGAGATAAAGGCCAAGGTTGCTAAGGGAGGAATCAAAGTTTCCCAGGCTAAAGATGGTTTTATGTGAACATATTTTAGCCTCTCAACGCTACCAAGTTCCTGCCTAGTGGATTGGAAGAAGCTTAGAGTTTGGACCCATGTCTATGGATTACAGTTATACTGTATGTTAGATGTTCAGTTAGACATTGTACAGAATTTAGTACAATTGATAATAGAAAATGACCACTACTTTCCATTGTCCAAGTACTTCTGTTCCTTTGAGAGATTGACAAAAACCTCAGAGGCATACTAAGGATTTCTAAACCCTTTTAATGATGTTGACTTCTTAAAGCAAAGTTTCCACCAATGCTAGTTAGATGAATTATAGCTTCTTTTAATGGAATGTGTCACTGCAATGATAGCCAGTTTAGCATAGTACTTAAGATACCAGGCTAAAAACTGTGAGTTCTAGTCCTACCCAAAGCTATGTGGGTTAGCTTGGGCCAGGCACTCTCTCTCAGCCCTTGGAAGGAGGCAGTGGCAAACCACTTCCAAAAAACCTTGCCAAGAAAATTGTAGTGACTAATCCATGCTGTCCCCATGAGTCAATACTATCACAAAAGCATAAACAGATTTTTAAAAACCGCTGCATTGCAGTCAAGGGTATAGATGATAGTCTTGTAGAATTCATGGCCATCACCATTTTAATCCTGTCATTCATGGCCATCACCATTTTAATCCTGTCATTCAGGACTATAACAGACATTACAAGGTGTTTGTTGATTTAAATAGTGTTCTCTCATATACATTTAATGAGCTTGCCTCTCAGCTTTTTAAAAAAAACCTCCGAATACTTAACACAAACATGATGGTAGGTAAGAGAAAGAGAAATTGGATTTGAGTTTCTCTTATCATCCTTTAGGAATGACATCACTGGCTCATTATAAATTCTTGGGAGTATTATCGCTGGAGGTTTAAATGCTGGAAATGCAGGTACTATGGCTGGTATCCTATCTACACTTACTTCAGAATAAGCCCTGCTGAATTTCAGAATATTCAGAATATTTTGAGTAGATACGTTTCTAGGTTGCATAACAGGAATGTATCTGCAAATAAGTTCTGTGGGGCTTACTTCTACCTAGAATTCTCTCCAAGATGAATCAGATTCATTTTTTAAGTTTTCATAATTTAGGGATGTATTCCAGCAACAGAGATGGCATATTTAAGCACACTGCACACAAAATCTGAATGTCTTTCCAGTTAAGATTCTCTAACCAATGTTTTTCTTATTTTACAGAATCCCCTTCACCTGCAGTTGAGTTTAGAACGTTCCCTGAGTTTTGACGCTGATGTCACTTTTTCAATCTTGGCCTTGAACAACTGGTATAATTTTAGTTTGATGGTATGCCAGGAAGAGTGGAACATCACAGATTTTCTCTTCCTTACTCAGCAGAGCTCCAAATTTTATTTGGGATCCATTATAAATATCACAGGAAACCTCACATCAGCCAGTGACCTCTTGACCTATCTGCAGTTTCATCTGGAGAACATTAAGGATACAACTTCAACAGTGGTGATGTTTGGATGTGACATGGAAAGCACAAGGAGGTTTTTTGAGATAACCACACAATTTGGGGTTATGCCGCCTGAACTTCATTGGATTCTTGGGGATTCGCACAACGTGGAAGAGCTGAGGACAGAAGGTTTGCCACTAGGTCTTATAGCTCACGGGAAAACAACACAATCTTTTTTTGAAGATTATGTGCAGGATGCAATGGAGCTGGTAGCTAGAGCAGTTGCTTCAGCTACAATTATCCAACCAGAACTGGCATTGATTCCAAGTACAACCAACTGCTTGAGCACAGAGGAAAAGAATCTCACATCAGGCCAGTATTTATCAAAGTAAGAGATCTCTCTTCAATAAATGTTGTAAATATGAATGCCTCATACAAAACTCAAGGATCAAATCAGATTTTTCTCCATGATAGTCTATCCCCAACATGTTCTTTCAGATCTTTCAGTGGTGCACTCAGGGCCTCTGTAACTGAGTCCATCCACCTTGCAACTACTGGTTGGCTAGACTCTAACTCCAGAATTCCTATGAGGCACAGAAAATTCAGGGAGTTTAAACTGTCCTCTGCAGGGGTCTCCAACCTTGGCAATTTTAAGAGGTGTGGACTTCAATTCCCAGAGTTCCTCAGACAGCTTTGCTGGTTGGCTTTGCTGGCTGAGGAACTCTGGGAGTTGAAGTCCACAACTCTTAAAATTGCCAAGGTTGGAGACCCCTGCAGTCTGGATAATTCCCAGGTTGGGGAAGCTTATCTAAAAAGTGGCATGGGGATAGATCTGATTCAGAGAACAGAAGCAGCAGGTGATTAATCCCTATTCAGCTAATATAAAAATAGTATTATTTTTAATAATAAAGGGGGGAAAACACTCCTTTCATTAAAAATAATTTCAAAGTGAGATTTATTTCTAATGAACTATAACTTTCATAGCAAAGACTGCATGAGTAGAGGGCAGCAGATTTGGGAAGTCTGATTATTATCATAAGGGCACTTTTTCTGCAGAAGGCAAATCCATCCATTATGTATCCTGCTGCCAATGAAAGAGACTGAGGGCACTACCAAAATCTAATAGTCACCCATAAATGGAATAAACTGGCCTGCAGCACGATGCGCTACCTGTCTCTTCCCTTGTAAGCAAGCGGCAAGATCTGCCTTGTGTTTCGTTTTAAGAGTTTTGTAATCCATCCGGCAAAATCCTGCTGTTAGATGGATGACTCTGTAAACCGCTTAGAGAGGGCTGTAAAGTACTAAGAAGCGGTATATAAGTCTAAGTGCTATTAGAAAATTGTGATAATAGCAAACTAAGGAGTTGAAACTGCCATGAAGTATGCAGACTTGTGCAATGTAAATTTCCTGTTACAACAGAGCAAGTGAGGAGATGTTCCTTGTGATTTTGTGGGTGAGAGATATCAGAGGGACACTGGTATCTACAGTAAGTTATGGTGGGAGGACCATAAACATATGTAAGGCTTAAAAATCGGTCCTATTTAATTCGCAGAGATACGGGATCTCCCCATGACTTCTCTTGTGCTGTGTTTTTATAGCAGAGCACATACCTTAGAAATCTTGTACTGAGAAAGTTTCTACTGTGTTAATTCCTAATCTTATGATTGCCCTGGTTACAGGGTAAAAAGCATTAGGATTTAGCAACCCCATCTAGTCTGTAAATTATGGCATTTTAATTATGTCATTTGAGTAATTAAAGCCCCATATGCGATTTGACTCACTGCCCATTCTCGTTTTTCTCATTCTCGACTAAACTTTGGGTGATAAAGACAGAATTACCAAGTTACCAGGCTAATAAGTATAGAACAATTTAATTAACCTACCAGTGAAAATTTATTACTGTGACCCTTTTGAATCATCAATATTTCAGCCCCCACAAAAATGCAAAGAGTAATGAGTTTATGACTATGAATGACTACATGCAGTACTTTTTAGTCAAAGAGCTAAATTGAATTGATACACTAACAACACTCAGTATGAATATGACAAATGCACATCATAAAAGTTCAAATTTTCAGGAAGCCGTGATTAGAAGTAACTCTACCTCATTGCAAACAGTCATTTCATGCTGAAAGGAATGGGATTGAGTTCACTCATCCTGTCCCAGCACACAGCTTTCATCCATTCACCGGCAACTGTGTCAGGGGTGAGTTCCTCCCGGTTCACACCGGTTCTATAGGACCAGTAGCAAACCGCTGGTGACGTCACGGAGCCGGTTCTGTCGGTGCTGGTCCATGGACGCCGCCATCTTTTTTTAAAAAAATTGGGGGGGTTCTGATTTTTTTTCTTCTGTGCATGTGCAGAAGCCAAGTTTCTGGCACTGCACATGCGCCGTCATCTTGTTTTTGGCTTTTAAAAAAAAATTTGGAATTTTCAGCACTGCGAAGCACGGCCACGTGGTGCGGGAGGAAGCGAACCGGCGGCAAGGTAAGTTAGAATCCACCCCTGAATTGTGTGTATAAGTAGTCCTCGACTTATGACCACAATTGAGTCCAGAATTTCTGTTGCTAAGTGAGATAGTTGTTAAATGAATTTTGCTCCATTTTACGACCTTTCTTGCCACAGTTGTTAGGTGAATCACTGCAGTTCTTAAGTTAGTAATACGATTGTTAAGTGAATCTGGCTTCCCCATTGATGTTGCTTGTCAGAAGGTAGGAAAAAGTGATCACATGACCCCGGGTCATTGCAATGGTCATAAAGGTGAGTCAGTTGCCAAGTGTCCGAATTTTGATTACATGACTGTGGAGATGCTACAACAGTTGTAAGTGTGGGAAATGGTCTTAAGTCACTTTTCTCACTGCCTTGTAATTTCAAACATTCATTAAATGAACTATTGTAAATCAAGGACTACTTGTTGCCTGTGGCTGTTCAGAGATCCTGCAAATGAATGCCAGAATGCAGCCTTTGTGTACAGACTAGAAAAATAAACGAGGACCTCCAAACACACTCACCAAAAATAAGAAATAGTGCTAGAGATACCAGCAAGTGAAAGAAGAAATCTCATCTTAACAAAGAACATTTTGCCAAATTAGGGAGCCAAAGCAATTCAGGAGAAATATGTACATATGCAGAAAGAGAAACATTTACATACATTAAAAATCTGCTCATACTCAACGGCAAACAGCATTCATGAATTTAATTGGAATAACATTATGACAAATACAAATAAAGAAGCTGACTAAATGTACTTTGGGCACAAAAGTTCTCCTTCAGCGGGAAATTTTAACCCACTTTCCATTTATCTGTTCTGCTACCTCCAAGTATAAGTAAACTCTCCCTCCCCCCACTTCTTCAATTAGCATGAATGACAGCTCCATTGATGGTTGCATTCATCTCCATTCAGTCTTTGGGATTTTCCTCTTGTGCAAATGTGCACAAATGGACCTTGCTTTCTGTTCATCCTGAAATAAATCAATAACCCATTGAGAAATCCCCATAAATAAAGCTAGTGGGAGAGAAGGATGTTCTTATATTTTAACTAACATGAAAGGAACAGCTAGAATAAGTCTTGCTCTTATAAAGACAAAGCCAAGTCTCTATAATACTTTAAAATGATGACTTGTTGACCAAACAAATTACTACTTATTAACATTTATAATTCGAAAAATATTTTAAACACAGAGGACATCCACTGTCTATAGCTCAGATGACAAGGTATTTGGGTAAACAGGTTCTATTCCTACTGTTCATCCAAACACATATGCAAATGATTTGTTCCCTTGGATCCGAGGATTTCTGCATTTTGATTGTATGCCCAAAGAGAATACCATCAGAGCAGTGGTGGGTTCCTACCGGTGTGGTCCACTCTATAGCACCGGTAGTGGCCTGCTGGTGATGTCACAGTACCGGTGCGATCAGTTGCCGGTGCCTGGGTGCTGCCATTTTTTTAAAAAAAAAATTAATTTTTTTTTTATTTCTTTTGCGCATGCCCAGAAGCCGAGCTTCCGGCACTGCGCATGCGCTGCCTTCCTACCCCACAGTGAGTCCAAGCAGGGGAGGATGGCTGAGCGAGCGCGTGAGACGCTGAAAGAACGGGCGAAAGGAGCTATCTCAGTTCCCCTCCCTTCAGCAGTCCGAGAAGGCATGAATGTGCGGTGATGATCCTAGGCATTTTTGCATTTTCAAGGCTTCTTGAGCTGCTGAGGGGAGGGGAACAGGCGGCAGGAGCCTAGGATCATCGAATGGGGAGAAGCATTTAGGCTGGACGGAGCCTCCTAGAAGAACCGCTGCTGCGGTCTTGCTGCTCCCGCTGCGGGGGGCTGCGTTGCGGGTGGGCAATGCCCCCCTGCTACTCCAGCCGCTGCCAAGCTCCCGAGGCCATGCCCACCCAGTCACATGGCTGGCAAGCCACAGCCACAAAATAAGCCACGCCCACAGAGTGGCAGTAAAAAAATTAGGAACCCGCCCCTGCATCAGAGGCAGGAATAGTAGGCAAGCCGAGCTAAGCTGGAACTCTAGGTAAAGATGTTTAGGTGAAGCGAGCAAAACATGTTTGTTTCTGTGTCTAAATCCTGTTGAAGTTGCAATTTTGCCTCAGAAACTTTGAAAATTTCAGCCCTGAATGAACAAAAAAAGCTTATGGCACAAGGTGGACATATTAAAAAGAAAAAAGCCCTTTCCATTCCAGAACCTTCAAAATATATACAGATGTTCATATAGTTCCCAAAGCATATTATGGAGTTGAAAACTCTTACAATGTAGACCTCTCATTGTGCTATGAGAACTACAAGTGGAAGAACAGGCATGTATCTTGTTCATCCCAAAGAGATAGCTGAGTTGGCCTTGTCACTTTTGAAGAAAAAGCATAAATGTGTTGGGGGGGGGAACAATCCCAGCTCCAAAAGACGTTAAAAGGTTCTGTCCTCTGAATATCTGCACATAACTTCTTACTTTTGTCCTACAGGTTTTTAGCCAACACTACGTTCCATGGGCTCAGTGGCCACATTAAGGTAAAAGGTTCTTCCATCATTAGTTCAGAAAACAAATTCTTCATTTGGAATCTGCAACATGACCCTGTTGGGAACCCAATGTGGACTCGCTTGGGGAGTTGGCAAGAAGGCAAGGTTGTCATGGATTATGGGATCTGGCCGGAGCAGGCTCAGAGGTACAAGAATCACAACCAGCATCCAACTAGGCTACATTTGAGGGTGGTGACGCTCATTGAACATCCCTTTGTATTCACAAGGACTGTGGATGATGAAGGATTGTGTCCTGCAGGACAGTTCTGTTTGGATCCCTTGACCAAAGATTCAGCCGTGCTGGATGCTCTTTTTGAAAGCCTCCAAGGAGGCAATGACACAGTGCCCACCAAATTTAAGCAGTGCTGCTATGGTTACTGCATAGATCTGTTGGAAAAGTTGGCTGAGGATATGAACTTTGATTTTGACCTGTATATCGTTGGTGATGGGAAATATGGTGGTTTGAAAAATGGTCAGTGGACAGGACTGGTGGGTGATCTTCTGTCTGGGACAGCTCACATGGCTGTGACATCTTTCAGCATCAACACAGCCCGTAGCCAAGTGATTGATTTCACCAGCCCTTTTTTTTCAACCAGTCTGGGCATCCTGGTGAGGACCAAAGACACAGCAGCTCCTATTGGAGCCTTTATGTGGCCGCTTCACTGGACCATGTGGCTGGGCATCTTTGTAGCTCTACACATCACTGCAATCTTCCTGACTCTGTATGAATGGAAGAGCCCCTTTGGAATGACCCCAAAGGGTAGAAACAGAGATAAGGTTTTCTCCTTTTCCTCTGCTTTGAATGTCTGTTACGCCATCTTGTTTGGGAGAACAGCTGCCATCAAACCTCCAAAGTGCTGGACGGGAAGGTTTCTAATGAATCTCTGGGCCATTTTTTGTTTGTTTTGCCTCTCCACATACACTGCTAATCTGGCTGCTGTTATGGTGGGAGAGAAAATCTATGAAGAATTGTCTGGAATACATGACCCCAAGGTAAGGAAGGGCCTTTCATTTACACATTCCGGTCATAAAGTCATTATGCGTTATTTTTGTACCACAACACGGAAGTGGCGACTGGACTTGGTCTGGTAATATTAGCTATGCCCTCCCTGCTGAGACTAGTTTAGTGCAGTTGTTAAGGTGTCAGGCTAGAAATAGATTGTGAGTTGTAGTCCCATCTTAAACACAAAACCAGTTGGATGAGGCTTTGGGCCGGGCATTATCTCCCAGAAAGAAAGCAATAAGATGCCATTTTCAATAAAATGTTGCCAAAAAAAAAAACCCTCTATGTAGTCACTGAAAATTGAGTCTGACTTGAACATATACACAAAAATCCCACCTGTTAAGGTACTATAGAGCAGTGTTTCCCAACCTTGGCAACTTGAAGATATCTGGACTTCAACTCCCAGAATTCCCCAGCCAGCATTCGCTGGCTGGGGAATTCTGGGAGTTGAAGTCCAGATATCTTCAAGTTGCCACGGTTGGGAAACACTGCTATAGAGGTTAAGGAAGTGGTTCTTCTTTTATATGTATATAATTATATCATTTTATAATTTATTATCATTATAATAATTGACATATATTTGTGTGTGTGTGTGTGTGTGTGTGTGTGTGTGTGTGTGTGTGTGTGTTTGTACATACATATGTAATATATGGATAATTATTTTATTAATGATTCTATTCGCCGCCCTGAGTCCCGCGGGAATTGAGTGGCATATAAAAACGACTAATAAATAAATAAATATTTATAGAAGCCACCATGGCTGTAAGGAACACAGTGGTAACCAGTTGTTAATATTTTACATTGACAAATGAGAGCACAGAATACTGCTGAAATATTTTTAAACAAAATGCTTTGGCTTCATTTATACTGTAAATAAGGAGACAAAGCATGATTGGGGCAGAAGATCCAGGGAGTGTAAGTTATGATCATCTAGCAAAGCATTTCTAGGTAAAACCCTCCAAGCTGGAAGCTGAATGGAAAGAATCTATTGAGATGACAGAATTGTCTTATAGTGGTATTTGGGAAGCTTTTGAATTTCTGGATTGTGAAGAAGTGGACAATGTCATCTGTGATCTGAACTCCATCATGTCTGGATTGGTTCCATGCTTCTCCTTGCTAACACCCTGAGATCTAGCAGGCTGCTACTCTCCAACATTCAGAAAAGCCTTAAAGACTTGTTATTTCCAACAAGGTTGTGACGGAATGTGCACTTGTAGGGGGAATGGGAGACACTTTTGAGCTTTCCAGAAAGAGGCCCAAATTAAGATACTATGCTGTTTTGGCTGGAAAGGAGAGAGGGGAAGAAGTTCTAGGGAGCCGCACCCTAGAATCTCTCAGGATATATCTAGTAGGCAAAAAAAGTTATAGCTTTAGTTTGGCAAGTTTCTGTCAATTTGGCAAGCTTCTGTCCTTTATTAGCAAATAAAGGGTTGGACTTGATTGGATCCCGCTGTCTTATCTCTGGCCATGAGCCTGACACAGCATTGGGATAGTATGAGGCTGGGGTCCAGAAAAGTTCCTTGTGGGTGTGTTAGAATGAGTTGTGATTGAGGGAATATAGAGGTTTTATGTTTGTCTTGTATATTTTCTATTTTTTGTGTGTGTTTTTTTATTTTTCTTCATTAAACATCTAAATATTTTGATACAGATCTACACCCGTTTTTACAACATTGTTATTTCTCGATTATGCACATTAAATCATAAATTTACAGTCTCTTCTGTCTTCGTTTTCTTCTCACGTTGTCACACAGTCTTTCCTCTTTTTTTTAGTCCAGTTGTACCATCTAGTCCATGTTTTGTAGTATTCTGAGTTGCATTGTCCTTTGAGTTGAATAGTCAGCATGTCCATTTCAGCACATCTATATATTTTGTCCATTAGTATGTTTTCTGGTGGGATTTGATTGTCTTTCCAATATTGTGCATATGTTATTCTTGCCGCAGTTGTAATATGTAGTATTAAATATTGTATGTTTTTTGGATGTTGTTTTTCCATTATCCCCAGCAGGAAAAATTCTGGGGTGAATTCCATTGTTCTCTCTGTAATTTCTTGTAACCAAGCATGCACTGTTGGTTTTTTTTTATTGTTTCTTAGCTGCCCAAGATTATGTTGCACAAGATAAGTAGCTTATACTTTTTAAACATAAATGGAAACTATTAAATACAATAGCCATGGATGGTAGTGGGAATTGGATCTGGAATGTAGTCAGTACTTTTTTGAGAGAAAGAGAGAGATTCAAGAAGTCTTTAGAGGGGCATTGGTTTAGTCTCACCTTAAGATTTCAGGCCTGGACCTGAATTCAACAGAATTGGACAATTATCATCATATAACTAACCCACCCTTTGTGGAAGGTTATGGAGAAACTGGTAGGGCTTCAGCTGTAGAGGACATGGGTTAACTGAGCCTTGGTAATATGAGTTCAGATCTGGGCATGGAAAAGAAACTCAATTGTTTGCTATCATGGATGACCTATGGAAATGCTTGGATAGAGGTTGTATGAATGTTGTTGTGCTCCAAATTCTTTCAGCAGCTTTCATTATTGTTGACCACAGTATTTTTCTGGACCGCTTGCAAAGGTTGGGAGTTGAAGGTGTGATGTTACAATGGTTGCTATCTGAGTAGTTTGGATGAACATGAGGGGGAAGGAGGAAGAGATCAGGCTCCAAACCACTTTGTAATGGAATGTCTCAAGGTTCAACCCTTTTTTCAACATCTACATGAAACCGCTGGAAAACATCATCTGCTGGTGTGGGGTGATGTGTCTTCAATATGCAGATGGTACATATCTCTATTCTGGGACTATTGGGAGGATGTAATGAAAGTCACAACCTGGTGTCTGGAGTCTGAATAAGGGAAAACAGGCTCAGGCACAACCCAAAAAAGGTAGAATAGTAGAGGACAATTGATTTCAGGAGTGTACCATCTCTGGCTCTTGATGGGATTGTACTTGGAAAAAGCAGACTTGCAATCTGGAGGTCCTCTTGGACTCATGGGTCCTGGGGGGCTTTTGTAGAGTCTCATCTGGTATATCAACTGTACCCTTACTTGAAACACAATGCACTGAAGATTGTGGCTCATACCTTTGTTCTCTCTCAATGAGCTCACTATAATGCACTCCATAGGGGGCTGTCCTGGAAGATTAATCAAAAACGTCAAAGGTTCAGAATGGAGTGGCATCCATGCTCAGTGGTCACTGGGACTGCCATGGAGCTGCACTGTTACAAATAGGTTTCTAAGTGACCATACTTGGAGAAGGAGGCTCTACTCACAGTCACTCATGCCCTTGTCACCTCTCGATTGGACTACTGCAATGCGCTCTACATGGGGCTGCCCTTGAAGAGTATTCGGAGACTTCAACTGATGCAAAATGCAGCTGCGCGTCCTGTGGTGGGTGTTTCAAGGTACACCCATGTAACACCTATACTCCGCCAGCTGCATTGGCTGCCCATTGGTCTCCGGGTACAATTCAAGGTGCTGATCATCATCTTTAAAGCCCTACATGGCTTAGGACCAGGCTATCTCCGGGACCGCATTCTGCCTCATTCTTCCCTTCGACCGGTTAGGTCCCACAGAGTGGGTCTCCTCCGGGTCCCGTCAGCCAAACAGTGCCGACTGGCGGGGCCTAGGGGTAGGGCCTTCTCTGTGGGGCCCCTGCTCTCTGGAACCAATTTCCCCCACAGATCCAAATCATCCCCACCTTGCTGGCCTTCCGAAAAGCCATGGCTCTTCCTGCAGGCGGGGTGAGTTTAAATTTAATATTAAACAATATATATATTGTTTTAAATTGTTTTTTTAATGATTTGTTTGGAGTTTTTATAAAATGTTGTACGCCGCCCTGAGTCCTGAGGGAGTAGGTCGGCATAGAAAAATGGCCAAATAAATAAATAAATAAATAAATAAATAAATAAATAAATAAATAAATAAATAAATAAATAAATAAATAAATAAATAAATAAATAAATAAATAAATAAATAAATGCAGTTCAAAGTGCTGGTCATTACCTATGAAGAGCTGTGTGACGTGGATATATTAGGAACACCTTCCCCCAATAGTTTCTGCCCGTCATGAGATGCCCTGATAACATTGTCCTCAGTAGCAATATCTCTCTTCTAGAATGGCTTGCCCATGGAGCATAAATGTCTTCCTCCTTATGACCTCCTGGAAGCAGATGGAAACGAGGTTCTTCCAGAGGGAATTTGGAGATTAATGTACTCGGAGGCACTATTTTCCATAATCCCATGATTTCATCCTTTTCCTTCCAATTAATTAGTATTCTGATTTTGTATTCCATTTTTTACTGTGTAAGTTCGGTAAACTGCCTACCGTATTGTTGGTTTCAGGTGGCGGGCAGATTTAATGAAACAAAATGGCGATGCCCTGCTTTGTTCAAGATCCATTGCCAACTCTTAATTCTACAGTGGATTGCAAATATCGCCATTTTTAAGGAATTGGATCAGTCTCAAACATATTTACCTCTGCAGCAGTTTCTTTTGCTGATGACGTAGCCTGACAATATTTCTTTCTCCTTTTTTTAAAAAAGCACTTTCATTTCTTAAGTCAGATGTTTAAAATCCTTTGTGGAATGACTTCTACAGATTTACTCTAATGTGAACTGTTTCTTGCCTTCTTCTGTTTCTCGACCAGAAGGGTCTCTTCCACTCCAGCTGAAGGCAGCAGAAGAGCAATTCCTTACAGTACTTAGAAATGTTCCAGTTCTTGGCCAACGCAGTGATGAAACAGCAGGAGGAAAATCCAGACCTCTCAAATTAATGGGTTTCTCCCCTCCCTGCCCTGATGTATTTAATTAACTGGAAAGCCAGCGGGTGATTGTTGTCCCCTTCTTAATAGGCTATGACAAATACCCCCCTTTCTTCTTTGAACTCTATTAGTGCTTACTAGCTAAATACAGTACATTCCTTAGGTGAAGGAACAACATTGGTGGGGGGGGGGGAAGGACCCTCCAGCATGTACTTTCCCCTAGTGGGAAAAATGCCATCTATGGATTTTTTTTACTCTTTTAGGAGAAGAATGACCAGCAGCTGGATAGAAGCCATGAACTGCTTATTTGCAGGCCACTCACCATCTCTCAGTTGCAACTGGGCAGCAAATTACGGAGCATCTGCGAAGTAGCCTTTTGCTATTTTTTTTTATAAATGTTAATCCAATTCAGATTGATAGAGTAGAATTCAAACATTAACATAATCTGTTAAATATTTCTCATTCGTGACATTCAAAAATAAACCAGAAGAATGCTGAAAAGGGTAACCTGCATGATAATATGATCTGCTCCTACTGGCTGCATCTCTCAGAGTCAACTCCAAGAAAAATGGTCTGTTGCCCCAAGAAAAGTAGCTCACTTCTAGACTAGGGCATGTTTATGTAGGGTTACCATATCTGGCTGACAATCAATGGATGCATCAAACAGACACAAGGCCCTCCAGTTTCTTCCTGTCATCTACTGTAATGGTGGTCCAGATTTTTAGAGCCAGGTTTTGCAGCTCTATTCTTCACTAGCATCTTACCTTCAGAGACATTGGGTGTCAACTCTCATGATCCCCCCCCAACTTGTATGGAGTCATGCTGCTTGAGAAGGATTGGTATTGCAATGCAGTGTACCTGAAGACCACCAGAACAGAGAGGGTTGAACAAGCAAAAGTTTACTGTATGTAAGAATTCATAGATTAGTTTCTATGCTGGATTTCTTATTCCAGAATTACAAGTATTTCCTTTCCTTTCTCTTCTCTAGCTTTACTTGTATGTTTTAGGGCTGGTTTTATCTTAAGGGACAGTTCAAATAGTATATTAGGAGGCAGACTGCAGATTTGGATTCAGATTCAGAAACCAAATAGCTTGACTCAATGTGTAGTCCTCAATGGAACTGCATCTACATGGAGGGAAGTTTGCAATGGAGTACCCCGAGGCTCTGTTTTAGGCCCATTCCTCTTCAACATCTTCATCAATGACTTGGACGAGGGGATAGATGGGGAACTCATCAAATTTGCAGATGACACCAAGGAATAGCCAACACTCCAGAAGATAGGCTTAAGATACAGAAGGATCTTGACAGACTTGAATATTGGACGCTATCTAACAAAATGGAATTCAATGGTGAAAAAAGTAAGGTTCTACATTTAGGCCAAGAAAAACAAAATGCACAGGTACAGTATATGTGGTACCTTGCTCAATAGTAGTAACTGTGAGAGGGATCTTGGAGTCCTAGTGGACAACCATTTAAATATGAGCCAGCAGTGTGCAGCAGCTGCCAAAAAAGCCAACACAGTTCTAGGCTGCATAAACAGAGGGGTAGAATCAAGATCACGTGAAGTGTTAATACCACTTTATAATGCCTTGGTAAGGCCACACTTGGAATACTGCATTCAGTTTTGGTCGCCACGATGCACTAATGGATGTTGAGACTCTAGAAAGAGTACAGATAAGAGCAACAAAGATGATTAGGAGAATGGAGGCTAAAACATATGAAGAATGGTTGCAGGAACTGGGTATGTCTAGTTTAATGAAAAAAGGACTAGGGGAGACATGACAGCAGTGTTCCAATATCTCAGGGGCTACCACAAAGAAGAGGGAGTCAAGCTATTCTCCAAAGCACCTGAGAGCAGGACAAGAAGCAATGGGTGAAAACTAATCAAGGAGAGAAGCAACTTAGAACTAAGGAGAAATTTCCTGACAGTTAGAACAATTAATCAGTGGAACAACTTGCCTCCAGAAGTTGTGAATGTTCCAACACTGGAAGTTTTTAAGAATATGTTGGATAACCATTTGTCTGAAGTGGCGTAGGGTTTCCTGCCTAAGCATGGGGTTGGACTAGAAGACCTCCAAGGTCCCTTCCAACTCTGTTATTCTATTCTATTCTATTGACCAAGCTGAGTTTCAGCTTGCATCATAGGAATTAGCAGAAGGAAATGAAGAAAGAAAGTTTCATCAGCTGTTCTATAGATTGAGCTAAACCAATGTTTCTCAACCTCAGGAACTTAAAAATGTGTGGAATTTAGCTCCCAAAATTCCTCAACCAGCATGTTGGGTTAAGGTATCTATTTGAAAGAAAGGCTTAGCATGACTTCATCAAGTGGTCACGGTGATACTCAAGGCTATAGGAAAAAAAATGGCTTTTGTGGCTGGCTCTTTGGGTCAAAGAGTTTGGGAATCTCCTCATATGCCGCTGCTGACCTTGAAACTGGAAGCTAGAAATGTGATTTGTGATTTTTCTGAATTTCAGTTGTGTTGCTCCAGACAGCTTTTCAAACAAGAATTCCGGTTTTCTATGCTCAAAGTTTTAAGTGGTACAGTTGGTCCTATTTCAATGAAAGATTTATGGCTGCCATAAAGCCTTTGCATTTTTTACTGGAAACTGGCTGTATATGTATCTGGCAGCATATAGCAAAACAAAAGGATTCAAGGTAGTTAGAGGTAGCAGTAGGGTTAGGGAAAAAAATAGCTTCTCCAAATATCTTTGGAAATGTTGTGTTGGTGAGAGCTAGTGGTCTATTATCTCTTTCTCCAGGCAGAGAAAGGATGGGGCAATTTCCTAGCTATTCTGCATGTTGAGTTAATATCCAAGCATTGATAAAGGCAGGTGCAAGCTGTAAAAAGAAAATGTTTTACCCAAAGCTAGCAATATTTTGGGGATTCCCAGAAAAATAAAAACACAATCTTCTTTTGCACGCCAACCTGTTTCATCGCTGTTGCTGTATGTGCTTTCCATCACATCAGACTCGTCTCTAAATCCTGTTGGTTCATAAAAGAAATAATCCCAATTGTTAATCAAATGGGGAGGGAGAGAGGGAGGGAGGGAGATACTTTCATCATTACACCAATTAGGTGATCTGATGACTTTCCCAACATTGGTTCTCTCTTTCATTTTGCCTCTGGCAATATGCAAAGTTTGATCTAGGAATGAAAAAGGCATCACCTCTTCTGTGCTGAGGGCATTTCGTTTGAAGCAACTTGATGTATTCCACCAAATCAGAATCTCTCATTGTACAAGGGGGCATAATTGCTCACTGATTTCCATCCTAAAGTATCTCCCAGCTCAAAAACCAAATAGAAAAAGGAGCACCTCTGGGAAAGGTGCATTGAGAAGAGATTACTTACTGGTACATTTGATAAGACAATTACAGCTATTAGCACATTATGGAAAACTGAATGCAAACATGAATATATTTGGAACAGATGCAGAAAACATACATAGGGTAGGGAGTGTTGTACAGTAGAGATAGAATTCTTTATTGGCCAAGTGTGATTGGACACACAAGGAATTTGTCTTTGGTGCATATGCTCTCAGTGTACATAAAAGAAAAGATACATTTATCAAGAATCATGAGGTACAACACTTACCGTATTTTTCAAAGTATAAGACGCACCGGAGTATAAGACGCACCTTAGTTTTTTTGGGGGGAAATAGGGGAAAACAATCTGCCTACCAGGTATTCATCTGGCTAGCATCCTTAGTCTGGTCAGCTTCAGCACATTATTTTATCCCCTGGTTAGGACTTAAAAAAACCTTCTTCTGAGAGAATAACAATGAAAGAGCATGCAAGCCAGTAAGAGCTGGGAAGATCGTTAGCACCTAGTTAGGGCTAGAAAAAAACTTATCGGAGCAAGTAGAGCAATGAAAAAAAAATCTGCAAAGACTTAGGGCTGGAAAAACATTCTTTGGAGAGAGTAACAATGAAAAAGCCTGCAAGGTAAGTGCTGGGAAGATCTGTTAGCACCTAGTTAGGGCTGGAAAAAAAAGCTACATTCGAAGTATAAGACGCACCCAAATTTTCAGCCACTTTTAGGGAGGAAAAAGGTGCGTCTTATACTCCGAAAAATACGGTAATGATTGTCATAGGGTACAAATAAGCAATCAGGAAACAATCAATATTAATATAAATTGTAAGGATACAAGCAACAAGTTACAGTCATACAGTCATAAGTGCGAGGAGATGGGTGATAGGAACGATGAGAAGACTAATAGTAATAGTATTGCAGCCTTAGTGAATAGTTTGACAGTGGTGAGGGAATTATTTGTTTAGCAGAGTGGTGGCATTCAGGGAAAAACTGTTCTTGTGTCTAGTGTCTAGATACTTGTGTCTAAATACTGTAATATACAGAAAATAATGAAGATTTATTTCCACTGGTAATCTAAAAATGTTTTGTAAGTAAATAAAAGACCCGGTAATACTCACAGGGAAAGTTTTAGCATGGTCAAACAGGTATTGAAGATCACATGAGTGCTTCCTATGCCAGCTTAAGTATGAGAATAGTGGTGGTGAAAAGTACCAATCTCATTCCATTTATTCATGAGATGTAAGGTTCCTATATTGCCAATGAAATATAGGAGTTTATCACTGCAAGCATGCCAAAGCTTGTAGGAATTCAGCCAACATGTAGGAATTCAGCCTACACTACTATCTCTTTGACAATCATCCGTGGTGCCAGTAGTTTTTTAAATATTATTTTTATTGGATCTTGCAACGTTGAAGGCATTCTACCTTTCTTCAAACTGGGATCCTGTCTGAAGGCTTTTTCCAGTGCCTATCAATTTTATCACGAATGAGAATTACAATTTGTATTTTTGGTCTGTTGACTTTATCATATAATTAAGGTAACGCAAATATTGAGCCAATTTGGGGGTATAATTTAGAACCAGTAAGAAACCAGAGACCTATCTCCACCTGCAAATGACAGTTGATGGGATGGAGAAAGGGGGAGGGGGATACTCATAATATAATGCAATCATTTCTTTCTTGTGCTTATTATCACCAAAGGGTGGAGAAGAAGTCTTTCTCTACCCGTTTCAGTGAGATCTACCCCTTGGCCGCCTTTGATTGACAGGAATGAAATGAAAAGTAAATGAGCTGAATGCTGATCCAAAGTTGTTTAGGAAACAAACATAGATTATTTTATCCCCCTTCGTATATAAGGTGATACATTTTAATGAGAACTGTGTTGTGCAAATTGGACTGTCCTGTCATTTTTCTTCCAGTTCAGCTCTTTTGCATAGTGAAAATTATAGTATGGCATGCTAATACAGAATGATTACAGTGTGAATGTTCTTTTGACAGTGAAGCTCCAGTGAAGTGACTGTGCACTGTCACCATTTGTCAACACAGCCTTCCTTTCAGGACTGCTGTGTGACAATAAAATAAGAGAAGACACCAATGTGTGCCACCTTGAGCTCCTAGAGGGAAATCATGGTGTAAGTGCAATAATAAATGCAGAGAAGATAAGTTGTAAATAGATATTTTCATGCTTTAAAATACGGGTTAGGAGAAAAGAGTCCCCAAATCTGGCAACTTACTGAATTAGTTCACCTTGTAAAATTTATTTTTTTATTTTTATTTAGAGAGAGTTTTATTATCTCAGTTTTATTTAGAGAGAGAGAGAGAGAGAGAGAGAGAGAGAGAGCGCACGCAAGTGTGAATAAACATGAGTGTCTATATCATATGTAGAAATGGGACAGAAAAAGAAATCTTGGCAAATTTGCATTCTAGAATAGTAAGAGGAGATATTATGAAACAGCATCTTTAATGTGAAATCAGGCTAGACTAGGGGGTCAGCAACCCACGGCTCTGGAGCCACATGTGGCTCTTTCATCCCTCTGCTGTGGCTCCCTGTCGCCAGTTGGCTCCACGATTGATAGGGCTTTCGGTTAGGATAGGTAGAAGAAAAAGGACACAGCGCAGGAGGAGACTCTATGGTGGGGGAACCAGACTTCCGATCAGCAGAGTAAAAAGGATGTTGTGCTAGGAGGAGACTCTATGGTGGTGGTGGTGGGGAAACCAGATTTCCAGTCGGCAGAGGAAGAAGGACACCACGCTAGGAGGAGACTGTATGGTGGGGGAACTGGACTTCCGGTCGGCTCCAGAATTGAACAGGGGGTTTCTGGTTAGGACCTTTGTGGCTCTTTGAGTGTTTAAAGTTGCCAACCCCTGGGCTAGAGAATGCAGCCACCAAACTTACTGAAAGTAGTGCATTCATTACGTTAATGTTTTTGACTTTCTTGTCTCTTTTTTGTTGTTGTTATTTGCGAAGTCGTGTCCGACCCATCGTGACCCCATGGACAACATTCCTCCAGGCCTTCCTGTCCTCTACCATCCTCTGGAGTCCACTTAAGCTCACGCCTACTGCTTCAGTGACTCCATCCAGCCACCAGTCAAAACCCACCTTAAATATTCTACATTTCAATAGTGAAGATTTCTGGGATTTATTAATTTTATTTTTAATGAATGCTAACCTTTTCATGGTAATCGACAAGGATAATATGGGGCTGGCAGATGGCAGGTATGATAAAGTCCCCCATGAGCTTTCAACTGAAGGAGCAGGCTGTGCTGAAATATTAAAGTGACTTTCTGACCTAAAAAGCTTAAAAAAACCAAAACCTGTCTTTGTCCAAGGTTGCTGTGGCCAGAATATGTTGGTACACTGTTTCCCCCAAAACAAGACATCCCCTGATAATAAGCCCAATCCGGGCTTTTGAGTGCATGGCAATAAGGCCAAACGCTTATTTCAGGGTTCAAAAAAATATAAGACAGGGTCTTGTTTTCAGGGAAACACGGTACCTAAAAAAAAGCCAAAAAAAATCAGATGGCAATAGGGAAGTTTCCTTCCTGACAAAGTGCATAAGAAGAAAGGATGCTGGATAGCTAAGGAACTCATTGGAACTCTTCAACAGAAACATGTTTCAATCCTAGCCATGCTGGCTGTGCTTGGGGAAAGCTGGAATCCTGGACAGCTAACATCCAAAGCTCCAAAATAGTGTTCAGATTACATGGAGAAGTCCCTGCAGTTTTTTTGGCAAGGTTTTTCAGAAGTGGTGGGTCCTCCTTCCTAGGGCTGAGAGAAAGGCTGAGAGAAAGCCCAAAGTCATTTAGCGGGCTTTTTGCCTAAGGCAGGAATAGAACTCACGGTCTCTAGGTTTCCAGCCTCGGGCGTTTAAACACTACACCAAACTGACTCTTTAGAATAGATCTACAAGGAATTCTTGACAGAATAGAATAGAATAGAATAGAATAGAATAGAATAGAATAGAATAGAATAGAATAGAATAGAATAGAATAGAATAGAATAGAATAGAATTCTTTATTGGCCAAGTGTGATTGGACACACAAGGAATTTGTCTTTGGTGCATATGCTCTCAGTGTACATAAAAGAAAAGATACATTTGTCAAGAATCATGAGGTACAACATTTAATGATTGTCATAGGGTACAAATAAGCAATTAGGAAACAATCAATATTAATATAAATCGTAAGGATACAAGCAACAAGTTACAGTCATACAGTCATAAGTGGGAGGAGATGGGTGATAGGAACGATGAGAAGACTAATAGTAATAGTAATGCAGCCTTAGTGAATAGTTTGACAGTGGTGAGGGAATTATTTGTTTAGCAGAGTGATGGCATTTGGGGGGAAACTGTTCTTGTGTCTAGTTGTCTTGGTGTGCAGTGCTCTATAGCGTCATTTTGAGGGTAGGAGTTGAAACAATTTATGTCCAGAATGCGAGGGGTCAGTAAATATTTTCACGGCCCTCTTTTTGACTTGTGCAGTATACAGGCCCTCAATGGAAGGCAGGTTGGAAGTAATTGTTTTTGCTGCAGTTCTGATTATCTTCTGAAGTCTGTCTTGTTGGGTTGCAGAACTGAACCAGACAGTTATAGTTCCTCTGTAGAACTGTATCAGCGTGTTCAGGTACCGCTAGCTGATTTAGTTAGTTAGAAGAATGTCCGGTATGATGGTATTGAATGCTGAACTAAAGTCTACAAAGAGGACCCTTGCGTGGTCTTTGGAGATTCAAGATGTTGTAGGATGTAGTGCAGAGCCTTATTAAGAGCATCATCTGTTGATCTATTTGCTCAGTATGCAAATTGCAAGGGGCCTAAAAGTGGATCCGTGATGGTTTTCAAGTGGGACATCACTAGCCTTTCAAAGATTTTCATAACTACAGATGTTAGAACAACTGGTCTGTAGTCATTCAGTTCTTTGATGGAGGGCTTCTTAGTGGAGCGTTTGAAGCAAGAAGGAACATGGCATATCCCTAGTGATTTGTTGAAGATTTGGGTGAAGATGGGGGCCAATTTGTTAGCACAGACGTTTAAGCAAGAAGGAGTTATCTTGTCTGGGCCTGGTACTTTTCCTGGCTTCTGTCTGTGAAATAGATCTTGCACTTCCTTTTCTGTGATCACCAGGGGTTATGAACCCAATGGGATGGGGTCAGTTGTAGGAGGTTTGGCTGTTGTTGGTGTGTCTGGGATGGAGGTTGTGGAGTTAGGTGGCTGTAGTTTCCTTTCAAACCTGCAGTAGAACACGTTCAGGTCATCTGCCAGTTGCTGATTTCCTTTAACTTGGGAAGGAGGTTTGCCGTAACCGGTGATGTTTTTCAGAGTTTTCCACATGTTTGCTGGTTCATTTGTTTAGAACTGATTCCTTAGCTTTTCAGAGTAGCTTCTTTTTGCTGCTCTGATCTCCCTTGTTAATACATTTCTGGCCTGATTGTACAACATTCTATCACCTTTTCTGTAGGCTTCCTCTTTGGAACAACGTAGCTGCTTAAGTTTAGCTGTGAACCAAGGTTTGTTGTTGCTGTATATTCGCAAGCTCCTGGTCGGTACACATAGGTCTTCACAGAAGCTGACATATGATGTTACAGTATCTGTGAGTTCATCCAGGTCTGCAGAGGTATCTTCAAAAATATTCCAGTCCATGCAGTCAAAGCAAGCCTGTAGCTTTAACTTTGCCTCTTCAGTCCAAGTCCTCACTGATTTAATTGTTGGTTTTGTGGCTTTGTCTGTAAGCAGGTACAAGGTGAACCATGCAATGATCAGAGTGGCCCACAGCTGCTCTTGGTAAAGACTGATAAGCATCTTTTAGTGTTGTGTAGCAGTGGTCTAAAGTATTCTTGCCTCTGGTAGGACAATTGACATGCTGAAAATATTTTGGAAGCACTTTCCTTAAGTTACCTTTGTTGAAATCACATAAAACAGTGATGGCGAACCTTTTTTGGCTTGGGTGCCAAAAGGGTGTGCGCGCGCACAACAGTACGTGTGCCCACACCCATAATTCAATGCCCTCCCCCGGGCATGTGCACAACCCCTGCGCTGCCCCCACGCATGCGCACAACTACCCCGTGCTGCTACACCCCTTCACGCATGTGCACAGGCCTCACTGAAGCTTCCGATAGGCCTTTGGGGCCATTTTTCACCAACCCCAGGCTTCCTGAACCCTGGGGATGGCGAAAAATGGCCCAAAGGCCCAACTGGAAGTTCATTTCCAAACTTCCAGTTGGCTCATTTGGCCGTTTTTCACCCTCCCCAGGCTTCAGGAGGCTTTCCTGAAGCCTGGGGAAAGCAAAAACGGCCAAAAAGAAGGCCAAAAATCAGCATGCATGTGCTGGAGCTGACATAGGGCAATGCCTCGCGTGCCCTCAGATATGGCTCCGCGTGCCACCTGTGACATGCGTGCCATAGGTTCGCCATCACTGACCTAGAATAATGGCCAGTGAATCTGGGTATTTGGCTTCAGCCTCCATAATCTGATCATACATATAATCCCAATGGAGCCCAAAATTTATGTTGCTAAGCCAGACATTTCTTAAGTGAGTTTTGCCACATTTTATGCCCTTTCTTGCCACAGTAGTTAAGTGACTCGTGGCAGTTGTTAAGTTAGTTACATGTTTGTTAAATGGATCAGGTTTACCCACTGACTTTGCTTGTCAGAAGATCGCAAAAGGTGATCACATGATCCCAGGACACTGCAACGGTCATAAATGTGAGTCAGTTGCCAACTGTCTGAATTTTGTTCACGGGACCATGGGGATGCTGCAATAGTTGTAAGTGTGAAAAATGGCCATAAATCACATTTTCCAGTACTGTTATAACTTTGAATGGTCACTAAATGAACTGTTGTAACATTGAGAACTACCTGTATAATGATGGCCAAATTGGAAAACATCATTGTAACGTCCAATATTCTTACGCCATGCAGGAAGAGATTTCAGCCCAGTATAATTATTTTAATATTGTAATTTTTCCTTCCTTCCTTCCTTCCTTCCTTCCTCCCTCCCTCCCTCCCTCCCTCCCTCTTTCTTTCTTTCTTTCTTTCTTTCTTTCTTTCTTCCTGAAACTGTCTTGACAGCACTTGACTGGCAATTGCAGGACAAATCCCTACAGTTTTCTTGGCGAGGTTTTTCATAAGTGGTTTGTCACTGCCTCCTTCCTAGAGCTGAGAGAGAGTGACTGGCCCAAGGTCACTCAGCTAGCTTTGTGCCTAAAACAGGGCCTGAACTCATTGTGTCCTGTTTTCTAGCCTGATGCCTTAACCAAACTGGCTAATTTTTCCTCAGTCTTCCTATAAACAGCTAGACTAGCTCAGCTCAGATTGCCATGATCTCTCCTGGTCGTGGTTGACTTATTGTAACTCTCGGTGTAAGTTTGGCTAAAAGGAAATGGCGGATGCATAGTTTTCCAGATATTTCATGAGCCACATGTGATTTGACTTTGGGATTTCCCCATTCCTAGCCAACTCGCTGTTCATAGACTAATCGATAGCCTGGTTGACTGTAAAATGTAATACATTTCAAATACAAAGACCCCCCCCCATATTTCATTTAAAAATAAAACCTCATGTTTATTTAGAATTGGATAGGCAATGTCTGCAGCAATTTCTGAAATCAAACTCTAGCAAAATTAAATTTATTGCAGAATTGAATGCAGATTTGGAGTAGTAGCTTTATCCTGGCACCAATGTTGAACTGATTGCCATTGCTTTGTTTGGATTTTTTAAATACCTAATATGGAACGCAGCCCAGGCATTTGCAGATGGGTCTAACACTCTGACCCTGCTTAACTTCTTTAAGAGAGATGCTACTATCAGCCACACTTTAAAGATAAGGTTGTTTTTATGTTGGACACATTCATATGTAGCTTTTTTAAACAGCTGTTTGGAAGTCATCTGCCTCTGTCTTATTTTACAATGTTGTTGTTTTTTAACTTTCAATTTTAAATTATAGTCAAGAAATTCCTTGGTGGAGAACTTCCAATTTCAATGGGAAAGGAAACTTTGCAACATCAAGAGTCTACTAGGCAAACCATTTTATTGGGGTAAACTTTTCCATCAGCCCTAGTAATAAACTTCAAATTATTAAGTATTTTAGGGAATTACTACAGAGGGAAGACTGGTAACAGTACTGCAATGTCACATTATTGAAATCTTCTGTAATATCTCATAATTCCGGGAAAGAGAATTAATTTCATGCGTGTATGATTTTTATGGAGATGTCCTAAAAACGACAGCGTTTGACTGAAGATTTCATAATACAAAATCATTCTTTTTAGATTTTAAAAAAACCTGATACTTTTTATGCTATACCCGGTCATATATGCTCTATCACTTTGGGAGCATGTAATTGCACCTCCATTCCATTCTCAAAGACCATACAAAAGAGTCAATTCTTCACTGCTTAATCTGCTTAACCTTAAGAAGGGACAGGTCTATCCTTATTTCCGGGGTAAATTGTTCCAGAGGAACAGAGGCCATGACCAAGAAAGCTCATCTCTAGATTGCCTCCGGTCAACATTCCCTTGGAGATAGGACCTGTAACCTATATCTTATGGGTATTTAAGCCTTAAATCCCATTTAAAATTTTCTTAGGGCCTTTGAGAGCCAATGCAATATAATGGTTGAAGTCTTAGATCACAGCTAGGGAGACCAGAATCCAAGTTCACTTGGAAATTTGGTCAGTCATTTACCTTCAGGTTCACCAGCCTAGAGTTATTATGTAAGCCTCCTTGAGCTCCTGAAGCAAAAGTGGAATATAAATCAAATAAATACATGCATCCTATGTAAGTGGGATAGCTTTCATTAAGTCATGCCTCTCTAGATGTTGTAAAATGATAATTTTCCATATTCCCCTGTATAACTAATAATAAGACATCAGGCTAGGAAAAGCTTTGAAAAAAATACTTTCTATTGGGCTTCTAAAAAGGGTATATTTTGACAATTAAATGGTAAGTGAACTAAAACTATAGCGGTAACAAAAAAAGCAATCTAAATTCAGATAAGGATCTAAAGCAATGAAGGATGGTAAATGAGTTCAAGATTAGCATTCTGGAGAATCAAAATGGACACAATCACCAATTAAGACTATTATCTGTCACTGTTGTTTGGGAAGCGATTTTAGACAAGATCGGTAGCTCAATTTCCAGAATCAAGAAACTTATTTCATTAGGAGCACATCACTAGGATGTGTAGCAACATTCTTAAGTTAATCAGGTGAAATATTTTGTACCAGAAGAGCTACTTGCAAATTCCACAGTAGTGACACTAGCAAATCAAGCATGCCAATTTCTCTGTTAGTAGAGGAATGGTCTACAGTTACTGATGGTACAAGGGACAAATTAATTTTCAATTCAGAAAATTGCAGGTGAATTATCTATGAGAAAAATTACATGGTATTGATCAGTCAACAGGAGTCCTGATTTACTACGGTACCAGCTTATCAGATACTTAGGAGCCTAGAACTTGGCAGCGCAAGGAAACAACAGCCAATCACCAGCCATCGACACACCAATCAACCAATAGGAAGGCACCACATAAATATGATGTATAGAATAACCCAAAGCACACATTCAGGTAGAGAGAACTTCCCTGAGGATGGACTCCAGCACAAGTCTGAATGCCCGGAAGAGTAAATCTCTGGTTTTGACCGACCCTAATTGGATCTTGCAAGAATAGAATATAATTAAGAACCAGGTTTTTTTCTACAGACTAAATTAGATACGTATTGAATGTATCCTTATGTCAAATGTGAAAATAGTATTGGTTGGAGGGAGGTTGATGATAATTACTGAAAATGTGATGGTGGTAAATTTTTCTTCCCTTGCTGTATTTCTCAAAATATCTCTCCTTTCAAGTTGGCATTTGCAAGAAAAGTCATCTTCTATGGATGTCAATATTAATATTTATCAACTTCACCAGCTCCAAGCAGTGCACTAAAAAATCCTTGCTAGAAATCCTTGCATGTTAAATGCAAAGATTCATTTAAAGTCCTCTTAATTTGGCCTCAAATTGGTAGCTGTGAAGTAAATAGTGCGGCTGAACATCTGGCTCACTGCTGTGGGAGTAGCATAACAGACTAGGTGGACCTGAACCAGCAATAGCGCTACTTGTAACACTCCCAAATATCTCCTTTTAAAAGTGTGACTTGACAGTGACTGAAAAATAAATTTCAGCAGTGTCAAGAAGAAACAGTGATTATTAGGAGCATTTTTAGTTGAGGCATAGAAGAAGGGCTTGCCCTCATTCTGGATTTATTCTCTAAGAATATATGCAACTCCACACAATGCCTGATATATAGAAATGAGTAGCAGTGCTCTTTTTTTCCCAGTAGGCAGCATAGGCATAATAATTTCTACAGATCATTAGATTGCCATAAAAATTCAAAATGGATAATTCCACACTGACTCTTAAAGCTACACACTGGAGGGGAACCCCTAAAGAATCTCAGTACTATGAGATTGGTAATGACCAATCACTCAAGAACACTACATGAAAATGTTTTCTAAAATCTCCAGGAGTTGAGCTTGATCTAAAGAAGATTTTTTTTCTCCCTTGTCTCTCATAAAGCAGTAGCATCTATGCTGTTTTTTAAATTGTGCACTCTGATCAGTATAAAATGTTTGCACACATACCCCAAATACATGTATATTTATAAATTGTTATACACACACACACACACACACACACACACACACCTACACACACACACACACACACACACACACACACACACACACACACTCAACATTTTATAAATATACATGTATTTGGGGGGGTGCAAACATTTGGGCACACATTTGGGGGTGTATGCAAAGCATACCCCCAAAAACATAAACTACAAAGATGAAGGATATAAACAGATATAATATTTCTTTCTGAATTGCAATGGATCATCTTGGAGTACTTGCATCCCAGAACTGAGTGAGGAATAAAAGAGAAATCGTCTTATTAAACAATCAAGAAGAGAGGTACAGTAAAAGTGGATTCAAAAAACAAAGGGATTTTTTGTGTGTGTCTGCCTTTGATCTCCGTTATATTACAGAGAGAGACAGAGACAGAGACAGAGACAGAGAGACAGAGACAGAGATGTGACATGATCTAGGGTAGTTCACATTTAGAAAATAAAACATTCAACATCTCTCTTATAATTATCAAAAGTCCGGGGCTGTCTGGATCACAGTCTTGATGATAAAAAATATGATTTTTCTTAAGTATTTTTGGCTAGCATGCAAATTGCCTCACGTAATGGGTAAAGTGCCTTAATTTAAAATCCACAGCCTGAGCCCTTGCAAAACAATATATTTAAAAGAGAAACAGATTAATGCTATAAATCCCTTCAAAGGTTATGAAATCAGGTTGTTAAATGGGCTAGGAGTGATCAAGGACAAGGGGATAATGAAAGGCAGGAAGTACCACTGATTTCTCTCTTCCCTCCAGGAGAGCAAAATGTTGGTTCTATTTTTTTCCCCAGAATTAAAATCTACATAAAATATTCAGCAATGAAAAATTGTGGTTTAAATTGGACTAATAAAAGATCTGAGCGGCAACCCTTGACTATATAGAGCTGTGCATGAAATGGAAGACATGCTGTGCTCCATATGTGGAGCAAACATATTGTGCTCAGTGAGTCCAGCCACTCCATTCTGGTCTGGTCAGTTTTCAGACAGAGTAAGGGAGCCGCTGTCTGTCCATCTCAAGTTCCATCTTTTCAGAATCTGGGGGAAAAATTTTTGATATTCCAAATATATGAAACAGCTAGATTTTAAAGCTACAGAGATGTGAAGGGACACTGACATTTGTTATCATCTAGTGGCTGTTGAGACATAATAGTTAGCTTCTCCAACCATTCATCCTAATATCTGAAGAAAGATTTGTGTTCCTCCCAATTCTGGGGGCGGGGAGGAGGAGGAGGAGGATTTGCAGAATTTTTCAGTTTCTACCAGTCCTACTAGGAAGGGTGGAAGGAAGGAGAGCAAATATATGAATGTGAGTATGTATATATGTATCCCTCCAGGCCTGGCTGCCATCTGTTCTAAATGTGAACTAATTTACATTTAGCTTAAACTAATATGTAATGGCATATTTGAATTTTTTTTTTCATCCAGAGCACTGTACTTTCAGATTTCATCCAAAAGTAGGCCACTCCTGCTTTATATTCTGAAAGAGCAAAGCATACAAGATATAGGGATTTTGCTCCATACACGGATTGCTATGACTACAATTGCAATATTAACACGTCACCAAAACATCTGTTATTTTTCCAAAATTGGACCAGGGGGAGATCATGCTGCCATTTTCTTGGTCATGCAGCAGCTAAGATGTTTAGGGTCCAAGTAATGCATGGTCATACCTATGGAAGCCTACTACAAGTTTACTAGCAGCTTATTAGAAGTTACTTTATATAGTGGTTGTTTTGCAGAAAAAACTGAAAGAGGGAGTTTATGTATGCTTCCTTGTGTTCCTGGAGATCACAGGCTGTGTGCTTCATGGGTGATATTCCACCCTGACAGATGTTTTTCGAAATGTATTTAATTTATTCCTATATTATGGCCTCCGGTTACAGCAATAAACTTATTTACTTACTTTACTGGTTTGTTAAAATAAGTACATTTTGGAAAATCACTGTGGAATCTTACACATGGAAAGGGCTGCAATGTAGAATTTCTTAATCTAATCTCAAATTCACCTGTTATACGTCATTTCAATGGCAAAACAGCCTTTGTAGCTGGTGCCAAGATAGCTCAATTTTTTTAAATATAAAAAATAGAAGGAATTGGGAGAATTACCAATTCTACATCTGCACCTTCATAGCTTGCTGTAATATTTTCCATAGATATTCCGGAATATTTTCCACAAATATTATCATGTTAAGGGCTACATCTGCTAAAAAAAGTTGTCCTTATCTTCCCCCAAGTTGCATCCACAAAGTCAGGAAGAATTACACTTCAAAGTATCCATGGCTAAAGAGCATCTGTAGAAATGAGAAGTAGGGATTATTGATTGATTATGAGCTATCAAGTGGTTATCAAATACACAAATTCTCTCCATGAAGATCAGTCCCTAACCTGGTCTTCCAAGTATTTCAATGGTGACTATTAACCAGGGGTGAAATGCTACCGGTTCGGCCCAGTTCGGGCGTACCGGTAGCGATGGCTGCTGGTGGTTCAGAGAACTGGTAGCGGTGGCAGTGCGAGGCTCTGCCCAACCGCCCGGATGCTGCCATTTTCTTTTTTAACCCTCTGCGCATGCCCACAGCCTTCTGCGCATGTGCAGAGGGTGAAAAGGCACACGCACTTCCAAACCAGTAGGAAAGGTAAATAGATCTCACTGCTGCTATTAACTACTATAACGGAGTCCATCCATTTGGCTGCTGGTCATCCCTTCTTCTCTTTCCTTCCACTTTTCCCAGAATTAGAGCTTTCTCTAGAGAGCTAGATCTTCAGATAATATATCCAAAGTATGATAATTTGATCCGGGCCATTTGTGACTTGAGTGAGAGGTTGGGTTGATTTATTCAATAATCCATATTTAGATTGCTGCCAGGAAGAAAGCTGGCTCTCTTTGCCACAGACACAATGAAAAATGGATCTCTGATCTAGTACAAACTTCCTTCTGTTTGATTTCTTAAAGCAATGCATGCTAATTCCACAGATTTTATCAGAGCCCAGGGCACCCTATCTACTTTTTCCCAAGACAATAGTTGTCTCGGGGCGAGAGACAAATCTGCCGCATTTCACTGCAGTTAGATTAAATCAGAGGGAATCAGTGAGTAACCCACTGCAATGAAAACCTCTTTTGCCAAGTTTCTGAAGCAGTGGGCTGTATGTCCCCAAGAAAACCTGAGTATCCACTAGCGCCCCACTGTGGTGTTGTGAGGAAATCATCCACTTTGCTCTTTGGCTCAACTTTAGATTAAATTAAGGCTAATTCTGGAGATGCTTTTTGGTTATCGAAAATTGCAGTGATGTCTTGAGATGAACCCATTGCAGTGCTTTATTTGCTTGGGTGCAGTTTCTTGATTTATATAAAATCGTATTGGCAAATCAAAAGTTTTAAAGGCTTCCCTTTGCTCTCGTTTGTCAAGAGGGGGTCAACCCTGTCTTAACTAAAGCAAAAACAGATCTGTACGAGTAGTGAGGCCATCATGGACTGTCTGCAGTGGAAACGATCACACTTAAAGCAGACCATTTCCTGAGCCCCCCCTGCATGTCTCATCTGGTGGTGGTGGTGACAACTTATCCTATAATTAAAATAATTAGGAAGTTGGCATGATACTTCCAGTACCAATACTAAATATAATTGTTTCCAAAAACCCTTTAAGGAAGATAGATAGATAGATAGATAGATAGATAGATAGATAGATAGATAGATAGATAGATAGATAGATAGATAGATAGATAGATAGATAGATAGATAGATAGATAATAGAGAGAGAGAGAGAGAGAGAAGATAGATAGATAGATAGATAGATAGATAGATAGATAGATAGATAGATAGATAGATAGATAGATAGATAGATAGATAGATAGATAGATAGATAGATAGATAGATAGATAGATAGATGATAGATAGATAGATAGATAGATAGATAGATAGATAGATAGATAGATGATAGAGAGAGAGAGAGATGATAGATAGATAGATAGATAGATAGATAGATAGATAGATAGATAGATAGATAGATAGATAGATAGATAGATAGATGATAGAGAGAGAGAGAGAGAGAGATGATAGATAGATAGATTGATTGATAGATAGATAGATAGATAGATAGATAGATAGATAGATAGATAGATAGATAGATAGATAGATAGATAGATATCAGAGGTTCTCTTGATACAATTAAATTGGGGTGGGGTTGCAATTTAGTGCTCTGTTTGGTAAGGAGAATGGCTGCGGGGGAGAGGGTCACAGAAATAAGGCTAGGTGGCTGACAATATCCTCAAAAGCTACCCAGGTTGACCCTGTGTTTGCCATCATCTAGTGAATGAGTGTTTGTGTTGCTGGACACCATGGCAACTATTTTGCGAGAGTGCCCATATCATGCTCTCTAAATTTCAAATGTGCCTATTAGCACCCAAATGCTAGGGCACTAATGGGCAAAAACATTCAGAGGAGAGACTTCACACACGTTGCCAACAGCTGAGAAACCAAGCAACATTCAATTTAATTAAAAGTTCTTAAAAACATTCCTACAAAGGAGACCCATTACCCGCGGACATGGATTCCACGTGTGGAAATCACTTGTTCAGGCGAAATGCCATAACTCACAACCTTGATGTAATCTCAAAGTCATTCCCCCTTGCTCTGCCTTTCCTGTTACAGATTTAGCTGCGGATATTAAAAATAAGGAAATGGCTGCAGATTTAGGGGGAGGAAATCACTACAGATGTTGTAGCTGTTTTTGGGAGGCTGCAGCTTCCCGAATTTTGAGCCAGAACAATTTAACTCGTGCATCCTGAGAAGCCTTAAGCCTTAATATTATTATTTCCTTTTGGTTTAGTATGCTGCATTTTTTCCCCTGTTCAATCATGTTCTATTTTGGGAGACTGCCTGGAGTTTTCTTGGCAAGGATTTTCAGACATGGTTTGCCATTGCCTGCTTCCTAGGACTGAGAGAGAGTGACTGGCCCAAGGTCACCCAGTTGATGATGCTTAAGGCAGAACTGGAACTCATAGTCCCCTGGTTTCTGCCCTAGTGCTTTAACCACTACATCAAGAAACTTTCAAGTGGGCTGTATAGACCCAACTAATTGTAGCTAACTTTAACAAGCTATAGGTTAGCATCCTCTGGTGGTGTATACAAAGGCGTGGGTCAGATGGAGCCTTGAAGCACAAATATTGGCCACTGTTTTATTCCTCAGGAAGCATCTACTGTACAAACTCTATCAATATGCAGTATTATTTTAGTGCTGATGATAAAATTATGCCCATCCTAATATGGCTCTATCCAGGAAAATGGATGGGAAATTAAATCCATCAATCCTTTCATTAGCCCACCCACCCACCCTCCGCCCTTCCCTTTTTCTTTTCGCATCCAAATTCACACCAACGTTTATTTTACAGAGACACTAGGCTTAGGTTTACCTCAAGCCCGTTTTTTAAAATTGCATTATTTTATAAGGTTGGCAAGTTAATTGCTCTACATTATTAGAGAGGAGGATATTAAACAGTGGGATCCAAGTCCTGAATTTCTGAATTAGGAAATTAAAGAAAATGTATTTAAAAGGACTGCTTATTCTCTGACAAGTGCTGGTTTGTGTTATTGCTTTATTTAAATTTGTGGTATCACCACAAAACATCCACATTGAGATATGGTAATATGTAAACACATTTAATTAATTCGTTTCTGAAACAAGTAAGCGATAGAAGCTTATTTGACTGAAAGTTGTTATTTGTTCTACTTTTTATATTTATGGTCTTTAAAGTATTTAGTATTTAGTAGTCTTACTCAAACTGTGGAACTTCTTCCCTAAGGAAGCTGCACTGGTCTCATTTGAAGCTCTCTTTTGCAAATTGGTAATATTTTTACCTTAAGTTTGTTCTCAATCTATTTTCTGTTTCATTGGTTTTACCATTTTATCAGATATTTAACCTCATCACTCTAAGCTGTGTATGCGTTAGAAAGGTGGGAAGGCATTCTTCTCTTAAGCTGAGTATCTTTGAACATCTGCATAGTTAGTGGCAATTTGGGTTATTTTGAAGTGTCCTTCAAAGATTTGTTACATATCTAAAACCTAAGGGTCTTCTTCAATTAAGCAATAGCAAAAGTGTGATAATGTGATAATGACTCTGACTATAAAATGAAGATTGAAGTGGGCCCATGACTAGCCTAATTATGTCACAGATCTATTTTCCAAATGGCACTCAAGTGAATGAATGACATTGAATATTAAAAAATAGACAGAAGTTTTGCTCTTCACCTTAAAAGCTACTTTATAGCCTTAATTTTTAAGACACAGTGAAGAAAAAATGATAAGGTTTCAAGTTTTAATGATCCAGTTACCTCTGGTGAACATTAAATCCGACTCCAAATTTTGAAGGCATGTGCTAATGTTCTTGAACAATGCATGGGGTTCTCATTCCCCAAATTTTACAGTTGGGAGAAATATGGCTACTAGAAGAGACATTGGCTAAGACCTCGTGTGATCTCCAAACCTCTTCTTTGCAACTCCAGAGCCAACTATGACCACCTTTGCAAAACAAATGGGAAATATTGCTCCACTGTTATGACGTGAGGAACACAGAAAAACATCAGAAAATTAAATAACATATGAGTAAATTATAATAATTTCAAATTAAAAAAAACATTTCCTGATTAAACTATGTGATGCAATATTTTAGATCAGGGGTTTCCAAACTTGGCAATTTTAAGATTGGTGGACTTGCTATGGCTGGTTGGGGAATTCTGGGAATTGAAGTCCATAAGTCTTAAAATTGCCAAGTTTTAGATGATAAACTATTAGATGACACCCCTGTTTTTGATGATAAACTATTTTAAAAAAATATCAGGAGTTTCAAACTGGGTATTCTCGTTAGGCAGCTCTGACATTATTGGTTTATCTTTCTAAGCTGGAGAATTAATGATCTATTAAGGCTGAGCTCCACTCTGATTGAAACCATCAGCAGAAACTCATTTAAAAGCTGTCATGTAATAGAGTAGATAAGTTGTTGGAGCAGCCCCAGGAAGACCCAATTCCGAATTCTTCCTCAACCTTGGGAGCTACTTCAGTGCCTTTAAACTAATTAATAACTATCTCAGGATAATTGTTCTGGATTAAAATAGGAAGATGGAATGCTATATATGCCACCGTGAGCTGTTGTATGAAAAGTGGGATATAAATCTAATGAATACATAATCATGTACCATATTTTTGGAGTATAAGACGCACCTTTTTCCTCCCTAAAAGTGGCTGAAAATTTGGGTGCGTCTTATACTCTGAATGTAGCTTTTTCGGAGCTTTTTTCCCAGCCCTAACTAGGTGATAACAATCTTCCCAGCTCTTACCTTGCAGGCTCTTTCACTGTTACTCTCTCCGAAGAAGGTTTTTCCAGTCCTAAGTCTTTGCAAGGTTTTTTTCATTGCTCTACTTGCTCCGAATAAGTTTTTTTCTAGCCCTAACCAGGTGCTAATAATCTTCCCAGCTCTTACCGGCTTGCAGGCTCTTTCATTGTTACTCTCTCCGAAGAAGGTTTTTTTAAGTCCTAACCAGGGGAAAAAATAATGTACTGAAGCTGACCAGACTAAGGACATTAGCCAGCTGAATACCTGGTAGACAGATTTTTCCCCTATTTTCCTCCCCAAAAACTAAGGTGCGTCTTATACTCCGAAAAATACGGTAATTCCCCAAGGACTGATAAATAATTCTCATCCATTTACATGGCTTGAGAGGACAAGGGTCTCTGAAATTCAAGGAACTAAGCCATACAAATTCTTCCTGGTTTTGTTTTGTTCTTAAAATGTTTTGGCATTTCTCCTCAGCTGCATCACCCTTCCCAGGGTTTTCGCTTTGGAACTGTGAAAGAAAGCAGCGCTGAGGAATATTTCAAGCAGAGCTTTCCAGATATGCATGAATACATGAAACGGTTCAATGTACCTGCAACTCCCGATGGAGTGGACTACTTGAAGTAAGTAGGCTTCTTGGGATTAGAGATAAATCAACGAAGGCCTGCCAAGGGAGAAGCCTTCGATTCCCTTTGGGCTGGCATTCCAGCTTATGGGAGACAGTCTGTCATGCTGTAGCTTTCCAGCTATCGCTGAACTGCAGCTTCAAGCAGCCCAGGAAGGAATGGCTAATGCAGTGCTTCTCAAATAGTGGGGCGCCCCCCCTGGGGGGGTGGAGCGATGCCAGGGGGGGGCACATGACCCCGGGGAACATGCCTTTTTTTGCCGCAGGGAGTAGGTGTTTTTTGCACCGAACAATAGCACACAGCACAGAGCAGGAGATATGAAGTGCAGATAACAAACCCTTAAGAGACACCATGGAAAAATATTTAACAGGGATGAAAAGAAAGGAGGAGATAATGAGACAAACGTAAGTCTCCTGAAAGCTAAGACGAGGAAATATGACAAAGCGTATGTAGCGCTTGGCTTCACTGTGACTACGGTGGGAGACGAGGAAAGACCGGTATGTTTACTGTGTCTAAAAATGTTGGCAGCAGACAGCATGAAGCCAAATAAATTAAGGCGTCACCTAAACACATTACACCCCAATCACGCTGATAAGCCGCTTGAGTTTTTCAGCAAAAACGTGCCGAATATTGCAAACAATTGTCCCGGCGGAGAGTTGGGGGCACAACTTCTTCCTGGGGGGGCGTAAGAGAAAATAATTGAGAAGCACTGGGCTAATGGAAAGGATGCTGAGAGTTCAGTTCAAAAACATCTGCAGCCCACAGATTTGCCTATCCCAGATTTAGTTGTGCAGGTGCCTCACCCTAGTATATATGATTAACATGCCCATAAAGGCCAGTGAGAGCAGGAAGGCAGCTAATAAATAGAAAGATTGACCCTCTATGTTTCTGAGTGCACAGAAACATACCATAGCTTCTCCAAAGATCAGTCCAGTGATGGGTTGCTACCGGTTCGACCCAGTATGGTGAACCGGTAGCAGCGGTGGCAGCAGGAGGCTCCGCCCACCCACCCGGACATCATCAAAAAATGCTCTGCGCATGCGCAGAAGCGTTGCGCCCCCACTCGCTCCCGTTCCCAAACCGGTAAGTAGAACCCACTACTGGACCAGTCAATAACCACTGGAATTCAGATATGTCCACAGAAACTGATGCTTTGCTCAAAATGAACACTGGAGCATTGTACCACCACAATTTGTTATTTTTTTATTTTTTTATAAAATTTATTGGCCGCCCATCTTACCCTAGGGTAACCCGAGCAGCTTACAGTTGCATATACAGTTAAAACATTAAAAGTTAAAATCAGACATTAAAACCAAGGACATGTGGGGAGGGCGGGGGTGGAGTGGGGGAGGTGGGATCTCTTATTAATCAATCAGCCATCTCTGTTCGCCCACTGGGGCTCCAAGCCAACTGCAACAGCCACGTCTTTAGGCCCTTACAGAAAGATAGGAGAGTTGGGACCAACCTCACATCCGAGGGCAAGATGTTCCAGAAGGCAGGAGCCATAGCAGAGAAGGCCCTCCACCTGGACCTCACTGGGTGGACTAATCGTACTGACTGGGCCTGCAGCATGTCTCCTCTGCCAGCACAAGTGGTACGGGCCAATTCCAGTGGGGTGAGATGGTCCCTCAAGTAACCTGGACCCTTCTTCTTTAATATGTGCATGTAATGTCACAACTCACAAACAAAAAGGACTAGTTTCCATTGCAACGGCGGAGTGTTGTTTTTTTAATCGTCTGCTTATGTTTGATGCCCCCTGTGGATGCCTCCCACTGCATATGCCAATATTTTTTTAATGTAATCATGAAAGACAGAACTTTACAGGGGAGCTGGTCCTACTAGTGAGGTGGTCGCTTCACTGGATCTCAGAATGTTTAACAAACTAGATCTCAGAATGTTTAACAAATGATCCCTTCAGCTGGAAGAACGGGGCATAGAATAACAAGTACTATTTGATATAATAGAGTACAAAATGCCACACAAGAGTTTCAATTTCACCTATATATTAATGGGATCAGAGCTGGCAGTGAGCGATCAGGAAAGGGATCTTGGAATCAGAGTGGACAATTTCAACCCAGTGGGTGACTGCTATCCAAAAGGGAAAAAAAAAAATCCCTGTTTGGAATGATTAGGAAAGGAACTGCAAATAAAACAGCCAATATAGGGATGGTTTCTTACACTTTACTTAGCCCTGCCAGGTCCGCCGGCTTCTCTGTGTGGATTGCAAGTAGATGTTAAAACAGAATAAACAAGCAAAGTTGACTAAAAGTCATCTGACCTAAATCCTCAGAGAAGACTTTGCAGTCCGTCCAAGATCCTTTGAAGCTCCATAGGTTTTGCAGATCAATTTGCTGTTATTCAAAAATTACCAGATAAGGTTTTTTTAATGCATTACTGGTTTTTTTTTAAAAAAAAATATCTGATTGCTGCTTTTAAAATAATGTTTCTGGCTAAAATGCATCCATTAGCTTTTAGAAGGCTTATATGTTTCATTTCACCAAGTTTAAAAAATAAATTAAAAAGATACTTTCAGTTGGTTGACAGGGCTATGACATCAGCATCAGATTGCATATGTTTATTGGCTCACAGATGAAATTTTGCTTTGATTTTTATTAGGATTAAGGAAAATAGATCTAGAATTTCCATCTGGAAACAGCAAGCCTTGCAGAAATGGATAGAACTTAATCACTGCTTGTTTGTTGCACTTTGTTGACTATTTTCCTTTTCAGGCAGGATCCAGAGAAATTAGATGCCTTTATCATGGACAAAGCCCTTCTGGATTATGAAGTATCCATTGATGCGGACTGTAAACTTTTGACGGTGGGAAAACCATTTGCAATTGAAGGTATGAAAAAACTTTCTAAAACTGTGTTTTATATGACCATTTTATTTTGTTGTTTTCTACATATTCTTTATAGCAGTGGGGAGATGCCCAAGCACTGAAAAGCTTAGAAGGGGTCCAAATTGTACTTGTTAATGTCACAGAATGTCAAAGAATAAAAATCCCAGGGAGTAATCATATAAATTGCATTTAATTAATACTATATAATGTTGTTTATACTAGCAAATAATTGGATTCCAATTTTAGATTAAAATCAAATTAAATCTTGCTCTTTGACGTTCACTATTTAGGAATCCCTCCTTGGTTCAAAGCAAAACAAAACACACAAGTTGTTTATCCTTCTTTTACATCTAACAGGCCCACAAAGCACCTTATTATATTTAAATACAAAGAATATCCATAATCAAAGAAAAAATTGACCAGAGTAGGAAAAAGCCATTATTTGAAGAAGGCAAAGCTTCCTTTTACCATGTTGTGCTTTGTTCTGGTTCGGTAGGATAACAAGGTAGGAAAGAAGCTTTAAGAATAGTGAGGTTCAGTGGTCTGCATCACGGATGGTTGCTGCTTTTCAGAGTTATGTGAGGAGGAAAGAAGGAAGGAAGGAAGGAAGGAAGGAAGGAAGGAAGGAAGGAAGGAAGGAAGGAAGGAAGGAAGGAAGGAAGGAAGGAGGGAAGGAAGGAAGGCCTAGGAGTACTTTTGTGATTGCCAAACTGGAGGCAAGCAAAGAACAATGTCATGACTTATGTCCCAGTTCTTATTTCTGCCAAATATGGACTTTTAACTTTCTACAGCATGACTGGTTCCACTCTGTAAAACACTTGGCTAGTTCAAATAGGCAACCCTTAGAGTGAACCAACCAAGCTGGCTAAATGTGATTTCTTGCATATCCAAATACACAAGGGCATCACTTAATATAAAACGATGTCATATTTCCCAGATGCAAAACATGTTACAGGAATTGCTGATCTCCTGCTCTTTTCCAGTTCTGTGCAAGGACTTAGTGGACTCCATTAATAGTCATGAATTGGCATGTGATTATACAAGCAATTAGAAATCCCCATTGGCAAAATTGCAGAGCTCTTTGGAATGTATTCACTTAATAGGCATCTTCTTTTTAACTGTGAGGTGTAAACCTGAGGCTCTCTTTCTCAGTTGAAAAATGTAATAATACCAACAATAATAGGCGCCTTGGGTGCGATACCAAAACTACTGGAGCATCTTCCTCTTGACCCATTCACTCTTCCTTTCTATTCTGATTCATGCCTCATACAGTATATCCTCAAGGTATCATCAAATCACCTCAATATGTTTCTTTTATTCTGGTCTTTTATTTTTTGTGTTTAGTCCACATTTGTTCAGCATCCATTCATCCTTGATCCCATATCTTCTTGTTTTCTTGTGTTTTTTTATAACCAATCTCCACTTGAACTTATTTTTATATTTTTGTGTCACAGCGAACTCACAATAGGCAAAAGCATGCCCTTACACACATTGCATCATTAAATTCTCTGTTAGGCAATGCAAATAATTCAGACCAACCACACAGCAACATCTGTATGCAAAAGTACATGCACATTCATATTCTCAATGCAATAATAACAATGTGATCCCAAGCATTCCATTCCATTCATTCATTCATTCATTCATTCACTCACTCACTCACTCACTCACTCACTCACTCACTCACTCACTCATTCATTCATTCATTCATTCATTCTTGCTTATACATCACTTCAAACAAGCAAATTTAAATAGCCCTCTATAAATATTGTGCATGAAACAATTGATGGATTGTTGTTAGCCCTCATCTTACTTGCCATTCAGTATTCAATCATTTACTAAGCATTATATCTCTTCTCTTGTATCCAATATATCACACTAATTTCCCTCAAACTACTGTGCATTTTCTCTGTGTTTTTTTTATTTTAATCATTTTTCTATCTTTGTCTACCTTCTTTGCAACTCTTTTTTGCTCTCTCTGATTATGTTATACAATATGTTTCTCTCATCTTTATATTTTGCAACAATTATTCTCTTGTGTGGATTCTTTTGTACCCTACAATCTCTTTCACGTCATCCTTTCACCAAGCTTCCTTTTCATTCTTAACATAACCACACATATTTCTGTGGAACGCTAACACAATTCTTTTCACAGAATCCTAAAGTTAGAAATCTCAGAAACCATTTAATGCAATTCCTTGCTCACTGCAGGCTAGAGCTTCTCTTACAAATGACCATCCAACTTCTGTGTAAGGCAGTGGTTCTCAACCTTCCTAATGCCGTGACCCGTGACCCGCCCTCGCACCCCCACCATGACCCACCCCACCGCCGTGACCCCCATGACCCCCGTGACCCCCCCGCCCCACCACTGCCATTTGGGTTCTTTTACCCTCTGCGCATGCACAAAGCGTTCTGCACATGCGCAGAGGGTAAAAGAAACCAAATGGCAGCATCCAGGTGAAGTCTCCTGACCCCTGTGAAAGAGTCATTCGACCCCAAAGGGGTCATGACCCCCAGGTTGAGAACCGCTGGTGTAAGGACCACCATCAAAGAATAATTTACCAGTTCATGTGACACTCAGAAAGTTTCTCTTGGTGTCTAGCCTGAATCCATCTCCTTATAGTTTTAACTTACAAGTTCTACTCTGAGGAGGGGGCATGGTCAGAGCCACAATGACACAGCATAAATTTCGGGGCTCCGAAATAAACACTGAATCCCACCATCGTTGGGGGTCCTTGTGATCCAGAGCTGTTCTGGAGGAACAGTGAAGAACTGGAGCACAGGCTGGCGTGGATGGGGAAACCGCAATTTCCCCAAAATGCCAGTGAAAAGCTCTGGCTCTTCTTTAAGGAAGAATTTGGAAAAAAAAGTTTGGAGAAAAGTGAACCGGAGTGGAAAAATGGCTACCACTTCACACAAATAACAGCAGCGGACAATTAGAGACCAGAAAACTAAAAACCTGAAAAGATTTTTAAATGATGTTTTAGAAAAAAATTGGAAAGCAAGATTGGGATTTTTTTATTTTTATTTTCTATATGTTTTTCCATTTCAAATGGGTTATTGAAAGTTAAAACTGAAAGTAAATTTACTGAGTTCTGGAGTACAATACTGCCATCTAATGGACAAAGAAGGAGAATAATATGACCTTGGACAGCGCCAGATAATAATAATAAAATAACAGATGGCTGGAGGTTTTGTTTTTGTTAGGAATAATAGTGAAGAGACTTTGAAGTAGAAATTTGAGAGACTTAATTCTCATATCATTGGCGGTGGGTTTTTTTGAGATACTTATCTTTATTTTTGAAGAGAAAGGAGTGGTGAAATTTGGTTGGGGAGTTTATTAATTTTTCTTTCTTTTTTCTGGAAGTAAAATCCCCATTTTTAAATTTGTGCTATTAAATTTTCAAAAAAGAGATTGGATTATATTTTTTTATTCTTATTTTTCTCTTTGATGAGATTTTTTTTCTTCGTTCTTTTTTTTTTTGATATACTTTTTTCTACTTTTGGGCCTTGCTATCTTATTTATTGGATTCACTGGATTGAGGTAACAAGAACCTGAAGATTGCGATTGTTTTTTTGTTTGTTTTTTCCTTGTTATATTTTTTATATTTTTATTTTTTATTCTCTATTTTTTCTACTCTTTTATTTTTTGTGGTTTATTTTTATCCTGATGGTGATTGATATCGATCAATTTGGATTATAAATATTGAGTGGAAAATGAGTAAGAAGGTAACTCCTCATTCTTTGGCAGCAGCGAGCCCTACAACACAGAAGACATCTGAGACAGCAGCATAACAAGAAAAGACGAATATCGAACTAAAAAGTTTACTACAGGCAATATACCAAGATTTGAAAGAGGTAAAGGAGGAAGTTAAAAAAATGAATGAGAAAATAGGGAAAGTAGAAGATGAAGTTAAGGAAATGAAAGAGATGATGGGGAAGACAGAAGAAAGAATCCAAAAAGTGGAAGAGAGGAGTGATCAAATAGAGAAAAAAGTGGAAGAGATAAATTTGAACACAATGATTTCAGGGAAAAATCATGAGAGGGCAATCATAACAACGGAGATGGATCATGCTGACTATTATCTACGCTTTCAAAATATTGAAGAAGAAAAAGAAGAAAATTTACCAGAACTAATAGCAGAGATGTTGGCAAAACCAATGATGGAAAGTAAAGAGAAGAGATTGATGAAATATTCAGAATGCATACAAGATATGCTATGAGATATAAATTACCAAGAGAAATAAATGTTAGATTCACAAAAAAAGCAGTGAGAAATCAGATCTTACAGATGGCAAGAAATACCACAATAAAACACAAGATGAAAGAAATTGTGATTTTAAAGCAAATTCCCAGAAGAGTGAGAGATATTAGAAAAGAGTATCGATTTTTGACTAAATGTCTGATTAGAAAAGGAGTGAATTTTAGATGGCTATTACCTGAAGGGTTATTGGTGAACTGGCAAGAACAAAGACATAGACTGGATACTTTGGATAAAGCCGAGTCATTTTATTATCAATATATTGAGTTCTTAGAAGATTCAAAATCCACTGAAGAAGGGAAAGGAGAAGAGTCAAGAGAAAAAGGAAAAAGGAAAAAGAAAGACAAAGACAAATAATAGAACTACAAGAACGGGAGGAAAGAGCAATAAGAGAAGGAACTTGACCAAAAGAATGTAAGGAACAAAGAGTAAATAGAGCAACTAGCCA